>LR738714.1:277220580-277314096 GCA_902687465.1 Secale cereale | reverse complement strand
GGAGGCACCCCCCTCGCCATACCTCCCCGCCGGATCGACGAGCTCCCGTCGCCACCCCGTCTCGACACCGCCCTGGACCGCCGTCGCCGGCGCCCCCCCACCTCCGCCTCGCCGCGTCGTCGCCGCCGCCGAACCCCCCTCGAGCCCGCTGCCTCCCCGACTGGCTCCTGGTGAGCTGCGCCCGCTTCCCCTCCCCCCCGCGCGATGCGTAGCTGCTGAAGCTGCTGCTGCTGCGCCGCTACCGCCGTTCACCCCGCCTCACCACCGCCGCCGGCTCCGGCCACCTCCCCGTCTCACTGGACGGCCGGCGCCCTACCGTGGCCGCGCCGTGGCCATGGCCACGCCCCGCCGGCGCCCTCAATCACCGCCGCGCGGGCATTCGGGCGCCCCGCTCGCTAGCGCACTGCGCCTGGCACCCGCCTGTCGTGCCCGACCCAATAGGCCGCTGGGCCTATAACAGCCGGGGCCCCAGGCCCCAGAACGGAAACAAAAAAAGAAGAAGAAAAAGAAATATAACTATAAATAATTAATAATATTAATTAATTAATTAATTAATTAGATAATTAATCTAATTAATCATGTCTTTAATTAACCTAATGGACAATTAACTAAATTGAATAATGTTAAGATTAAATTAATTAATTGTGATTAATCTAATTAACTTTGAATTAGATAAACTAATCAGGTTTAGTTAATTAAATATAGAACTAATTATACTGTGTCACTGACCAGTGGGACCCACTGGCCAGGTTCACCAGTCAACCATGCTGACATTAGCATGATGTCGTGCTGATGTCATAAACCCTTTTTTGAATTAATTTAACTAATATTAAATTCCAGAAATTAATAAAAAACTTTAGAAAATCATATCTTTTAATCCGTAACTCGGATGAAAATAATTTATATATGAAAGTTGCTCAGAACGACGAGACGCATCCGAATACGCAGACCGTTCGTCCACCACACATCCCTAACATATCGAACATGCAACATTCCCCTCCGTTTCATCTGCCCGAAAATGCCGAACGTCGGGAATACTTTCCCGGATGTTATTCCTCTTCGCCTGTATCACCAAGCACCGCGTTAGGTCACACGTAGCACTGCCTTTTGCCATGTTATGCTTTGTGATGCTATTGTTTGCTCTGTTATTTATTTGTTTTCCCTTCGTTGCTTATTTTCGGTAGATTCCGGTACTGTGATAGACCCCGAGACCATTGATGCTTCGGTGTTCGACTACGGCTACGCTTCCGAAGATTCCTTTCGTCTGCCGAGCTTCCAGGCAAGCCCCCCCTTTGATCACCAGATATCGCCTATTCTTCTCTCTACTGCTTGCATTAGAGTAGTGTAGCATGTTACTGTTCGGTTACTCCTATTCTGCTGCATAGCCTGACATTGTTGCTACAACTGTTGATACTTTACCTGCCATCCTAATGCTTAGTGTAGGATGCTAGTATTCCATCAGTGGCCCCACACCCTTGTCCGTCTGCCCTGCTATTCTATCGGGCCGTGATCACTTGGGTGTGATCACGGGTATATACTACATACACTTTACATGATACATGATGTGACTAAAGTCGGGTCGGCTCATTCAGTACCCGCAAGTGATTTGATGTGGGGGCTGAAAGGACAGGTGGCTCCATCCAGGTAGTGGTGGGCCTGAGTTCCTGACGGCCCCCCGAGTGGATCTTGTGGCGGAGCGACAGGGGCAGGTTGTGACACCCAGTGGAGAGGTGGCCTGGCCCTGGTCGTTGTCCGCGGTTATTTCATAATAACACGCTTAACGAGTTTGGATATTTGATCTGAGTCTGGCCATTTGGTCTATACGCACTAACCAGCTGCGTGGGAACAGTTATGGGCACTCGACGTCGTGGTATCAGCCGAAGCCTTCTTGACGTCAGCGACTTAGCGGCGCGCGCCGGGTTGGACCGCGTAACGCAACTTCCTTAGTAATGGAGGTTGCTAGGTCTGTTCACCGGCCGCGTACGCAACGTGCAGGTGTGCGTTGGGCGATGGGCCCGGACCCCTGCGCGCCTAGGACTTAGACCGGCGTGCTGACCTCTCTGTTGTGCTTAGGTAGGGCTGCGACGTGTTGATCTTCCAAGGCCGGGCATGACCCTGGAAAGTGTGTCCGGCCAAATGGGATCATGCGTGTTGGGTTATGTGGTGCACCCCTGCAGGGAAGTTAATCTATTCGAATAGCCGTGTCCCTCGGTAAAAGGACGACCCGGAGTTGTAGTCCGACCTCATGACAACTAGAACCGGATACTTAATAAAACACACCCTTACAAGTGCCAGAGATAACTCGGTGGTTGCTCTCTCACAGGGTGATGTGCGGGAGGATCGCCGAGTAGGATTATGCAATACGTTGTTACTTGGTGAACTTACCATCCATTCCATTCTACTGCTGCAAGACGGAGGCCGCGAGAAGAGAGGATACTTGTTACTTTTCAGCTACCCTCATCTTCTGCTGCAAGATGGAGGTTACGAGAAGCGTAGTCTTCGATTGGATTAGTTATCCCCCCTCTTATTCTGGCATTCTCTAGTTCAGTCCACAAATATTACCTCCCTTACACAGATACCGTTGCATATGTAGTGTAGATCCTTGCTTGCGAGTACTTTGGATGAGTACTCACGGTTGCTTTTACCCCCCTTTTCCCCTTTTGTCCCTTCTTCTCGGATGACGCAACCAGATGGTGGAGCCCAGGAGCCAGAGGACCCCGATGATGTTTCTACGTGGAGTTCGGCTTCGAGGAGTAGTTAGGAGGTCACAGGCAGGAGGCCTTGCCTTTTCGATCGTTGTTATTTTGTGCTAGCCTTCTTAAGGCAAACTTGTTTAACTTATGTCTGTACTCAGATATTATTGCTTCCGCTGACTCTTGTATTTTTTCGAGCTTATGTATTCGAGCCCTCGAGGCCCCTGGCTTGTAATATAAAGCTTGTATTATTTTAATTTGTGTCTAGAGTTGTGTTGTGATATCTTCCAGTGAGTCCCTGATCTTGGTCGTACACATTTGCGTTCATGATTAGTGTACGGTCAAATCGGGGGCGTCACAATAGAGTATTTTCCTTATGTCATCAAATACATCAAAGGCAAAGATAATGTTTTGGCAGATGCGCTTTCCCGTAAATGCATGCTTGTTATCCAACTTGAGTTGAATGTTATTGGCTTTGAGCACATAAAAGACTTGTATGAGAATGATCCTTTCTTTGCAAATCCTTATGCAAAATGTGTGACGCACACTTCTTGGGAACGATACTATATCAAGGATGGATATCTTGTGAGAGCTAACAAACTTTGCATTCCCGAGTCATCTCTTTGTTTGCTTCTTTTGCATGAATCTCAAGGTGGAGGACTTATGGGACATTTCAGACGCGATAAGACATTCGCAACGCTCTCCAAGAATTACTTTTGGCCCAAGATGTTTCGTGACGTCTCATGCTTCACCAACCGGTGCTCAACGTGCCACAAAGCTAAGTACAAAGCTCAATACCATGGTCTTTACATGCCACTACCTATTCCTTACCAACCTTGGGAGGACATTAGCATGGACTTTACACTTGGTTTGCCTAGAACTCAAAATGGAAAGGATTTCGTGTTTGTTGTTGTGGATAGATTTTCCAAAATGACTCATTTCATTCCTTGCAACACGATAGACGATGCTTCACATGTTGAGAATCTCTTTTGTAGGGAAATCTTGCGCCTACATGGACTACCCAAGATGATCGTCTCGGATCGTGATGTCAAGTTCGTAAGCTACTTTTGGAAGACTCTATGCACCAAACTCGGCATCAAGCTACTATTCTCTTCGGCATATCATCCACAAACGGACGGCCAAACGGAGGTCACGAACCAAACGCTATCGACGCTTCTTCGCATGTTGATCAAGAAGAACATCAATGAATGGGAGCAATGCTTGCCCATCGCCGAGTACGCCTACAATCGTGCAAGACATTCAACAACCGGCAAGTCCCCCTCCGGGGTCGTCTACGGCTTCAACCTGTTGTCCCCATTGGACATTCTACCTCTACCTCTACAAGTGCGCACCAACATGGACGCAAGTTCTCGAGCAAGGTATCTCAAGAAGATGCACGAAGATACAAGGGCAACAATCGAGCGCCAAGTACATCGCCTCGCCACCAAGCTCAACGTCAACAAGACACCAAGGGTGTTCCAACCGGGAGATCTCGTATGGCTTCAGCTTCACAAGGACCGCTTTCCCAACAAACACAAATCCAAACTCCTACCTCGAGCCGACGGACCCTTCAAGGTGCTAGCACGCTATAACAACAATGCTTACAAGATCGACATCCCACACGACAAGTACAATGTGAGCGATACCTTCAGCATCAAGGATCTCTCTCCTTTCCATGGTGATGAAGATTTTGATTCAAGGTCGGATCTCTCCCAAGGAGGGAGATGATGTGGAGCATCCCTCTAGCATCCCCATGGACATGCCACTTGGACCAATGACAAGAGCTCGTGCAAGGACTATCGAAGATAAGGTGAACTCGCTCCTCTCCGAAATACCACTTTCACAACACGAGACATGGATACTACCTAAGACGGAAACTCTATGCATGATCAGGTGCTTGGATGAAGGCCACGGTGCAGCTACACCCACTGGACGAGGTGGCAAGGACGACAAGTTCAACGACCAAGAGGAGCTGTCCGAAGAGCTACAGGTTCCGGACGACCGGCCCGCACCGGACGTTCGACCCATCCCAGGCTCCGGACGACCGGCCTCCTCCGGACGTCCGTAATTCCATGAAAGAACAAATTCATGGACAACAGAGGACTTCCGGTGCCCAGCGGACATCCGCTCCCTGTGCGCGCCGTTTACTTCTGGGCCGAGGCCCATGTACCCCTTCGCTGCTCTAGACTATATATACTCTTCCACCGACCTCTTTTTAGGGTTAGCATCGTGATAGCTCATCTAAACCTTGAGCATTGCTCATCCTTAGTGGTTCATCTCCTTGTGAGTGACTGCGGCCCCTCTACGGAGAAGATCCACATGGATTCAAGACCTCCTCTGGAGAAGACCCTACGAGATACCAAGACCTCCTCACGGAGAAGACTATCGCTACTTGTATCGTCCTGAGTTGATCGTGGATCGTGTATCTCTTTGTATTTCCGGATCTAGCACATGTGTGACCTAAACTTGTTGATTTGAGTGTTTCCCTTCGTGTTTTCTGTCGTGTTATCCCTCGTGTTCTTCGTGTTCCTCCTTAGGATCCCTCCTTTTTTGTGAAAGATCAGCCTCCTATCTGGTTGACCCCGCATCAATGCCGCTACTGGATATACTCTTTATGATCTTAAGGGCGTCAGTCCCACTCTTTGTAGCACAAGATTAATATGGAACAAGATGCTAAACCTATTGTTGATCATCAGCGACGATTAAATCCCAAAATGAAAGAAGTGGTAAGAAATGAAATATTAAAGCTTCTGGAAGCTGGTATAATTTATCCTATAGCTGCAGTAGATGTGTAAGTCCCATTCATTGTGTCTAAGAAAGGAGGTATTACTGTTGTCCTTAATGATAAAAATGAACTCATCCAACAAAGAATTGTGACTGGATATAGGATCACTACAATAGGAACCCCCGTTTAGCAATACATCGATGTGTTGTTCTATGTCCATATATGTGTTGCTGAAGGCTACACCAATGGATTACTATGTGTTGTCGTTGGTGGAGTTGCTTGGGTCTACATCAACGTATATACAAGCATTGGTAAATGACAGATATAAGCGTTGTAAGTTAGCAAAATTTAGAGTTAAAGCCTAACATCACTTCATATGCATTGGTGGCGACCATGCACAATAATATAGCATATCATTGGAACGACTAGAGGCTTCACTACATAGCATTAATATTTGATGATATTTTATACATTATCATCCAGAATTATTAGGTCAATATAGGGAGTGGATAGGAAGGTCTCATATATTAAATCAACTATGTTGCATTACAAAGAACAGGATTTAAAAATTTCAAGATGTGAAAGTATGTAATGGTAGACAAATTCTCAACCTTGCAATCATCTAATGTGTGAAACATTGTCCTAACAATGACATCCTAATTATCTAGTACTAGTAGTAGTCCCATTCGCATCCTTGAAATCAACATCTGAGCCATGCATCATCAGGTTAATAGAGCAGCAAAATGTGAAGAATGAGCAACATACAAAGGTTGAAGGTCATGCCATTAGTAGATTCTCCCTTTGTAGTATAGATAAAATTAGAGTAATATCCTACATCTGACAAACACTGTAGATCCTTGTTTTCTTATGAACAAATCCGCTATATGTCCAATGAATTAACGTAAACCTTAAGCAAGCATACTAATGTAGGAAATGAGGTACTTCCTTTAAATAAACATGTGCTAAGATAAAACACATCCTTTGATCTAAAAGAAAGATATGCAGTTCTCCAGGAACTACAAATAGATGCAATGTTTCAACCAGTCAAAATTATATTTATTTTTAGAGAAAATAAGTCATACCAGTAGGATGTGCCTAAATTAGGTACAATGATACATGCTAACAATTGTGATTTACCAAGACATTTATTTCTGTAGTAGGAACTTTTTTAGTACAAAACTAACAGAGTAAACTTTAGTACAGTCTAAATCATGACAAAATGGGATATTAGCCTCTATGAGCTACATGACTCTTAAGAACTCCATATTCAATTGTACACATCAGTTTAGTACAATATTTAGATCAACATAAAATCTAGAAGGAATACTAGAAGATATTAGACATATCATTTTATCGAAATAGCATTCGTAGTAATGTAGATTGGGACATTATACTCTTCTTTGCTCAAATATCATCAACACATGACCTTTCGCAAGATATCTGAGACATTTATTATTTCTATATTAGTATGTGTGTACAAAGAAGTTAATATTTGTGAGCAACCCGAACGACTTCCGCAAACTTTTCAGCATCCCAGCTGTAGACATCACATGACTATCCGTCTTGGCATCCATGTTCTATTTTCTAGATTGGGCAATCTCTCTATTTATCAAAGAAGTTTTTCATTCAGAATAGGTTAATATGGTTAAGATGGTTTATCTGAACTCCTAATATGAGAAATTGTCCGATGATCTTGTGAACAATCAGATGCTGATTGAAGGAAGTTGGGAACCAACAACATCTTGAATACCACAAATTATGATTGAGTACTTGGAGTAAGGTAAAATTTAATAGGGTTCTGACTCAATCACTTAAGTTCCTATTGAAACAAGTCAAGGGACAACAACATGTGTTATAGTCAAAGTATACCTTAGTTCCTACATCCAGTAACTCCACCATCTTAAATCCTAGGGAACAAAAAACCTTACAGCCAAAGAAATCGGTACCATAGTTTTCTTTGGCAGAGTTGGCAATGATTGAGGGCAGCTCGAGCAGGCCGGCTCTCCACGGAGTGTAAGCATGAGGGGAAGTGTTGCGGCGTTGCTCGTGGTCGTTGGTTAATTTTGTAGTGCTGCAGCCACACCATTATGCAATCATTGTAATGTAAACGTCAAACCAAAACTTCATGCCGAACTCAGCAGGCGGATCAATACTTGAAGTTGACTTAGCAATTACTTACTTAAGGGATACAATGTTTTGGTAACACACGACCATCCTTCAGACTCCCATGGATGGACATCGCATAACAAATCGATCTACTATGACGATTGATAGAGGCGAGGGGCTCGATCTTTTGATGAGACGATAACTATCGATTTGGTGGAGACGACTTTGACGTTCCGACTACAAACGTGCACGATGTTGCGCCTTAGCAGCCGCTAAACCAATCTCTAGAGGTTACTGACAATGCCAGAAGCACGATTAGCCTGACCACGAAGGTCTATTCCTGCATGCAATCGAAGAACAAGCAAGAATATGATAAAGCTATCTGAATATTGCAAACATAAATGAAGTATTGATAAAGGTGGGGATCCGTGAGCGGTCTTAGTCTGGTCGTTGGACACAAACGAAGTACACGAAGTTGCAATGGCTAACATTTGACTAAACAAATCCGAAGGGAAAAGCTACTAGATGGATCTACTTATATAGGAGCAAGGGGTGGCGGCTAAGGAGGTGGGAGGACGTCCCAAAGCATCCTAAAACTAACCCTAGGTCATACAAGGCTCATGGGCCCAAGTGGAGGTGATGTAGCACCTTTGGACTTGTTGTTTGACTCAGATTCTGCTGCAGCGTCAGATTGTTTCGTCGATATCTCAACGCTTTGGACGATTTTGAAGGTGAATCCAATTGGGCTGCAAAGAGCACGAAACTATTTTCCAAAAAAACAGAATCACCCAATTCGGAGTCCGTATGAAGGAGTTCTTGCTGTTTTGAGTCAGGTATGTCTATGCAGTCCGAATCTGAATGCAGAACGTGAGAGGCTTGGACTCAATCTTCTCTTGGCCCAAAAGTGACGTGAAAGGACTTTTTGAATAGCACCTAAACTTCTCTTTTCCCCTTATCTTCATATGTGGATTGTATAAATGTCCCATACACCTGTAATTAGACATGGCACAAAAGTATGTGAAGTATTTTTTTCCTGGATGACATAAATAAATTATTGCATAGTTTGCATTAGAAATCACCTCACAAATATACATGTATGCAATATTTTTCATCGTATCCAAGGTAGTCATGTCCTCATCATCCTTCCTTTCTTGAAAACAAATCCGTCCTCGGCGTTGCTTAATCTGAAATGTGGGTAAGATAATAGACAAGGTGTACATGGTGTATATGTATATGTCATCCATTTTTACTTCCCTTGATGTTCGCACATATAACACATGTATAGATGAGTAACTTTCGTAGTTCATAAAATATAAAGCCAAAATATTATCACAAGAAGTAGAAGGCATGAAAATATTGCAACTCAGTTTGCACAAATAAGTGAAGCTCTTATTTATATCAAAAGATTGACAATGTTCATCATTAGATCGTCCTAACATTGGTGAATAAACCTTACTTGCATGAAATTCACACGCTACAACATGCTTAAACAAGGAAACATGCAATAAATCATTTGACATAGAATCATCACCAAGATTAGAGGTCATATCAAAATGATTAAACATTGGCACAATTATTTTCAAATGTATTTTATCCAAATCTGATTTATTCTCTGATTCACATGGTTCTTTTGCATCAATAGTTAATTCAATGGGTGCACTCAAAATTGTTGGTATTTCAGTTGTTTGATCACATGACACATTCATGACAGTAACATGATTATCGAAACCAGGTGGTGTGCTCAAATCAACAGGTAATTCAATACATGATGTATTCAAGTTAACTAGATATGCCTCATCCTCATGTGAAGTTATATCATCAATGTTTTTATTGTTACCTTGTTGCAAAGACGTAGCTAATGTAGGTACAGACGATGACAATGTACCATACACCTTAGATGATGTCGCGCTCACAATCGGAGGTGTGGCTGCTCTACTAGGTGCAATGGTGGAGGAACCAACCAGTGGTGGTGAGCATGAACTGGAATAGTAGTTGTTGTAGTCACACAATGCATCCTCCTGTATTTGTCTCTCAAAGGTACAAGCACGAACATACATACCAGTAATGCAACGAGTAATATACTGAAATCTTGCACGAATCTCATGGTCCAAACCACCCAAAAAAATATTAATCGTATCATACTTAGATTCTTCTTTGTCACAATGATGCATATAAGATTTGAACTCTTGGTAGTAAGCATGAACAGTGTTACTGCCTTGTTTTAATTGTTCCAATTTGTGCAGCAATTCACGGCGATAGTAAGGAGCAAGAAAATTGTTGTCTCATTACAACTTTCAAATCTTTCCAAGTTGTGGGTTGGTTATCAATGTTTTTCTTATTGTGTACACTCCACCAAACGGAAGAAAAACCAGTAAATGCTCTAGTGACAGCTCGTACTCTCTCAAGTTCAGAAAAATCGTGGCTAGCAAAAATTAGTTCTACCTCTAACTCCCAATCAAGATAAATAGAAGGATTAAATCTACCCTCAAATAAAGGTAAAGAGATAACCTGACTGTGTGCTTGTGTGTGTTGTCCCATGTCTCGTGATGGTGAAGATGTATCCATCGTCCAAGAACTTCTATCTCTGGTACCTGTCATGATTAGTAGAAACAAGAAACAAAATTCGAGAATAATGTTCCTATGAACTACTATTATGTGGTGGTAAAGCGCTCACAGTAAAGAAAATATCAATATCTTACAAGTTCTTACCATGCAGCAGGTGGTGACAGGCAACCAACAGTGTCAAATAACTCCGAAGATTGAGTAAAGTGATTGCGAGGGGAATGTACGTATACACAGTGTAGAAATATGTTGATCTTGGAAGGATTAAATATATGGTAGCAAAAGATTAGCAATAATCAATTCAGAGATGCAATGCTGGATAAACGCTCAACAACGATACTCTGCTGGTCCTAGGCTAGACCGTGCTAGAGACGCGAGCCTAGAACACTAATGAGGTCACGACGTAGCACAACGAGCATTAATAAAGGACACAAAATAGCTCTGGACAGCAAGATATAAGTGAAGATCACAACGGCAGTAAAGATAATGATGGAAAACAACCGCCAAGAGGGATATACAACAACTCTGTCTCCAACTTTCCTCTTGAAAAGTTTGAGCCAATTTTATGATAATTTTTCTACAGAATTCTATTGACTTAAGCTTTCAAACGCAACAAGAATCACTCAATTCTGACATGATATGAGGTGTCAAAAAAATTCTAAAACTGGCCTAAAAACTGGAACAAGCTGTGTTTGCGAACTTCGGAGGGAAAAAAGACCTATTTAGAAGTCGATTTTGAGGTGCGGAATACTGAAGTAGCTCGTGCAACTATTCATATGAGGCTCGTCGCTAGCTTTAATTTGAGTGCTTGTGGAGCCAAAACGGACTTCGTACGAAAAAGATATGCCTGATTGACTGAACATGATACAAAATAGATTCCAATCCGAATTCAGCTACGGGATTGAGTCTAAATAGATCCGAAATTTCTTTGTTTTTTCTTCTCTTTTTTTGTATCACCTTTTTTCCTTTTTCTTTCTCACCTTTTTTTCGCTGACTTGTTTTTTCTCTTTTTTTTCTCGGCCTTTTTTTTTCTTTCTCGCTCTTTATAAGAGAAACTAGATAAGATGCAGATTGGATCAAGCGAAGATGCGAACAACCTCAAGTATGATTGTGACAATGAACGATGGGTACCACGAGGTGGAAATTGATGGATGAAAAGGTGGACAACTAAAGGAATAACGATGCAGCGGCGGCGTGACTAATGTGAATAGAACTCGAAACTCTAAACGAACTAGACACTAGGACGAGCAAGTCGACACGATGATGCAAACGATAATTCAATAATGCAAACAACGAAAAGAAAATCATAGAGGCTCAGACTGGCTAGGACAAAGGATGAATAAATCTAACTTTTTTTGTGGCTTTTTCTTGGACAATCGTGAAGAAAATAAATCTAATCTAGGGATAACTGGAAATTCTCACCGAGCAACCTGAAAACTGATACCACTTGATAGAGGCGAGGGGCCCAATCTTTCGATGAGATGATAACTATCGATTTGGTGGAGACGACTTTGACGATCCGACTACAAACGTGCATGATGTTGCGCTTTAGCAATCGCTAAACCAATCTCCATGGGTTACTGACGATGCCAGAAGCATGATCAACCTGACCACGAAGGTCTATTCCTGCATGCAATCGAAGAACAAGCAAGAATATGATAAAGCAATCTGAATATTGCAAATATAAATGAATTATTGATAAAGGTGGGGATCCGTGAGTGGTCTTGGTCTGGTCGTTGGACACAAACTAAGTACACAAAGTTGCAATGGCTAACTTTTGACTAAACAAATCGCAAGGAGAAAGGGCTGGCGTCCAAGGAGGTGGGAGGTCGTACAAGGCTCATGGGCCCAAGTGGAGGTGATGCAACACCTTTGGACTTGTAGTTTGACTCGGATTTTGCTGCAACATCAGATTGTTTCGTCGATATCTCAACGCTCTGGACGAATTTAAAGGTGAATCCAATTGGGCTGGAAAGAGGACAAAATATATTTTTCAACAAAAATAGAATCACCCAATTCGGAGTCCGGATGAAGGAGTTCTTGCCATTTTGATTCAGGTATGTCGGTGCAGTCCGAATCTGAATACAGAACGTGGGAGGCTTGGACTCTATCTTCTCTTAGCCCAAAGTGACGTGAAATGACTTTTGAACAGCACCTAAACTTCTCTTTTCCCCTTATCTTCATATGTGGATTGCACAAATGTCCCATACACCTGCAATTAGACATGGCACAAAGTCTGTGAAGTATTTTTGTCCTGGATGACATTAATAAATTATTGCATAGTTTGCATTAGAAATCATCTCACAAATATACATGTATGCAATATTTTTCGCCGTATCCAAGGTAGTCATGTCCTCATCAACGATGCGAATGCAATCCAACAAACACACACATGTTGGCTGAAGCAAGGTCAGTTTCAGAACCTGTGTAAATGAATATGAAATTAAGGATTATATAAACAACAACGAGGAATATTAGGACAGATGGATTCGTGTGATACATATTCCTATAGTATTACACAACAGGTGTTAAGGAAATTGGCAAGGATTCATACACGCATATAGCAGCAACAACAGACTATTGAGATTAAAGAAGGGATGCAAGCATTCTTCCAGAATTATCACATATGGACTCAACCATACATCCAAATAGATCAACCAAACTATAAATAACTGGCTTGCACTTGCAGAACTAGATAGCACTTCACATTGAAAGATGTAAGAACAAACCTAAAATACCTAGAATGGTGAAGTGATTTTTTGAGCCTCTAGTATGGTCACTTACCATGATGGGGTGAGGTGTTATCTAGCCATGATGTACGAAACCACGCTCGGGCGGCTAACACTAGGCAAAATAGATCACAATCATGATTTCTGTCAAAGATTGACCATGAAACAATGGCCATGCCACCACAAAGAACCAGGGAGGTTGCAAACTAAACCATAAAAGTGCCTTGCTAAACCATCTATGTCGGCGGTGAGGTAGCCAAGGCGGAGCAGCACCGTCGAGCCCAAACTGGCAGCAATGCGTATGGAGACGCGAGGTAGATGGACTACCCGGGAGTCACACCGACACCCCGTGGTGGCTAGGGTTGCTGCAAGGGCATGTGCAATGGCGCAGAGGAAGTCACGGCTGCGGAGGATCGGAGGAGAGGACTGAGGAGCAGCTAGGCTGGTCATCGATGTCGTTGGAGAGCACCGGAGCTAGCAGAAATCAGTGGTGGCGAGCAGCATCCCGTTAATACATTTCAAGTGAGAGGGGAATCGAGGTGGAGGGGAGATGGCGAATAGGAAAATTTGGGTGAAGATGGGTACCTCCGTATGGGAGGTTAGATTTTTCCTAGAGAGGAGGTTAGCGATAAGTAGGGGAGAGTGGGATAAGTCAGGGAGTCTGGAGGTGAAAAAAACAACACATATTATAATTTCATTGATAGATATACGTTGGTATAGGTGGGTTCTTGTTGTATTGGACGGTGATTAATTTTAGAAACTTAAATAAAGCAACTAGGAAAGATCATTATCCTTTGCCTTTTATTGACCAAATGGTAGAAAGATTGTCTAAGCACATACACTTTTATTTTCTTGATGGATATTCTGGTTTTTCTCAAATGCCTATTTCACAACCTAATCAAAAGAAAACCACCTTTAGTTGTCCTTTTTGAACTTATGCTTATAGACGTATGCCTTTTGGTTTATGCAACGCACCTGCTACCTTTCTAAGATGTATGACTACTATATTCTCTGACTTTTGTGAAAATATTGTTGAGGTTTTCATGGATGATTTTTCCGTTTACGGAACTTCTTTTGATTACTACTTAAGCAACCTGGATCAAGTTTTGCAGAGATGTGAGCAAACTAATCTTGTCTTGAATTGGGGAGGTGCCACTTTATGGTGAATGAAGGTATTGTCTTGGGACATAAAATTTTAGAACGAGGCATTGAGGTGGATAAAGCTGAAGTTGATGTAATTGAGAAAATGTCATGTCCTAAAGATATTAAAGGTATTCCTACTTTCCTTGGTCATGCTGGTTTCTATAGGAGGTTTATTAAAGACATCTCTAAAATTTCTAGGCCTCTTACCAATTTATTACAAAAGGATGTTCCATTTGTTGTTTGATGGTGATTATGTAGAAGCCTTTGAAACACTTAAGAAAGCCTTAACCATCACACCTATTGTTCAACCACCTGATTGGAACTTGCCTTTTGAAATTTTGTGTGGTGTGAGTTACTATGTTGTCGGGGCTGTTATAGGACAAAAAGTTGATAAGAAATTAAATGTTATCTATTATGCTAGTAAAGCTGTAGACAGTTCCCAAAGAAATTATGCTACTACTGAGAAAGAATTTTTTAGCAGTTGTGTTAGCTTGTGATAAATTCTAATCTTACATTGTTGATCCTAAAGTAATTGTTCACACTGATCATGATGTTATTAAATACCTTATGAGGAAGAAAGATGCTAAACCTAGACTCATCAGGTGGGTTCTTTTGCTGGAAGAATTTGACTTGCATATCACTGATAGAAAATGAGCTAAGAACCCCGTAGTTGATAACTTGTCTAAATTAGAACATATTGTTGATGACCGTCTACCTATTGATGATAACTTTCCTGATGAACAACTTGCTATCATTAATGCTTCCCATTACACTCCTTGGTGTGCTGACTATGCTAACTACATTGTTCCTAAATTTATACCACCTAGTTTCACCTACCAAAAAACGAAAAAGAAATCTTCTTTCATTTAAGACATTACTTTTGGGATGACCCACATCTTTATAAAGAATGAGTAGATGGTATTACTAGACGTTGTATACCTGAGCATGAATAGGAACACATACTACGGATGTGTTACTCCAAAGCTTATGTAGGACACCATGAGGGAGACAGAACTACACACAAGGTATTACATTCTGGATTTTATTGGCCTACTCTTTCCAAAGATGCCCGTAAGTTTGCCCTATCTTGTGATAAATGTCAGAGAATTGGTAACATTGGTAGAAGTCAAGAAATGCCAATGAATTATTCACTTGTCATTGAACCGGTTGATGTTTAGAGCTTTGATTATATGTGACCTTTTCCATCCTCTAATAGGTACACACATATCTTGGTAGTTTTTGATTATGTCACTAAGTGGGTAGAAAGTATTCCAACCAGTAGTGCTAATCATTACACTTCCATTAAAATTCTTAAAGAAATTATCTTTTAGAGGTTTGGAGTCCCTAGATATTTAATGACTGATGGTGGTTCACATTTTATTCATGGTGCTTTTCATAAATTGCTTGCTAAGTATGATGTCAATCATAGAATTGCATCTCCTTATCACCCCCAATCTAGTGGTCAAGTTGAATTAAGAAATAGGGAAATAAAATTAATTTTGCAAAATACTATCAATAGATCCCGAAAGAATTGGTCTAAGAAATTAGATGATGCACTTTGGGCCTACCGAACAGCTTATAAAAATCCTATGGGTATGTCTCCATATAAAATGGTTTATGGAAAAGCATGCCATTTACCTCTTGACTTAGAACATAAAGCTTATTGGGCAATTAAGGAACTCAACTATGATTCCAAATTTGCCGGTGAAAAGAGGTTATTTGATATTAGATTATTAGATGAATGGAGAACCCAAGCTTATGAAAATGCCAAGTTATTCAAAAAAAAGTTAAAAGATGGCATGATAAAAGAATCCAAAAGCGAGAATTCAAAGTGGGTGAGTATGTTTTATTGTACAATTCTCGTTTCAGATTTTTTGCTGGAAAACTACTCTCCAAATGGGAAGGACCGTATAAGCTATTAAAATCAATAATCCGGAAGGCACTAATCCAAAGGTGCTCATGAAAAAAGAATTATGTACTATATTTTAGGTACACCTATTAATGTTGAAACAAACATTATCCAAACAGTGACACCGGAGCAATAGATAAAAAAGATCTTTCAGAACACTCCAGAACCCTTAAAAGGAAGTGGTTAGTGATACAGTAAGTAAACTAAGTCCAAAAAGTCTGCAAAAATATTTTCTATAAGTTTTGGAATATTTAGAAAAATACGAAAATAAGGAACACACGGGAAGGCAACTCGGGTGACCACAAGGCACCAGGGCGCGCCCACCCCAACAGACGCGCCCTGGTGGGTAGCTGGCTTCACGGGCACCTTCCTGACTCTGTTTTCTTGTAGGTCATCTGTTTCCCATAATAAAAATTCTCTATATATACCCCCGAATGATTTGACCACCGCATCACGGAGATATCCTCTGTTGTTGTTTCATGTTGTTTTTTGGTCAGATTTTAAAATATGTCTTCTCAAGATTTGGATGGAGAGAGCTATGTCTCGCACCACATTGGAAATCGAAGGACCTTTGGGGATATTTATTCCTATGGGTGGACCATGGAGGAGGAAGATGCTAACTTTAAGGGACCAGAGGATTCAAGCTCGGATGAAGATGATGTCCCTCTACCTCAACCCAGGGATATGCACGTGGATTTCAAGAAGTCGAGTCTCCCAAACAGAGTAAACAAATCTAGGGACCAATTTATTCCATCTAGTTTTCTGCAGGAAAACAAAGCCTTATGAAAAAGATGTTGGGGAACGTTGCATGGGAAACAAAAAATTTTCCTACGCTCACCAAGATCAATCTAGGAGATGCATCTACGAGGGGAGAGTTGGATCCACATACCCTTGTAGATCGCTAAGCGGAAGCGTTCAAGAACGCGGTTGATGGAGTCGTACTCGCCGCGATTCAGATCGCTGAAGATCCTAGCACCGAAGCAACGGTGCCTCCGCGTTCTTCACACGTACAGCTTGGGGACGTCTCCTCCTTCTTGATCCAGCAAGGGGGAAGGAGAGGTTGATGGAGACACCGGCAGCACGACGGCGTGGTGGAGATGGTGGTGGAGGATTCCAGCAGGGCTTCGCCAAGCACCGCGGAGTTCACGAAGATGGATGTGGGAGAGGGAGGGCAGCGCCGAGGCACGAACGTGTGTGGCTGCCCTCCCTCTGCCTCTCTTTATATAGGGGGGTAGAGAGGGGAGGGGCGCCCTAGGGTTACCCCCTAGAGGCGGCGGCCAAGGGGAGAAGGGGGCGGCCAAGGGGGGGGCGGCGGCCAGGGCCTAGGGTTTCCCCCCCAGGTGCCTTGCCCCCCAAGCCTAAGGGGGGTGCGGCAGCCCTAGGGGGGTCCAGCCCCCTTGGCGCATGAGGAGAGGGCCCTAGGGGGGGCGCACAGCCCTATGAGGGCTGTTGCGTCTCCCCTTTGTGGCCCATTAGGCCCGAAACTCTTTCCGGGACCCCGAAAACCCCTTTCGGTCATCCGCCGACTTCCCGGTGCTCCCCGGAACACTTCCGGACTCCGATCACTCTCAACCTATATATCAATCTTCGTCCCCGGACCATTCCGGAGACCCTCGTCACGTCCGGGATCTCATCCGGGACTCCGAACAACCTTCGGTAACCATGCACTGTTCTCACTAACAACCCTAGCGTCACCGAACCTTAAGTGTGTAGACCCTGCGGGTTCGGAAACTATGCAGACATGACCGAGACACTCCCAGGTCAATAACCAATAGCGGGATCTGGATACCCATATTGGTTCCCACACGTTCCTCGATGATCTCATCGGATGAACCACGATGTCAAGGATTCAGGCAATCCCGTATACAGTTCCCTTTGTCTCGTCGGTATGTTACTTGCCCGAGATTTGATCGTCGGTATCTCTATACCTAGTTCAATCTCGTTACCGGCAAGTCTCTTTACTCGTTACCGTAATACATAATCTCGTGACCAACTACTTAGTCACTTTGAGCTCATTGAGATGACGTATTACCGAGTGGGCCCGGAGATACCTCCCCGTCACACGGAGTGACAAATCCCAGTCTCGATCCATGTCAACTCAACAGACACCTTCGGAGATACCTGTAGAGTACCTTTATAGTCACCCAGTTACGTTGCGACGTTTGGCACACACAAGGCACTCCTACGGTGTCAGTGAGTTACATGATCTCATGGTCATAGGAACTTATACTTGACATGCAGAAAACTATAGCGATAACTGATACGATCAAAAGCTATGTTTAACGTTTGGGTCTCGTCCATCACATCATTCTCCTAATGATGTGATCCCATTATCAAATGACAACTCATGTCTATGACCTGGAAACCGCGGTCATCTTTGATCAACGAGCTAGTCCTGAAGAGGCTTACTAGGGACACAAAGTTTGTCTATTTATCCACACATGTATTTGAGTTTCCAATCAATACAGTTATAGCATGGATAATAAACGATTATCATGAACAAGGAAATATAATAATAACTCTTTTATTATTGCCTCTAGGGCATATTTCCAACAGTCTCCCACTTGCACTAGAGTCAATAATCTAGCATTACAAGGTAATGAATCTAACACCCATAGAGTCTTGGTGTTGATCATGCTTAGCCCGTGGAAGAGGCTTAGTCAACGGATCTGCAACACTCAAATCCGTGTGTACTTTGCAAATGCTTATGTCCTCCTCCTTGACTGAATCGCGGATGGAATTGAAGCGTCGCTTTATGTGTCTGGTCCTCTAGTGAAACCTTGGTTCCTTGGCTAGAGCAATGGCACCAGTGTTGTCACAAAACAGAGTCATTGGGTTTAATGCACTAGGCACAACTCCAAGATCTGTCATGAACTCCTTCATCCAGACACCTTCCTTTGCCGCCTCCGAGGCAGCTATGTACTCCGCTTCACACGTAGAATCGGCTACCACGCTTTGCTTGGAACTGCACCAGCTTACCGCTCCCCCGTTGAGAATATATACGTATCCGGTTTGAGACTTAGAGTCATCCGGATCAGTGTCAAAGCTTGCATCGACGTAACCCTTTACGACGAGCTCTTGATCACCTCCATAAACGAGAAACATCTCCTTAGTCCTTTTCAGGTACTTTAGGATATTCTTGACCGCTGTCCAGTGATCCATACCGGGATTACTTTGAAACCTTCCGGCCATACTTATGGCAAGGCTGACATCTGGTCTTGTGCACAACATTGCATACATGATAGAGCCTATGGCTGAAGCATAGGGGACGACACTCATCTTTTCTCTATCTTCCGCAGTCACTGGGCATTGAGTCTTACTCAACTTTGTACCTTGCAATACCGGCAAGAACCCCTTCTTGGATTGATCCATTTTGAACTTCTTCAAAACTTTATCAAGGTATGTACTTTGTGAAAGTCCTATCAAGCGTCTCGATCTATCTCTATAGATCTTGATGCCCAATATGAAAGCAGCTTCACCGAGGTCCTTCATCGAAAAACTCTTGTTCAAATACCCCTTCACGCTATCCAAAAATTCTATATTGTTTCCAATCAGCAATATGTCATCCACATATAATATTAGAAACGCTATAGAGCTCCCACTCACTTTCTTGTAAATACAAGCTTCTCCGTAAACTTGTACAAACCCAAACGCTTTGATCACCTCATCAAAGCGAAGATTCCAACTCCGAGACGCTTGCACCAGTCCATAAATGGAACGCTGGAGTTTGCAAACTTTGTCAGCATTCTCTGGATCGACAAAACCTTCCGGTTGTATCATATACAACTCTTCCTTAAGAAAACCGTTAAGGAACGCTGTTTTGACATCCATCTGCCAAATTTCATAATCGAAATATGCAGCTATTGCTAACATGATTCGGACGGATTTAAGCATCGCTACGGGTGAGAAAGTCTCATCGCAGTCAATTCCTTGAACTTGTGAAAAACCCTTTGCCACAAGTCGAGCCTTATACACGGTGACATTACCGTCAGCGTCCGTCTTCCTCTTAAAAATCCATTTATTCTGAATGGCCTTCCGCCCTTCAGGTAATACTTCCAAAGTCCATACTTTGTTTTCATACATGGATCCCATCTCGGATTTCATGGCCTCTAACCATTTGTCGGAATCCGGGCCCACCATCGCTTCTCCATAGCTCGTAGGTTCACTGTTGTCCAACAACATGACCTCCAAGACAGGGTTACCATACCACTCAGGTGCAGTGCGTACCCTTGTCGACCTACGAGGTTCGGTAGTAACTTGATCAGAAGCTTCTTGATCAGCATCATTGGCTTCCTCTTCAACCTCTGCAGGCTCCACAAAAACATCTTTCTGTGCTGCGCTACTCTCTGGTTGAAGCAGAGGTTCAATAACCTCATCAAGTTCTACCTTCCTCCCACTCAATTCTTTCGAGAGAAACTCTTTCTCGAGAAAGGACCCGTTCTTAGCGACAAACACTTTGCCCTCGGATCTGAGATAGAAGGTGTACCCAACAGTTTCTTTTGGGTATCCTATGAAGACACATTTGTCCGCTTTGGGTTCGAGCTTTTCTGGCTGAAGCCTTTTGACATAAGCATCGCAACCCCAAACTTTGAGAAAAGACAACTTAGGTTTCTTACCAAACCATAGTTCATACGGTGTTGTCTCAACGGACTTAGATGGAGCCCTATTTAAAGTGAATGCAGCTGTCTCTAACGCATATCCCCAAAACGATAGTGGCAAATCGGCAAGAGACATCATAGAACGCACCATATCTAATAGGGTTCGATTACGACATTCGGACACACCATTACGCTGTGGTGTTCCAGGTGGCGTCAACTGTGAAACAATTCCACATTTTCTTAAGTGATTGCCAAACTCATAACTCAAATACTCTCCCCCTCGATCAGATCGTAGGAACTTGATCTTCTTGTTACGATGATTCTCAACTTCACTCTGAAACTGCTTGAACTTTTCAAACGTTTCAGACTTATGCTTCATCAGGTAAATATACCCATATCTACTTAAGTCGTCAGTGAAGGTGAGAAAATAACGATATCCACCGCGTGCCGTGACACTCATCGGACCACACACATCAGTATGTATGATTTCCAATAAGTCACTTGCCCGTTCCATTGTTCCTGAAAACGGGGTCCTTGTCATCTTGCCCATGAGGCACGGCTCGCATGTGTCAAGTGATTCAAAATCAGGAGACTCCAAAAGTCCATCAGCATGGAGCTTCCTCATGCGTTTTACGCCGATATGACCCAGACGGCAGTGCCACAAGAACGTGGTATTATTGTTATCAACTCTACATCTTTTGGCATCAATGTTATGAACATGTGTATCATTACTATCGAGATTCAATAAGAATAAACCCCCTACTTCGGGTGCATGACCATAAAAGATATTACCCATATAAATAGAACAACCTTTATTCTCTGATTTAAATGAGTAACCGTCTCGCAATAAACAAGATCCAGATATAATGTTCATGCTCAACGCAGGCACTAAATAACAATTATTCAGGTTCATAACTAATCCCGATGGTAATCGAAGAGCGAGCGTGCCGACGACGATCACATCAACCTTGGAACCATTCCCCACGCGCATCGTCACTTCGTCCTTCGCCAGCCTCCGTTTATTCCGTAGTTCCTGTTTAGAGTTGCAAATGTGAGCAACCGAACCGGTATCAAATACCCAGGCACTACAACGAGAGTTGGTAAGGTACACATCAATAACATGTATATCATATATACCTTGCTTGTTGTTGTTGTTGGCCCCCTTCTTGTCTGCCAGATACTTGGGGCAGTTCCGCTTCCAGTGGCCGTTCCCCTTGCAATAGAAACACTCAGTCTCTGGCTTGGGCCCAGCCTTGGGTTTCTTCACTGGATGAGCAACTGCCTTGCCACCCTTCTTAGAGTTACCCTTCTTGCCCTTGCCATTTTTCTTGAAACTGGTAGTTTTATTGACCATCAACACTTGATACTCCTTCTGGATGTCTGCCTCAGCGACTTTCAGCATTGAAAACAGCTCGGCGATGGACTTGTTCATCCCTTGCATGTTATACTGCTGCACGAAGCTCTTGTAGCTAGGTGGGAGTGACTGGAGAATTCTGTCAATGATAGCCTCCTCCGGGAACACAAGTCCCAGACCAGCTATGCGGGTATAGTACCCAGACATCTTCAGTAAGTGCTCACTGACAGACGAATTCTCCTCCATCTTGCAAGCAAAGAATTTATCGGTGGTCTCATACCTCTCGATCTTAGCATTCTTTTCAAAGATGAACTTCAACTCCTGGAACATCTCATATGCTCCATGACGTTCAAAACGCCTTTGAAGTCCTCCTTCCAAGCTATACAACATGGCACACTGCACGACTGAGTAGTCATCCGAGCGCGTCTGCCAGGCGTTCATAACGTCCACAGAGGCCGGAGCGGGGGGTTCACCTAGCGGTGCACTTAGGACATAAACCTTTTGGGCAGCTGTGAGGATGATCCTCAGATTGCGGAGCCAGTCCACAAAGTTGCTCCCATCATCTTTCAGTTTAGCTTTCTCTAGGAACGCATTAAAATTCAGGGGAGCTACTGCGCGAGCCATCTACAACAAAGATTTGCAAAGACATCTTAGACTATTGTTCATGATAAGTGAGTTATTACCTAATCAAATTACTTATAACTCCCACTCAAATTGACATCCCTCTGGTCATTCGAGCGTGGCATGATCCAAATCCACCAACCCAAGTCCGATCATCACGTGAGATGAGGTGGTGTCAATGGTGAACATCTACATGTTGATCATATCTTCTATATGACTCATGCTCGACCTTTCGGTCTTCCGTGTTCCGAGGCCATGTCTGTACATGCTAGGCTCGTCAAGTCTAACCCGAGTGTTCTGCATGTGCAAAACTGGCTTGCACCCGTTGTATGCGAACGTAGAGTCTATCACACCCGATCATCACGTGGTGCTTCGAAACGACGAACCTTCGCAACGGCGCACACTCGGGGGGAACACAATTTTATCTTGAAATTTTAGTGAGGGATCATCTTATAATGCTACCGTCGTCCTAAGCAAAATAAGATGCATAAAAGGATTAACATCACATGCAAATCACAAGTGACATGATATGGCCATCAACTCGTGCTTTTGATCTCCATCACCAAAGCACCGGCATGATCTCCATCATCACCGGCGCCACACCATGATCCCCATCATCATGATCTCCATCATCGTGTCGCCATCGGGGTTGTCGCGCGCCCACCATGCTCTTACTACTATTGCTACCGTTTAGCGATAAAGTAAAGCATTACAAAGCGCTTAATGATTGACACGCAGGTCATACAAAAAATTAAAGACAACCCTATGGCTCCTGCCGGTTGCCGTATACATCGACATGCAAGTCGATATTAACTATTACAACATGATCATCTCATACATCAAATATATCTCATCATGTCATTGGCCATATCATATCACATACATACCCTGCAAAAACAAGTTAGACGTCCTCTAATTTGTTGTTGCATGTTTTACGTGGCTGCTATGGGTATCTAGCAAGAACACTTCTTACCTACGCAAAGCCACAATGGTGATATTTAAGTTGCTATTTAACCTTCTACAAGGACCGCCTTTTTCTATTCCGATTAAACTAAGATAGGAGAGACAGACACCCGCCAGCCATCTTATGCAACAAAAGTCACATGTCTGTCGATGGAACCGGTCTCATGTACGTGGACATGTAAAGTTGGTCCGGGCCGCTTCATCCCATAATACCGCTGAATCAAGAAAGACTAAGGAGGGAAGCAATCTAAACATCAACGTCCACAAACCCTTTTGTGTTCTACTCGTGAAAGCATCTACGCAAGATCCTAGCTCATGATGCCACTGTTGGGGAACGTTGCATGGGAAACAAAAATTTTTCCTACGCTCACCAAGATCAATCTAGGAGATGCATCTACGAGGGGAGAGTTGGATCCACATACCCTTGTAGATCGCTAAGCGGAAGCGTTCAAGAACGCGGTTGATGGAGTCGTACTCGCCGCGATTCAGATCGCTGAAGATCCTAGCACCGAAGCAACGGTGCCTCCGCGTTCTTCACACGTACAGCTCGGGGACGTCTCCTCCTTCTTGATCCAGCAAGGGGGAAGGAGAGGTTGATGGAGACACCGGCAGCACGACGGCGTGGTGGAGATGGTGGTGGAGGATTCCAGCAGGGCTTCGCCAAGCACCGCGGAGTTCACGAAGATGGATGTGGGAGAGGGAGGGCAGCGCCGAGGCACGAACGTGTGTGGTTGCCCTCCCTCTGCCTCTCTTTATATAGGGGGGTAGAGAGGGGAGGGGCGCCCTAGGGTTACCCCCTAGGGGCGGCGGCCAAGGGGAGAAGGGGGGCGGCCAAGGGGGGGGGGGCGGCGGCCAGGGCCTAGGGTTTCCCCCCTAGGTGCCTTGCCCCCCAAGCCTAAGGGGGGTGCGGCAGCCCTAGGGGGGGTCCAGCCCCCTTGGCGCATGAGGAGAGGGCCCTAGGGGGGGCGCACAGCCCTATGAGGGCTGTTGCGTCTCCCCGTTGTGGCCCATTAGGCCCGAAACTCTTTCCGGGACCCCGAAAACCCCTTTCGGTCATCCGCCGACTTCCCGGTGCTCCCCGGAACACTTCCGGACTCCGATCACTCTCAACCTATATATCAATCTTCGTCCCCGGACCATTCCGGAGACCCTCGTCACGTCCGGGATCTCATCCGGGACTCCGAACAACCTTCGGTAACCATGCACTGTTCTCACTAACAACCCTAGCGTCACCGAACCTTAAGTGTGTAGACCCTGCGGGTTCGGAAACTATGCAGACATGACCGAGACACTCCCAGGTCAATAACGAATAGCGGGATATGGATACCCATATTGGTTCCCACACGTTCCTCGATGATCTCATCGGATGAACCACGATGTCAAGGATTCAGGCAATCCCGTATACAGTTCCCTTTGTCTCGTCGGTATGTTACTTGCCCGAGATTCGATCGTCGGTATCTCTATACCTAGTTCAATCTCGTCACCGGCAAGTCTCTTTACTCGTTACCGTAATACATAATCTCGTGACCAACTACTTAGTCACTTTGAGCTCATTGAGATGACGTATTACCGAGTGGGCCCAGAGATACCTCCCCGTCACACGGAGTGACAAATCCCAGTCTCGATCCATGTCAACTCAACAGACACCTTCGGAGATACCTGTAGAGTACCTTTATAGTCACCCAGTTACGTTGCGACGTTTGGCACACACAAGGCACTCCTACGGTGTCAGTGAGTTACATGATCTCATGGTCATAGGAACTTATACTTGACATGCAGAAAACTATAGCGATAACTGATACGATCAAAAGCTATGTTTAACGTTTGGGTCTCGTCCATCACATCATTCTCTAATGATGTGATCCCATTATCAAATGACAACTCATGTCTATGACCTGGAAACCGCGGTCATCTTTGATCAACGAGCTAGTCCTGAAGAGGCTTACTAGGGACACAAAGTTTGTCTATTTATCCACACATGTATTTGAGTTTCCAATCAATACAGTTATAGCATGGATAATAAACGATTATCATGAACAAGGAAATATAATAATAACTCTTTTATTATTGCCTCTAGGGCATATTTCCAACAAAAGAATATTGAAGGTAGAACACGAGAACGATGATTTGAGGGAGGAAAATTTTATCCTAAGGTTTAAGTTGGAGAAGACTCCTCCTCCTTCCTCATCACCACCATCACTAAAGAGGGAGACTTGCGTACACGGGTATGGGCACTCCCCTTGTCTTTCGCCAAGTCTGGGGGAGGTGTCCTGGTATCGTATGACCATCACTTTTATTTCCTTCACAAGTTTTAGTTTGATCCTTAGTATTTTTGTGATATAGTTAAATAAAAGTTTAGTATGATCTATCTTTCATGTGTTAGTTCATGATCTATCTATCTATCTATGTAATCAACTTGAGCTATATAATAAAGATTAGTTTGAGTGTTTGCTTCTTTACTTTCTTTGTTGCAATCAAAATAAAGGAAATAATAAAATAGATCATATGCTAATCTTATGGAAAGTAATGACACTAGATAAGGAAGAGTATAAGTATTAAATTTATTGAAGATTGACAAACATAGCATTAGTCAATGATGCAATTCATGAAAGAATTAATAAGGGAACATAAGATTTCACATGCGAATATAGTATCTTGGACATCTTTTATGATTGTGATCCCCCATTAAACATTTTATGCTTGATTGATGATGTTGGACAAGGTAGATAACGTAATGATTTATGTTTGACCATCTTCACATAGATGTTATATTGTCATAGATCCTCTAACATGTGGTGCTTGCCAAATATCTTTGCTAGCCAAAAAATACGCACTGAGTATAGATACTACTTGTGCATCCAAAACCCTTAAACCCAATTTCATGTCATAAGAGTCCACTATACAGATGGATTGACTAAAATTCTTCGAGTAAGTTGTCATCCGTCCATAAAGCAATAAAAATTGCTTCTAAATATGTTTGATCTTTTATTGTAAGGGAAAATAAGTGTTATACGAACTTATGATGGCAAAGTAATAAAAGCTATGGACTGCATAATAAAGGTTTCTACCATAAGGGCCAATATAACGTAACGTTCTTTTGCATTAAGGGATTGTGCATCCAAAAAAGTGCATGACAACCTCTGCTTCCCTCTGCAAAGGGCCTATCTTTTACTTCTATGTATCTACTTTTTACGCTTGAGTCAATAGTGTTCTCCTCTATCCCTTCTTGTTTTTATCTTTTGCAAGCATCATGTGGTGGCGAAAGATCTAGGCACATATATCCAGTTGAATATGAGTGATCCTGAGTTATTATTGTTAACATCACCCTTGAGGTGAATAAGTTGGGAGGCGAAACTATAAGCCCCTATCTTTCCATGTGTCTGGCTGAAACTTTTTGCTACATATATATGTTGTGAGTGAGCAATCATAGAAGACTAAATGATAGTTGAGTATGTGGACTTGCTAAAAAGCTCTGACACGTGACTCTTCCTAATAATATGATGAATTGCAATTGCACTGTTGACTGAAAACATAGTTTGTTAGTTTTCAAGAAAGTTTACGCTCTATACTTTATCATTGTGGTGAATTATTACTTGTTCATGAGAAGACTTATGATATTATATATTGATGTTATAATAATGGTCATGATTCTAGTATATCTGTATTTTGTTTTATCAACACCTCTCTGTCTTAACATGTCGACATGATTCTCGATATCGGTTTTCGCATGAGGTCAAGCGACGCCTAAGCTTGGGGGAGTTAATACGTCTATTTTTCATCATGTTTTCCTACTTTTATTATTAGTGTTTTTGTCTACAATAACAATTTGGGGAGTAATTATAATACCTTTTCTCTCATAATTTGCAAGGTTTGCACAAAGAGGGAGAATGCTGGCAACTGGAATTCTGGACTTGAAAAGGCTATGTCAGAGATACCATTTCTGCACATCTCCAAATGGGCTGAAATTTTACGGACAATTATTTTGGAATATATAAAAACTATTGGAGATAAGAGTTACTTGTGACACCTCGAGACCGATGCGTCACGTGTCAGCCAGTTATTCGTCGTCGTTGCCATGTCATCTGCTTGCGTGTTGCATTTTGCCATGTCATCGTGTGCATTGCATCAGTATGTTTTCAAAACTTGCATCCGTCCAAACCCCCTCGTCCTTTCCGTTGTCCGTTCTAAGCCAAGACACACTCGCACGCGCCCGCGGCACCTCCGAATATTTATTTTATGAGTGGCCAGAAAATGTTCTCGAAATGGGATGAAACTTGGCGTGTGGTCTTATTATAGCATGGGTAGACCGCCTGTCAAATTTCATCGCATTCGGAGCTCGTTTGATAGCCCAACGGTTAACCGCGTTAACCGCCGAAGCCCCTTCTCTTTTGGCCCAGCACCCCGCTCCAACAGCCCGTTAGCCCATTCTAAACCCCTCCATGCTCTCGGTCGTCGAATCAGGATCGCGTGGCTGAAAACCGCTCCTCATTTGGACACTCCTAGCTCCCTCTACCTATATATATGTGTCTCCCCCGTATTTGTTTTGTAGATGAAACCCTAGCCCCGCTCCCCTCGCGGTGCCGGACATGTCCGTCCGCGCCGGACGTGTCCAGCCGCCACGTCCCCGCAACCAAACATCGTCCGTGACCTCAGCCTCCAGCCACGGCCCAGCCAATCGGGGGCTGTCACGTTGCCTCCCGCGCCCACTTTGCCGCGCCGGCGCTCGGGGCCTAGATCCGGCCCGTCCCGGGGCCGCGCCGGGCCCGCGTGCCTCCACCGGCCTCGCCTCCCTGCTCGGCTCCCTCGCCTCAGCCCGCCGATGCACGCCGCCGCCGGATCGCCGGAGCACCTCGCCGCCGGCGCCCTAGGCCGTCCCGCGACCCCACCTGCGTCTCTACCCCGCCGCCGTTGTCCCTTCGGTGCCCTACCGCCGAGCGCCGCCGCGCATGCCGGATCTCGCCGCCGCCCGTGCAGCTCCTCGCCGCCGAACTCCTCCACCTCCGCTGCCTGCACGCACCACCGCCCCGGCCTCGCCCCGGCGTCCCCGCGTCGTCCCCGCGACGACGGCCATCGTATCCGGCCGATCCCCTCCAGATCGGGCCAGCACCGGGTCGTCCCGCACCGCGTCGCCTCCCTCGCCGCATTTCTTCACGCCGCCGGTCTCCCCTCGCTCCGTGCGCGAGCACGAGGGAGACGGGCGCATCGCCTGGGCCGCGTCACCCCGCCCCTGCGCGTCGTGGGCCACTCCAGCCGGCCCACCTCTGCTTCCTCTCTGATCCGGACCATGGGCCCTAGGTGAGCACCCCCACCAGCCTTATCGCTCGCCGTGGCACAGTTTAGTTATCCTACGCTAAGTTTTCGGTCCGGTAAAACTGCCAAGTCCCTGATATTTGTAAATATGTATGCATCTTTGAGTGGCTGTAACTTTTTGTGCGATTATCCAAATTGAGTGAATAATATGTCAAAATGTTCGTTGTGATATGCTCTTCATATTGTTGTACTGTGGCAGGCTTGTTTGAGTTCATCTTGATGCCCTAACCATCGTTGCAAAAGTTCTATTTGATATAAACTGCTGAAAACTGTTGTTATGTTAGCATGTTTGTGAGGTAATAACTTTGTGCATGTTGGTCCAAATGGAGTGAATGATATGTTAAAATGTTCATTGTGAAGTGTTCTACATGTTGGTTGCTGTAGCATTCATGTTAGGTGCCATATTGCCATGTTTATCTCTGTTGCAAAAGTGCATGTGGCTGATAAGTGCTGAAACTTGTTATGGGATGCTGATTTGTCTTGTTCATAGCTATTGGTGTGATTATCTTTTATACCACAGGTCAATATGTTTTAGAAGCACAATCATGCCATCTTTGGTGTGGTGCAATACACTTTTCATGATATGCCTTGTCGTTTTTGCAACAAGCTTGTAAAGTAGCCCACTCGCTGTTGTTATTTTCTGAGACTTGTTGAAAAACTGCCAAGTATGAAATTGTTAAGTCTGATGCCATGTTTGCTTGATGCCCCACTCAAATTCATGCATGTTTTGGGATGCCCAATGATCATGTCCTGTTGTCCATGTTATACTCTATCCATCCGTGCCCTTGTTTGCATATATGCCCTGCTGTAGCTTGTTTAAATCTTGCTCTCAAATTGCTATAAAATGTTTCTGTCAGCCTGTTAACAATAACTTCAGTTTTGCCATGTGATTTGTTAGTGATCTATGCATATTATGACCATGTTCTTTCCATGAGTAGCTTCATAAACATGCCTTCTTGATGTTGGTTATCTTCTTATGCCATGATATGCTCTGAGATGAGTTGCACAAGCTTGCAAACATGCCTACTTGTCGTTGTTGCTGCCATGTCTAGTTTATTTTCACTAAGTCTGTGAATCTGTAATCTTTTACAATCTTGCCATGCTAGTTTAGTTATGTTCCCGCAAGTGTTTGGGTGTGCTCTGAGTTCATGCTTGTTGAGGATCATGTCTATTTCACATCCATGCCTTTTGTTATCATGTTTGGGTGTTGTAGCATAAATATACCTTGCTCCAAAGTTGCTATGTTGCTGTTTTTGGAAAGCTTGTTGTTATATCTTGTTTCATGTGTATGTATTGAACCGTTGCTCCGTTTTGAGCGTGGCCTATATGAAACTTATGTGTTTTTGCATGTAGATGCATAATATCATGTTGTTTACATGCTTGGGGTGTGTTTGCTTGTTGTTTGGATACATCTTGCATATTTGATATGCTTGTCTTGTTTTGCTCATATCTTCTAGGCCGTAGCTCCGAATTAAACAAACTTTATATGTAACTTGACTAGAATTTCGAGTAGATCATCATGGTGCATGTTAATTTGCTGTTTAACAACTTGAACTTAAGGTTTGTTCAGATCTGGACCAATTTCGAAATGTGCATATGAGGACTTACCGGAATTGTTATATGTTGTTTCCGGCATCATTTAAACTTGCCTTGTTGTGTTATTCTTGTATGCATCATCACTTGCCATGAATCGCATCATATAGAATTGTCTTGCATCATACTTGGTTGAGCATCTTGTCATGTTCTTGAGTGGTGTGTTTACCATGTTGTGTGCTTCTTCTCGCTGGTTCATTTTCCGTTGCGATCATGAGGATTCATTCGACTACACTTGGTTCGTCTTCGTGGCTTCTTCTTCGTCTACTTCATGGACTCGTTCTTCTTCCTCGCGGGATCTCAGGCAAGATGACCATCACCTTGGATACCTTTACTATCATTTCCATGCTAGTTGTCTCGATGCTATCGTTATATATCGCGCTACCTATATTTTGTTGCCAGCCCCTCCTTGTTGCCATGAAACCTCTAACCTTTGACACCTTCCTAGCAAACCGTTGTTTGGCTATGTTACCAGCGCGCTCAGCCCCTATTATAGCATTGTTAGTTGCAGGTGAAGATGAAGATTGCTCCATGTTGGAACTTGTTGTTGGAATATCATAATATGTCTTAAATGTATTAACACACCTATATACTTCGCAATGGGTGGAAGGCTTGGCCTTTTGCTTGGTGTTTTGTTCCACTCATGCCACCTTAGGAGCCAATAAACCGACGTTATGTTCCTTGATTTTGCGTTCCTAATGCAGTTGGGTATATGGGGACCCCTTGACAGTTCGTCTTTGAATAAAACTCCTCCAGCAAGGCCCAACATTAGTTTTAATTTGCCTCATAATAACAACTTAATGAATTAATTAAATTGCATAGGGGGCCGCGTCCCCGAGGATTCTTTTCTACATAACAGGGGGGCCAATGCTGATGGTGTTGGTCCCAAACAGGCAACCTGCGGGGCCGCCTTGGGGAAACTCGAGGTATCTGGCATACCTGTAGCTTGTCTCATTCGGACATGGCCTGAGATGAGATACACGTGGTTACTATCAGGGTGTCGGCACGCCGGGAGGTCTTGCTGGATTTGTTTTACCATTGTCAAAATGTCTTGTGCACCGGGAATTCCGAGTCTGATCAGGCCTTCCCTAAGATAAGGGGTAATATTATTATTATCTCTGCTGATCGTGAGAGCTTCTGATGGGCTAAGTTGGGACACCCCTGCAAGGTTATAATCTTTCGAAAGCCGTGCCCGCGGTTATGTGGCAGATTGGAATTTGTAAATGTCCGGTTGTAGAAAACTTGAGAGAGGTTCCAAAATAAAATACACGAACCGCGTGAGTAACCGTGACTGTCTCTTTTCCCATTGAGAAGAGAGCATGGTGGGGTTATGTTTGACTCGTAGGTAGTTCAGGATCTTTAGCGATCATTACTAGTTTGCGAACGTTTGCGTAGATGCTCATCTTATTCTTGTACTCGTAAGTTAGCCACCATACTTTTGCTTAGCCGCTGCTGCAACCTCACCACTTAACCTCTTCGTACCCTTTACACTTTGCTAGTCTTGTTACCCATGGTTATGGGATTGTTGAGTCCTCGTGGCTCATAGATTCTACAACAACAGTTGCAGGTGCAAGTTTCCGATCACTTGACGTGAGAGCAATGTTACCTTTTGTTGGAGTTCTTTCTTCTTCTTCTTCGTCAGTCTTGGGCTAGGTTCCTGGTCGGCAGCCTAGGATAGCAGATGGATGTCGCTGTGTTTTTCATGTTTGCATCCGTAGTCGGATGTTTGCATATGATGTTGTTGTATTCATGTGACTTGTATGAATTGTTGTATCCCCATGTATTTATGTAATGGTACGTTGTAATGATATCCATCTTGCTAAGCGCCTGAAATGCGGTTGTGCTCCAATCACTAGTTCGCCATGTGATCAGGATAGAATCGCATCTTGGGCCTGACATTACTAGAGGAGGCCACCCAGGAGCCCACAAGGCACCAGGGCGCGCCTAACCCCCAAGCGCGCCCTGGTGGATAGTGGGCCCCCTTGCCCACTTCCGGCGACCAGCTGGTATATAATCACAGTTGCCACAGAAAAAACAAGGAGAGGACTTTAGGGATAGAGCGCCGCCATCTCGAGTCGGAACTTGGACAGGAGCACTTTTGCTCTCTGACGGAGAGATTCCTACGGGGATACTTCCCTCCTGGAGGGGGGAATCTAAGCCATCGTCATCACCAACAACCCACTCATCGTGGGAGGATCAATCTATTATTCTATTTATTACCCCTCTGATCTTGAACATGCATATCCTTTCTGAATAGTTACTTCTGTTTTTGAGGACATGGGAGAAATCTTGTCATAAGTAATCATGTGAATTTCATATTCGTTCAATTTTTTTATGATGTGTATGTTGTGATTCCCTTAGTGCTTGTCGGGCATATACCCCGTGGTATAACCCTGACGGACTTGGCAGCTCACTGATGACTCGGCCGAGTCATGGTGATTCACTAGTGACCTGGAGGGCAGGTCAGACGAATGACAAGGTCTAAGGCCCAGAAGGCGACTCAAGGGAAGACCAACCCAAGGTACGGCAACCGGTGGACCGTATTGAGAGGAAAGGCATAAGGAGTATTTCCCTTACCAGAGAAGCAACATTTGGACTAGGAATCCACTTGAAATAGAAAATAAACTGGTCCTAATCATACTAGGACTCTATGTGTCAGCCGCCACTTCAACTTACATAAGGAGGGGCAGGGCACCCCAAGATGTCAGGTGACAATAGTCAGGACTTAGATAGAAAATTCTTAGACAAGATCAAAATAGATGCTCTTGAGATAGAGGTAGTGAAACATCGCCCTTGTAACCAAGATCGTCATTATCATCAGTATCAATCAAGTAGGATGTAGGCTTTTACCTCCAACGCGAGGGGCCGAACCTGGGTAAAATCCCGTGTGTCTCGTCCTGCTCAACCCTGTTCAAGCTACTACCTAGTTGCGTTGGCCCCATCCTCACACTAGGACATCTGCCGTAACAAAACCACGACAGTTGGCGCCCATCGTGGGGGCTACACTGGTTGAAGTTTATAAGGACATGATCAATACAAAGTCCTAGGTCACTGCAGGCAAGACAACTCGACACTTGGGGGCTACATCGCTCAGTTGTTTCAACAAATTATCAGGACCAAATTGAATACCCATGCATCAAATATTTATGAGTCGGCCATTAGGGCTACACATGTGAAATACAAAGCATTTAGTCTATGACTGGTCACTAAGATAAACAACCCGGACTTCTGGAAAGTTGCAACATTTATTTTGAATCAAGTCTTAAGCTATCACTACATTCCCCTCTTAAGAATTGGGGGCTACAAGTGATAGAAATATAAGGGAGGAACACCCTCAAGTTTTAAAATTTTGAGCAAACCAGGTATCATATTCTTAGTGTAGAAATTGATAAAAGTTCATCTCCTCCAGAGCTATTCATAGAAAGGTCCGGAGAGCCAACTCAATGATTGGATGTTATATTTACCAAAGCAAGCACCAAGTCATCACAAGATATAATGACTTGGCCTAAAGAGCTTAGGAAGACCAATTATAAGACCCGGCGGTCATGACCCGGTATCATCAATCTTTATAACTCGGCAAGTTTCGACGATTATAACTCGGTCAGTTCTACATCTTCAAGCCAGATGACCATCAGAAGAAATATTTCAAGTCAAATATTTTTTCAAGCCAGAGCATTGGAAGCCAACTTAAATGGATTAAGCTAAAAAATTGCATGACCCTGACAGCACACAAGTATAGGGGATCGCAACAGTTTTCGAGGGTAGAGTATTCAATCAAAATTTATTGATTCGACACAAGGTGAGACAAAGAATATTCTCAAGTATTAGCAGGTGAGTTGTCAATTCAACCACACCTGGAAAACATAATATCTGTAGCAAAGTACTTAGTTCCAAAGTAGTATGGAAGTGACGGTAACGGTGGCAAAAGTAACAGTAGCAGTTTTGTTGTGATGGTGACAGCAGCAGCAACTAAGCAAGTATCAATATGAAACGAATTCGTAGGCAATGGATCGACAATGATAGGTGTCGTTTAATATTCATCATGTAGTTGTTATAACCTAGGTGACATAGAACTAGCTCCAATTCATCAATGTAATGTAGGCATGTATTTTGTATTAGTCATACGTGCTTAAGGAAAAGAACTTGCATGGCATCTTTTGTCCTACACTCGCGTGGCAGCGGGGTCCTTATGGAAACTAAGGGATATTAAGGCCTCCTTTTAGTAGAGTACCGGACAAAAGCATTAGCACTTAGTGAATACATGAACTCCTCGGACTATGGTCATCACCGGGAAGTGTCCCGGCTATTGTCACTCCGGGGTTGCCGGATCATAACACATAGTAGGTGACTATTGACTTGCAAGATAGGATCAAGAACACAAATATATTCATGAAAACATAATAGGATCAGATCTGAAATCATGGTACTCGGGCCCTAGTAACAAGCATTAAGCATAGCAAAGTCATAGCAACATCAATCTGAGAACATAGTGGATACTAGGGATCAGCCCTAACAAAACTAACTAGATTACATGATGAATCTCATCCAACTCCTCACCGACCAGCGACCCTATGAAGGAATCACTCACTCCCGGTGGGGAGAATCATGGAATCGGCAATGGAGAAGGGTTGGTGATGACAAAGAACCAAGATCCCCCTCTCTGGAGACCCAAACGGACTCCAGATATGGGCCCTTGATGAAGAACACGAGGTGGCAGTAGCTTCGTCTCGTGGATCGTTACAATTCTCCCAGATTAAAAATATATGGAGTTGGAGTTGACGTCGATGGAGGTCCAGGGGGCCCACAAGGACGGGTGGCGTGGCCTTGGGGGGGCTCCCCCACCCTTGTGGCCATGGTGTGGGCCCCCTCCGGTAGATTTTTCGCTAGTATTTTTTATATATTATGAAAATAATCTCCGTGAAATTTCAGGTAATTTCGAGAACTTTTATTTCTGCACAAAAATAGCACCAAGGCAATTCTGCTAAAAACATCGTCAGTCCTCGTTAGTTCCATTCAAATCATGCAAATTAGAGTCCAAAACAAGGGCAAAAGAGTTTGGAAAAGTAGATACGACGAAGACTTATCAACTCCCCCAAGCTTAACCCATTGCTTGTCCTTAAGCAATTCAGTTGATAAACTGAAGTGACAAAGAAAAACTTTTACAAACTCTGTTTGATATTGTTGTTGCAAATATGTAAAGCCGGCATTCAAATTTTCAGCAAAGATTATGAACTAACCACGTTCAGAATAACATTAAGGTTTCATGTTTACTCATATCAATGACATAATCAACTAACCAGGAATAATAATAAATCTCAGATGACAACACTATTTCAAAACAATCATGATATAATATGACAAAGTGGTATCTCGCTAGCCTTTTCTGAGACTGCAAAACATAAATGTAGAGCACCTGAGAGGATCAAGGACTAACTAGACATTGTAATTCATGGTTAAAGAGATCCAGTCACACTCATACTCAATATCAATGAATAACAAAGCATATAAATGACACATGTGCTCTCCAACTGGTGCTTTTCATAAGAGGATGATGACTCAACAATAAGAGTAAATAGATAGGCCCTTCGCAGAGGGAATCGGGGATTTGCAGAGGTGCCAGAGCTCAAGTATTAAATTAGAGATGAATGTAATTTTGAGCGGTATGCTTTCTTTGTCAACACTACGACCAAGAGTTCTGAATATCTTCCATGCTACATACATTATAGGCGGTTCCCAAATAGAATGGTAAAAGTTTACTCCCCCTCCACCATCAAACACACTCCACGGCTTGTCCGAAACAACGGGTGCCGTCCAAACCAACAATAGTCCTGTGGGAGCTTTGTTTAATTATTTGCGATTTTGTTTTTGATCTTTTGATCACAGGACTGGGCATCCCGATTACTAGCCATTTTCTCGTGAATGACAAGGGGAGTCCACTCATCGTGAGAATAGCCCACCTAGCATGGAAGATAAAGAGAACCCTCAGTCACCACATGAGCGATTTAGGCATAAAAAAAGAATTTTATTTGAAGGTTTAGAGTTTGGCACATGCAAATTTACTTGGAATGGCAGGTAAATACCGCATATAGGTAGGTATGGTGGACTTATATGGAACAACTTTGGGTTTAAGGAAGTGGATGCACAAGTAGTATTCCCGCTTAGTACATGTGTAGGCTACATAGAGACTAGGAAGCGACCAGCTAGAGAGCAACAACGGTCATGAGCATGCCTTCAGATTAACCAACATTGAGTGCAAGCATGAGTAGGATATAAATTACCATGAACATAAATATCATGGAGGCTATGTTGATTTTGTTTGAACTACATGTGTGAACATGAGCCAAGTCGAGCCACTTAAATCATTCAAAGGAGGGTACCATCCTATCATACTACATCACAACCATTTTAAAAGGATGTTGGCACGCAAGGTAAACCGTTATAAACTCCTAGCTAATTAAGCATGGCATGAGTAACTATAATCTGTAATTGTCATTGCAAACTTGTTTTATTCATAATAGGCTGAATCAGGAATGACAAGCTAATCATATTTACAAAAACAAAAGAGGTCGAGTTCATACCAGCCTTTATCCATCTCATTTCATCATATATCGTCATTATTGCCTTTCACTTGCATGACCAAACGGTGTGAATAATAATAAGAGTGCACGTGCATTGGACTAAGCTGGAATCTGCAAACATTTACTCAAAGGAGAAGACAAGGTAATATGGGCTCTTGTTAGATAATTAATAATGCATATGAGAGCCACTCATTATTTTCATCGTGGTCTTCTCCTCTCGACCCCCAAAGGAGAAGAAAAGAATTTCAAAGAAACACACTGAAATATTTTTTGAGTTTTTGTTTTTCTGAAGAAAGCGAAACAAGAACGAGAAAAACTATTTACACGAGAAAGATCCAACAAACAAAAGAAGAACGAGAAATCTTTTTGGATTTTCTTTTAATACTACAAACTACTAAAAGAACAAGCAAGAAAGAAAATACAAAAAGAAACGAGAAATATTTTTTGGTTTTCAAAGTTTTTCAAATACACAAGAAGAAAGCAAGAAAAATAAACTAACATGGATAATACAATGAAAAAGTATAAACACTGACAACTAGAATGAATGTGTGAACATGAATGTAATATCAGTGGGATATACGTACTCCCCCAAGCTTAGGCTTTTGCCTAAGTTGTTCTAGGGCCACCACTGGCCCGGATGATATCTGAAATCATAGTTGAGTTTGTACTAGTCTACAGTAGCTACTGCTTGGCGAGCTTCTTCTTGGAGGCGAGCGGCCTCCGCCTCTCTCACGTATGCATTTGCCTCCTCTCTGGTTATAAAATATCTCCCTTTTTCCTGAAAAATTAAAGAAGGCAGGAGCAGGAAGAGCAACATGGACGGCACGCCGTTTGTCAAAGATTAGTTGGTACTGGAGGTGCTGTTCGTTCCTCTTGAGAAACTAATAACGTATCATAGCATCATAATCTAGAAAAGCAGGTGGCAACTCAACATCACAACCTCTTATGGGTTGTGACGCCCGAGACCGACGTCCCAGAAGATTCCAGAAGAGTCCCGAAGATTCCAGATGTTCCGGGGTCTCCCGTGTGTTCTTTTTGCTTGTGTTATTTTTTTTTTTTGCATTGCATCATGCCATCATGTCTTTTTATTTTTGCATCTCAACCTAAATAATCCGTGTGGGCCTTCGGTCCATTTAAATCGAGGGAAGATGACTTCTCTTTATAACATATAAAAGCCTCTCAATAGTTATGGAGCTATATTAATAAATATTCCATGGCTTCGGAATCACCGTAACACACTTGCATAATTTCCCCATGTCTTTTCACTTCGAGTTTCACCTTCAAATTCTTGCCAATAATTCTTTTCCGTTGTTTCGAGGCTCCTCCAAAATTCCGGACATTTTTTGGACACTTCTATAATCTCGTCTTAGTTCAAACCTATTTGAATTAAATTCAAATATGTTTGAATTATTTTCCGTGCTGGCCTTTTATATTTTTCTCCGGTCGTGCTCATGTTTATGATGCCGAGAAAAATAGCCTCTTGTGTTCTTGCCCTAACCCCCCTCCTCTTTCTTTCTTTTTCCTCGTAGTTGTTTTCTGCTAAGAGAAATTAAAAGAGGAAGAGAGGCCCAGCCTTCCCTCTCCTCCTTCCCAGCCCATCTGGGTTCTCAGCCTCTTGGGCCCTCCTTCCCCCTCAGCCGGCCCAAACCCCACCTAACCCTAGCCCGACGCAACCCCTCGCAGCCTCCCTTCGACCGCACTCCCTCCCCTCAGCGCCGCCAGGCAGCATCCCGAACCCCTCGACCCCCGCTTCTCCCCATCGCCTCCTTCTCTCCCGCACCCCGCCGCCACTCTCTCTCTCTACTCCCTCCTCCCGAGCGCCCAGCGGGCCTCCTCGCCATGGCGCCCTGCGGTCCCTCTGCCCCGGCTCCCAGCGCCAAGGGTGCCCCTCCCTCCTCCCGTGCGTCGCTCCAGCGCGGCCGGCCAGCGCCAGGGAGGCCGGCCCGCGCCGTTCCCCGCTCGTGCCTCCAGGCCGCAAGCGCCGCGCCTTCCAGGCCCCTACCTCGTCCCGTCGCGCGCCGGTTCGCGGCTCCCTCCGCGCCGGAACAGTCCGGCCAGGCCGCTCCCGCCCCCCTCGTCCATTTGGCGCCCGTGGCCTCCCTCCCAGCGCGAGGAGCCGCGACCACGTCCTCCTCTGTTCGACTTGCAGCGCCCCTCTGCGTGCCCAGGTCGCCCGCCTCCATTCCCTCAGTGGTCTCCCTTCTCCAGCAAGGCCGAGGCCTCTGCCTCGCCACATCGCATCAACACCCCACCTTGCTGTTTTTTTTTCTCTCTTGTTGTGAAGACCGCATCGGCTTGCTCCAGCCTTGGACACCTCCTGCGAGTCGATGCCCTTGTTTTGCTTGCCTTGTTTTGCCTACAGGAGACCAACAGCTTCCGACTCCATTTGACGACCGTGGCCGAGACACCCCCCAAGATGTTCCAGGGACACGCCAAGTACATCTGCAGATGCACCGGACAACAATGAACCGTGTACGGCTACACGACGATATGACCGAGTACCCCTCCGAAACAAGTTCCTCTACGAACGAGCTCCGTGAACATCTACAAAACGCCCGGAAAACGACCAAGTTCCACTACTTCCCACGACGGCCACGTGTACAACTACGTTGCCAAGACGGCCCCTACAAGTACCACGACGACCCGTTCTTCTACGGAAGAATGAGCGCGAGTACCTCTACCGTCGCCCGGAAACGAGGAATTCGCCAAGTACCACGACACGATGACGTGAACCACTACTTCCTCTGCGAGTTGCGAGAACGGCTACTTCCTCTCCGACGTGAACGACTCCTTCCTCTACGTCTCGAACCGCCCGAAACGCACGCTTCAAAGGTATAACGAGACAACCCCGTGGATGACCCGTGTGATGCTTGCTTGGTTGTATGAAATGATCCCTTGTGTGCTTCGTGCCCGTTCCGAGCTTTTGTCTTGTTCCTCGGTTGCCTCGTCACCGACTCGTGGGAACCCGGCAACGGGATCACCCCATCATCTTGTTCAACTCGTTCACTCCACCTTTTGTTTTGCACCGGTCCCTCACCGAGTTACCGGCACCGATATGTTGCCATGCTTCATTTTCGGATCGTTGCCATGGCACCCTTTTCTTTCCACCACGGTGACAAATGCTTCATATCTCCTTTAAGTCAACCTTTTATTAAACTTGCATAAACTTGATCATGTCATCCGCATCATGATAACAACATTATATGTTAATTGTTGTTGCTTTATAATTACTAAACATGCTCATGGGGATTTTCCGGATATGTTGTTGTTATTTTCCGGCCCCATTTAAAATGTCTTAATAGTGTAGTTTTATTATGCTTCACCTCTTGCCATGCTAAAAACATTTAATCTTGTCTTGCAAATACACGAGAGTCAACTAAATAATTAAATGTGGTGCTTCGTCAATATGCAACTCGTTGCATATTGATCTCCACTTAACTTGTAGATTTGTTTGTGCACTTTGCCATGCCTTGCATATTTAAACCGGACATGCATCATACTTGGATGTGCATCGTATGCCATGTTTATGGTTGTGTGTTTACCGTGTTGTTTCTTTCTTTCCGGTTGCTTCTCTTGTTAGCTTCGGTTTCGTTCCGAAGTTGTGAGGTTCTGCTCGACTGTTGCTCCGTCTCCTTCTTGGATCTGTTCTTCTCCCTCCGTGGAATCCCAGGCAAGATGACCGAACCCGGATATCATTACTATCTTTGCCTATTGCTAGTAGTCTCGATCTATAGTTTTGCCTCGATGCCCATGTTCTTCTTGTCAGCCTCCTACTTGTAACCATTGCCATGTTTAACCACCCTACCTACGCAAACCGTTGCTTGGCTAAGTACGCTTCGCTCAGCCCTTCTTATAGCATTGTTAGTTGCAGGTGAAGATTGAAGATGCTTGCTTCATGTTGAAGTTTGGTTGGGTTATATCACACTATAAATGCTTAAATGAAATCATCTATATACTGGCAGGGTGGAAGGCTAAGCCTTTTGCTTGGTGTTTTGTTCCACTCATGCCGTTAGGAACCGTATAAACCGGTGTTATGTTCCTTGATTATGCGTTCCTAACACGGTTGGGGTGTATGGGACCCCCTTGATAAACCGCTAAGTGCTAAGTCTTTTCCAGCAAGTCCCAACATTTGGTACTATTTGCCTCATTATAACAACTTAATTAAATAATTAAATTTGCATAGGGGGTCGCGTCCCCGAGGATTCTTAATTCTACTTAGCAGGGGGGGCCAGCGCTGATGGTGTTGGTCCCAAACGGGGGTTCTGCGGGGCCGCCTTGGGGCAACCCGAGGTATTTGGTATCCACCCGTAGAATCGCCCATCCGGTCGTGTCCTGAGACTTAGATACGCGCGGCTACTATCAGGGTGTCGACACGCCGGGAGGATTTGCTGGATTAGCCTTACCTTAGTTCGGTTTAACTTGAGCACGGGATTCCGAGAATACTCGGGTCTTCCCAACTATGGAGTTGCGACTCCGCGGATCGTGGGCTTGTAATGGGTCAAGTTGGAACACCCCTGCAGGGTTTGAACTTTCGAAAGCCGTGCCCGCGGTTATGTGGCAGATGGGAGCTTGTTAATTCCGGTTGTAGATAACTTGACACAATGTTTCAATACACTACCAGCGTGTGTTCCGTGACTGTCAATTTCCGTATAGGGATTCGGGAGTTGAACACGGTGGGGTTATGTTTGACCGGCTTTAGCTAGGATCACTTCGTGATCATCTTTCGACCGATGCACTTCTCTTCTCGCTCTCTTTTACATAAGATAGTGCTAGTTGCTGCTGCAGACTCTTGTTTGTTCCTTCACCTCTTACTCTTTCTTCAGCCTTGTCCACACCCAAGGCTTAAATAGTCTTGTTACCCGGGAACGGGATTGCTGAGTCCTCTGTGGCTCACAGTTACTTCACCACACCAGTTGCAGGTTCAGCCGAGCTCGATGCAGGAGCTGGTTCAGTTCTTCACCCGGGAGCCCGATGAAGATCGTGGCTGTTTGCTTGAGACGTTTCGATGTTCAGTAGTGGTTTGTACTAGGATTCGATCTTGACCTGTGGCTTTATGTTGTTTTGGTATCTTTCTTTTGGATCTTCACCCGTAGTCGGGTTGTGATGTTCTGAATGATGATTGCTTATGTAATGTATTGTGTGAAGTGGCGAGTGTAAGCCAACTATCTCCTTTTGCATTTAATCCCTCTTTTACATGAGTCGTGCAAAGATACCAAACTTGAGATCATTCTAGGATGGATTTATGCCTTTAAGTCGTGCCTCGACACGTAGGAGGTATAACTCCATCCTGGGCATTACATGGGTACACCTAAATAATTAACTAAGCGAGTTGCATAAATCCCTCCAAATAAATCTCCATCTTTAGCATTATGATGTAACCTCCTTGCAATAATAGCCCCCAAGTTATAACGCTTATCACTTAACATCGCACACTTAAGGACACTAAGATTTGGAAGACAAATGTGGTTACGCTCATGTTTACCATTAATGCATCTTCCTATGAAGAGAGCAAAATAGTGTATAGTAGGAAAATGAATGCTCCCTATGCTGGCTTGTGTAATATTTCTTGTTTCCCCCACGGTGATGCTAGCAAAAAAATCATTGTAATCAGATTTGTGAGGATCACTAAGACTACCCCATTGTGGGATTTTACATGCTTCACAAAAATCTTCTAGGTCCATAGTATAAGATTCGTCATAAATATCAAACAAGAGAGTATGAGTATTGCGCTTAGATGAAAACTCAAACCTACGCACAAAGGAACCAGTGAGGTAATAGTATTGTAGGCACTTATCTGACACGAAGTCCTCAAGGCTAGCATTTTGTACGTACACATCAAACTCATCCTTAAAACCTGGGCGAATCATAAATTCATCCGACGACCATTCACAAGGCCGTACTTGAGCATCCCTGGGTGGTTCAAGGTCCGGTTCGCGTATTGTGAGCCTCGGGGTTTGCTTTCTTGAAGGGCCACCTTGGTACATTCTCCTAGACATTTTTGTTCTCTGAAAAATTCAAAAAAATTTAGTGACTCAAAATAAAAGTGAACCAAACTTAACAAAATTGATAGCAACTACTCCTTCAAGTGCCTAGAAGCTATAGCATGCATCAAAATTACTTTGGGCCATATTATACACTATTTGTCATGCAAGCTCAAGAACAAGGTCACCACAGCAGCAAATATTTGCAATAAATAAAGGACTAGAACAAAAACTAATTAGACCATTACAGGAGTCACATACCGAAAGATCAATCCCCCAAAACAGTTTTGTGAATGATGATTTGAGCAAGGAGATCGAAAATGGAAGTAAAATGACCGGTTTGAGCTATGGGAGGATTTTTTTCTAGAGGAAGAAGAAGAAGATGGGTGCTAGCATAAGTGGAAGGGGCACGTGGGGCCCACAAGGACGGGTGGCGCACCCTAGGGGTAAGGCGCGCCCTCCACCCTTGTGGCCCACTCGTGCATCCCCCTGGTGCATTTCGAGTGCCGGAAATTCATAAATATTCTATAAAAAATCATGTTACATTTTCACGACATTTGGAGAACTTTTATTTTCGGAACATTTTTTTATTGCATAGATAATTCAGAAAACAGACGGATAATGCTATTTATTTATTTAATCTAAATAACAGAAAGTAAAAGGTGGGTACAGAAGGTGGCGCTGTCTAAATTCATCCATCTCATGTTCATGAAATGGAATCCGTTAACGAGCTTGATCAAGTCTTATTAACAAACTTCTTTCAAATAACATAAAACCGAAGAATTTTCGAATAACACTAGGTTACCTCAATGGGGATATGCATGTCCCCAACAATAAGAATATCATATTTCTTTTTGACAGTAGGAATAGGGAATTCAAAACCTACAATAGCAATAGTTGAAAATTTTCCAATAGAATTGATGTTGTTAACTTGAGGTTGTTTCTTTGGAAAGTGTACCGTATGCTCATTACCATTAACATGAAAAGTGACATTACCCTTGTTGCAATCTATAACAGCCCCTGCATTATTCAAAAAGGGTCTACCAAGGATGATCGACATACTGTCGTCCTCGGGAATGTCAAGAATAACAAAGTCCGTTAAGATAGTAACGTTTGCAGCCACAACAGGCATATCCTGACAAATACCGATAGGTATAGAAGTTGATTTATTGGCCATTTGCAAAGAGATTTCAGTTGGTGTCAACTTATTCAAATCAAGTCTACAATACAAAGAGAAAGGAATAACACTAACACCGACTCCAAGACCATATAAAGCAGTTTTAACATAGTTTCCTTTAATAAAGCATGGTATAGTAGGTACTCCTGGATCTCCAAGTTTCTTTGGTATTCCACCCTTAAAAGTATAATTAGCAAGCATGGTGGAAATTTCAGCTTTCGGTATCTTTCTTTTATTAGTAAAAATTTCTTTCATATACTTAGCATAGGGAGACATTTTAAGCATATCAGTCAAACGCATATGCAAAAAGATAGGTCTAATCATCTCACGAAAGCATTGGAATTACTCATCATCCTTTTTCTTAGATGGTTTAGGAAGAAAGGGCATGGATTTCTAAACCCATGGTTCCCTTTCTTTACCATGTTTCCTAGCAATGAAGTCTCTCTTATCATAACGTTGATTCTTTAGTTGTGGGTTATCAAGATCAATAGCAGGTTCAATCTCCACATCATTATAATTACTAGGTTGAGCATAAGTATGAACATCATCATTAACATTATCACTAGGTTCATGTTCATTACCCGACTGTGTCTCAGGATCAGAAATACAAATATTATTGGAGTTCTCAGGTGTGTCTATAAAAGGTTCACTAGAAGCATGCAAAGTCCTATCAGTTTTCTTTTTCTTTTTATTACTAGGACTAGGTTTATCAGTATTTATTCTCTGAGAATCTTGCTCAATTCTCTTAGGATGGCCCTCAGGATACAAAGGTTCCTAAGTCACTTTGCCACCTCTAGTTGTGACCATAACAACATTATCATTATTCGTACTATTCAACTCATTAAGCAAATAATTTTGTGCTTTAAGTACTTGTTCTAATTGAGTGGTAACCATGGAAGCATGTTTACTAATAAGATTAAGACCATTAACAGTTCTATTCATATGATCACCCAAGTATTCAAGCGTATGAGCATTACGTTTCAATTGTCTACTAACATAAGCATCATAAAGACAATTTACCTCTACTACTTGCGTCGGGTTATCAAGACCATGTACTTCTTCAAAAGGCGGTAAATTCTTAACATCTTCAGCTTTAATACCTTTTTCCTTCATTGATTTCTTTGCCTCTTGCATATCTTCGGGACTGAGAAATAGAATGCCTCTTTTCTTCGGAGTTGGCTTCAGAGTTGGTTCGGTAAGAGTCCATTCATTATCATTGCTCAATATATTATTCAATAATTTTTCAGCTTGCTCAACAATTCGTTCCCTGAAAACACAACCATCACAACTATCTAGGTGGTCCCTAGAAGCATCGGTTAGTCCATTATAAAAGATATCAAGTATTTCATTTTTCTCGATAGGATGGTCAGGAAAAGCATTAAGTAATTGGAGAAGCCTCCCCCAAGCTTGTGGGAGACTCTCTTCTTCAATTTGCAAAAAAAAATTATTTACAATAAGGCAGCTTGTTTCTTATGAGCAGAAAAATATTTTGCAGAGAAGTTGTAAATCATATCCTAGGGACTACGCACATAACCAGGAGCAAGAGAATTAATGAGAAGTGAAATAACTTAAGGATATAGTAATAGCAAAAAAAAATTTCTCATGAGCATTCTATTTAGTAAGATGTGCCACAACAGTTTCAGATTCATAACCATGAAAATGATCAGATTCAACCAAAGTAATTAACTCAGGATCAATAGAGAATTCATAATCCTTATTAGTAACGCAGATCGGTGAAGTAGCAAATTCAGGATCATATTCCATTCTAGCATTCAAAGATTTTTCTTTCCATTTGTGTAGTAATTTCTTAAGATCATTCCTATCCTTACAAGAAAGAAAGTCTCTAGCTACCTCTCCTTCCATAACATATCCCTTGGGCATAACAAGCAATTCATATTCAGGAGAGCTAGATTTAACAGGAATTTCAAAGTCTTTAGTTTCAGTAATTTCATCAGTTTCAGAAATATCATCATCTTCAGCATAATCAATAGTTCTAGCTCTAGCAAGATGTACATCAAGAAATTCACCTAGTGGCACAGTTTTATCAAATATAGTAGTAGCATCATAAGCATCATTCATAGCAAAAGTGGCATCATCAATAACATGTGACATATCAAATTCAATAGCATGTGTAGGTGTCGCAAGTTTACTCAAAACAGAAGGAGAATCAATTGCAGAGCTAGATGGCAGTTCCTTACCTCCCATCATTCTAGAGGGAACGATCTTGGTTCTATCATCCTTTAATGGCCTCATTGAGATAAACAGATATAAGTCCCAAGTAACTCAGAGAATAGAGCTATACTCCCCGGCAACGGCACTAGAAAAAGGTCCTGATAACCCACAAGTATAGGGGATCGCAGCAGTTTTCGAGGGTTGAGTATTCAACCCAAATTTATTGATTCGACACAAGGGGAGCCAAAGAATATTCTCAAGTATTAGCAGCTGAGTTGTCAATTCAACCACACCTGGAAAACTTAATATCTGTAGCAAAGTATTTAGTAGCAAAGTAGTATGGAAGTAACGGTGACGGTGGCAAAAGTAACAGTACAAGTTTTGTAGTGATGGTGACAGCATCAGTAACGAAAGTAACGAAGCAAGTATCAATATGAAACGAATTCGTAGGCAATGGAGCAGCAATGATAGGTGTCCGATAATATTCATCATGTAGCAGTTATAACCTAGGGTGACAGAGAACTAGCTCCAATTCATCAATGTAATGTAGGCATGTATTACGTATATAGTCATACGTGCTTAAGGAAAAGAACTTGCATGATATCTTTTGTCCTACCCTCCCGTGGCAGCGGGGTCCTAACGGAATCTAAGGGATATTAAGGCCTCCTTCTAATAGATTATCGGACCAGATAATTAGCACTTAGTGAATACATGAACTCCTCTTACTATGGTCATCACCAGTAAGTGTCCCAGCTATTGTCACTCTAGGGTTACTGGATCATAACGCATAGTAGGTGACTATTAACTTACAAGATAGGATCAAGAACACAAATATATTCATGAAAATATAATAGGTTCAGATCTGAAACCATGGAACTCGGGCCCTAGTGACAAGCATTAAGCATAGCAAAGTCATAGCAACATCAATCTCGGAACATAGTGGATACTAGGGATCAAGGCCTAACAAAACTAACGCGATTACATGATAAATCTCATCCAACCCATCACTGTACAGCAATCCTACGATGGAATTACTCAAGCACGGCGGTGAGCATCATGGAATTGGTGATGGAGGAAGGTTTACGGCGACGATCTCCATTCTTCGGAACCCCGAACAGACTCCAGATCAGGCCTCTCGAGGAAGAACATTTGGTGGTGGTGGCTCCGTATCGTAAACGCAATGAATCCTACTCCTCGGTTTTTTCTCCCCGAATAAGAATATATGTAGTTGGAGTTGACATCGATGGAGGTCCAGGGGGCCGACAAGGACGGGTGGCGCGCCCTAGGGGGGTGCGCCCGCCCATCCTTGTGGCCAGGGTGTGGGCTCCCTCCGGTAGATCTTTTCGCCAATATTTTTTATATATTCTGAAAATAATCTCCGTGAAATTTTAGGTCATTCCGAGAACTTTTATTTCTACACATAAATAACACCAAGGCAATTCTGCTGAAAACAGCGCCAGTCCAGGTTAGTTCCATACAAATCATGCAATTTAGAGTCCAAAACAAGGGCAAAAGATTTTGGAAAAGTAGATACGACGGAGATGTATCAGACCCGATAAAGATTGACAAGGTTGGGTGTTTTCTCAGAAGGAAATGACAAGGCCTTAAGGATGCACATATACCTACTCAGAAGAACTCTTGACCCGGACCACAACCTGTCAAATTAGGTCTTGTGTTTATTTTGCAGGATCAGATTAACATGGATAAATCCAAATTAAACTGGGGGCTAATGTCAGGGATATACCCCGCGGTATAACCCGACTGGACTTGGCGACTCACTGATGACTTGGCCGAGTCATGGTGATTCACTGGTGATCCGGAGGGTGGGTCAGACAAATGACAAGGCCTAAGGCCCAGAAGGCAACTCAAGGGAATACCGAGTCAAGGTACGATATCTGGTAGGCCGGCTTGAGAGGAAAGGCATAAAGAGTATTTCCTTTACAAGAGAAAAAAGATCTGGACTAGGATTCCACTTGTAATAGAAAATAAGTTAGCCTAATCCTACTAGGACTCTATGTGTAAGCCGCCCCTTCAATTTATATAAGGAGGGGCAGGCCACCCTAAGAGGTCAGGTGACAATAGTCACGACTTAGATAGACATGTCTTAGACAAGATCAAAATAGATGCTCTCGAGATAGAGGTAGTGAAACATCGCCCTTGTAACAGAGATCGTCATCATCATCAATATAAATTAAGCAGGATGTAGGATTTTACCTCCACCGCGAGGGGTCGAACCTGGGTAAAGTCTCATGTCTCTTGTCTCGCTCAACCCCATTCAAGATACTATCTAGTTGTGTTGGTCTCACTACTAAGTCCTCACTCTAGGACATCTGCCGTGACAAAACAATGACAGTGCTGTCGTGTGAACGTCGACTACCTGACACTTCACCATCTTTGGGCCTAAGGGAATGCATTGCGGAGTAGTTATTAGATGATGGGTTGCTAGAGTGACAGAATCTTAAACCCTAGTTTATGCGCTACTTCGGAAGGGGCTGATTTGGATCCATACACTTAATGCTACGGTTAGGTTTTGTCTTAATTCTTATTTCGTAGTTGCAGATGCTTGAGAAGGGGGTTAATCATAAGTAGGAGGCTTGTTCAAGTACGAACAACACCAAAGCACTGGTCCACCCACATATCAAATTATCAAAGTAGTGAACGCGAATCAAACCAGCATGATGAAAGTGACTAGATGGAATACCCGTGTGTCCTCAAGAACATTTTGCTTATTATAAGAGACCGTTCCGTCCTGTCCTTTGCCCCAAAAGGATCGGGCTACCTTGCTGCACCTATTGTTACTATTGCTACCTATCACTTGTTACCAATTATATTGCTATCAAACAACTTGTTACCGAAATTTCAGTGCTTGTAGAAATTACCTTGCTAGAAACCACTTGTCATTACCTTCTGCTCCTCATTGGGTTCAACACTCTTACTTATCGAAAGGACTATGATTGATCCCCTATACTTGTGGGTCATCATAAGTACGCACGTGTATGCATTCGAGACCCCGCCCGTATGTATGTATGTGGCCTTATCTTTTGATGTGTGAATGTACGTATGTGTACACACTGGTACAGTGAGGTGCTATACAAACGGTTTTTAACCCCTTTCTGCGACGGCATTTGGAACCATCTCCTAGTGAGTGACTGTGATAGGGGGGGTCCTTCCCACATGACCCAAAAACTATCGGGGATAGGCCCTCCTGGCACACACGCTCGGCAAAATAAGGTCGTGTGCGACTGGTGAGCGATCAAATACGATTATATAGGCCCAATTGGTTCCGGTTGTAATTACAGCCGACACAGTTAGTCCCAAACAAACGTTTCCATTTCGGATGTACATTCCACACTGTCAATGCAAATAATACATTTCCGTTCTTATGTACATCCCACACAGTCAATCCAGGGAAAACGTTTTCATTCGTACATCCCACATAGTCAATCCAGGGAAAACATTTCCGTTCGTAAATACACCCCACACAGTTTTATGTATAGCTTCGTGTGTGATAGGTGTAACTATCACACATGCTCTGCCTCGGTTAACCATTTTCTTTTTTTCAACTACATACACTATTTGATGCAGAAAATTGTATAGCATTGGGCTATACATCACAAGTGCTTTTACTGCTAGAACCGTTTTCAAAGTTCCATGACCCATTTAGGAGGTTTATTAGTTTACAATTATTAATTGAAGTATTAGGCAAATTCACATTTCATATCGAACAACTGTTTGCCAATTTCATATCGGGCACATAAATATATTTCAACATCAGAGTACGAAAGCTACTTGAAAACAACACACTACATCTTATAGCTAGTTCACCTTCATAAGAACAATATATTCATTTCCCTAATCGAGATCATCCAGGCTCGTCTTATCCACCTCTTCTTTCAGTTCAGTAAGAACCAGTTTTGCACTGGCAAACTAGGAAAGTGCCTCCTCCTTCGCCAACACCATCTTAGCAAAGTCTGATTTAAAAAACCTGAGCTCATTCTCCATCTTCCTCTGTTTATCCTGCATCCTCAAATATTCTTCAGCGTTGACAACACTTTCTCTAACCATACCTCTGTTCTCTTCCTCATACATGCTCCAAAGCTTTGCTAGGCATATCTTCAAAGGTTGTGGCCACTCGTGATCAACCCACTCCAGGTAAGAACACTTCCGTTCATGCTATAATATTTATAACTAGATCAGTAACAATTGTAGGGGAATGAGTTAATAGCAACATAGAAACTCACCAAATACATATTTTGAAAAACTGAAGAAACAGTTTAATTATGAAACATCTTATAAAAAAGAACAATGTGAAAATGAATCAATTACTACTGAGACAACAACAAAATTCTGGTACATCAGAAGCTATAATTAACTACAACAATGCTACAAGTTCTTGGTCATGTACTATAAATAACAAATTGAACATTTTTTGAGGAAGCTAAATATAACTGCAACAGCATAGCGACAGTGTTTGGATAACAGCAAAATGATACTAACAGGTGTGTACGCGCATAAATTTAGTAACACATAACTAATAGCACTAAGGCCATCCACTATGTATGCCAAAACCGGTGTGAAAACAACTATCGCTACATTTCGCACCGGTGCCCTACACTTGCGAGCCGATGCAGTAAAAAAAATCAGCGACCCAGACTCTGGAGTACCTGGTTGCTCCGATGCCCAGTTCCCTCGTTCCATAAAGATTTAGTATTTTACTGCTTGGCTGCTCGGATGTGTGGACCAAAGTTGGCTGCACAAACTGCTGAAGTGGTGCGAAATAATTTTCTAATGGCACCACTGATGAGATGGCAACATATTTAGATACTAGGTACAAACTGTGACACTGTCTTAATATCCAGAATAACATAGCACAGTGACAGCGTCTGAATCACATCTAATAAATGATTTGTAACAACGAAAGTGGAGCTAACCTTCTTTGCACATGCCAAAAACTTCCTCACACTGTCCACATATTCAAATGCAACTAGCTTCACGCATGGAGATTGATGGTGACAACAAGCAGGTAGATCTTCAGCCACCCCAAGCCATTCGTTGCAACTGATGGTCCTAGGGAGATACAAGTGGAATAAATGACTCAAATCGAACGCTCGGTTAAAATCCTTTATTCCAAGTCACCACACGAGAGAGAGAAGAGAGGCATACCCGGGTGGTGAAGGAGTCGTCGTCGAAGGAGGAACCACTAGAGAGGTCATTGAAGAAGACCATGGCGACCCCGGTGGTAGGATGCGAGACAACGAGAGCGAGGAAGCAACTATAGTTTCAGAAGGAAGGAAGGAGGAAACAGGGGAAATGTGACTTGTGGTCATTGAGAAAAGGGGGTGGGGAAGGGGGCCAGGGGTAGATATTTCGGTGGTAGGCCAAAAAATTGAAATGTGGAGGGAAACATTGCGCGCGGTCCCGCAGGACACCATTCACTTTGAACGATTGTGATGTGGAGCATCCCAAGGTAATCCCCATGGACCTACCATTGCCTCACCAAGTGCCTCAAGGACCAATGACACGTGCCTGTGCAAGACCTCTCGAGACCGAGGTGACATCTCTCCTAGTCCAACTTCCATATGAATCATGTGAGACATGGCTACTACCTCAGGCGGGTGTGTTTTGTGTGCTCAGGTACCAAGAAGACTCCTTCGGAGAGGTTCATGAAGATGGACAAGTCCCCAAGTTCACGGATGAAGCATTGCAGCGAGTGAAACCAGAGAAGGTCCCAGGCCCTGGACATCCGGCACCCTGGCACGGACATCCGGCCCCTGGACCAGCGCCTACAGAAGTGCCCACGCAGCTGAAGCTACAGGGCCCGGACATCCGGCGATCGACCCAAAAATCTGGCGCCAACTCCAGGACCATACCCGTGGCTCAACCTTCCCAGCCCGGACGTCCGGCGAAATTCCCGGACATCCTGCGCCTCACGACCACCCGAACCTCTGGCCCGCCGCCCGAATGTCCGGCCCCGTCTATCTGCGCACAGTAAAGGGCCGAAGCCCATGTATCCCCTCGCCCCTCTAGACTTTATATACTCCTCCAGCTACCTATTTCTACGGTTAGCATTGTGATAGCTCATCTAAACCTAGAGCTTTGCTCATCCTTAGTGGTTCATCTCCTCAAAAGACCGCAGCCTCCACGGAGAAGATCCACACAGATTCCACGATGAACACGATGAACACAAAGGATCCTATGACTCAATGAGCGACGATGAGATGGAAGCCCTTGAACATGTAGCTATGCATCGCCAAGTGAATGAAGATGAAGACCATCAAGGGTTTTGCGACAATGACTCGAGTCCCAATATCATTGTCTCCAAGGTCTTGATACTTCAACATCATCAAGACGAAGATCAACGATGTCACATCTTCCACACCAAGGCCGGCATCAATGGATGTTCCATCAAGGTTATCATCGATGGACGAAGTTGTCATAACTTGGCAAGTGAAGAGCTTTGCGTCAAGCTACAATTGATCAAGACGAAGCACCCTAATCACTACAAGGTCCAATGGCTTAGCGACACCGGAACTCTTCGAGTCGAGCACACCGTGCAAGTATCCTTCAAGATAGGCGCCTACGAGGACACACTTTAGTGTGATGTGGTCCCTATGTCCGTGTGCCACCTTCTTCTTGGACGACCATGCTAATACGATCGCGGAGTCACCCACAACGGACGGACCAACTATTATAGCTTCAAGATGAAGGGCAAAGAGTTCATGCTACGCTCAATGTCACCAAGTCAAGTAGCCGCCGACAAACGAATACCTACCAACCATCATGGAGAAAATGGTGAGATAGTGAACCACCCAAAATAGAGTGAGAGCCACAAGCCAAATCCGAGCGCCTCCACGATGAGTGACAAGAAGCAACTAGTATTATTCGCCACCAAAAGAGAGATGAGAGAAGTGTGTGAGAACCCATCAAGTGTCTTTCACCTTGTGCTTCTATGCAAAGGGGAAGCAAAACTTACTAACACTTCACCACCTCTACCTTTAGTGTTGTCTCAATTGTTGCAGGAATTCTCAGACGTCTTTCCCGATGAGCTACCACCGGGTCTACCTACACTTTGCAGCATCGAACACCACATCGAGCTCATACCCGGTGCACCATTTCCGAACAAGGCTCCTTAACGCGTCAACACCGAGGAAACCAAGGAGATACAAAGGCAAGTGAAACAACTCATCGACAAAGGTCATGTACGTGAAAGCTTAAGCCCTTGTGCCGTTCCGGTTATTCTCGTGCCTAAGAAAGATGAAAGTTTTCGCATGTGCACCGATTGTCGTCCGATCAATACCATCACCGTCAGATACCGTCACCCTATTCCACGCCTAGACGACATGCTTGATGAATTATGTGGTGCTACCATCTTTTCAAAAATCGATCTTAAAAGTGTTTATTACCGAATTCACATTCAATAGGGTGATGAGTGGAAAATAACTTTCAAAACCAAGTTTGGGCTATATGAGTGGTTGGTCATGCCGATGGGCTTATCGGAAGCGCCCGTCTCATTCATGCGGCTCATGCATTTCGTTCTCCGACCTTATATAGGTGTCTTTGTAGTGGTTTACTTTGATGACATCCTCGTCTTTAGCAAGTCGCTTGAGGATCACGTCACTCACATCCGTTTGGTTTTGCAAACCATTCGGAAAGAACGCCTATATGCTAACATGGATAAATGCACTTTTGGTGATGATAAGGTTGTTTTCCTAAGATTTGTCATTTCTTCACAAGGTGTTCATGTTGATGAAACTATAATTGAAGCACTTAAAACTTGGCCCCAACCAATGAATCTCCAACAAGTGCGAAGCTTTCTTGGTTTAGCCGGATTCTATTGACATTTTGTGAAGGACTTTAGCACAATTGCTATGCCTCTACATGCCTTGAGAAAGAAGAACGCGCCCTTTATTTGAGGTCCTTCGCAAGAAACCGCGTTCAACGAGTTAAAAACCTTGCTTACCCACGCACCACTTCTTGCCCTACCAAACTTTGACAACCAGTTTGAGATACATTGTGACGCTAGCGGTACCGGCATAGGAGGCGTGTTAATGCAAGAAAAGCGCCCGATTGCGTATTTTAGTGAAAAACTTTCTGGAGCGCAACTTAACTACCCCATCTATGATAAAGAGCTCTATGCCTTAGTGAGAGTTTTCCGTGTTTGGGAACACTATCTTCGACCTCATGAATTCATTCTTCACACGGACCATGAGACGCTCAAGTATCTCAAGGGTCAAACTAAGTTGAACAAGCGTCATGCTAAGTGGAGTGAGGTCATAGAGTCTTTTACCTATGTCGTCAAGTACATCAAAGGCAAAGAGAATGTTGTGGCGGACGCGCTTTCCCGCATATGCATGCTTGTCACCCAATTTGAGTTGAATGTTATTGGCTTTGAGCATATCAAAAATTTGTATGAGCATGATCCTTTCTTTGCGAATCCTTATGCAAAATGTGTGACGCACACCTCTTGGGATCGATACTATATCAAGGATGGATATCTTATGAGAGCTAACAAACTTTGCATTCCCGAGTCGTCTCTTCGTTTGCATCTTTTACAGGAATCTCATGGAGGATGACTTATGGGTAATTTCGGGCGTGACAAGACATTCGCAATGCTCTCTAAGAATTACTTTTGGCCCAAGATGCTCTGTGACGTCTCACGCTTCACCAACCGGTGCTCTACATGCCGCAAAGCTAAGTCCAAAGCTCAGTCCCATGGTCTTTACATGCCACTACCTATTCCATACCAACCTTGGGAGGATATTAGCATGTATTTTGTACTCGGTTTGCCTATAACTCAAAATGGAAAAGATTCCATGTTGGTGAAAAGATTCTGTGTTTGTTGTTGTGGATAGATTTTCCATGATGACCCATTTCATTCCATGCAACAAGATAGACGATGCTTCACATGTTGGGAATCTCTTTTGTAGGGAAATCTTGCGCCGACATGGAGTGCCCAAGACGATCATCTCAGATCGCGACATCAAGTTTCTAAGCTACTTTTGGAAGACTCTATGCACAAAATCGGCATCAAGATACTATTCTCTTCGGCATACCATCCACAAACGGGCGGCCAAATGGAAGTGACGAACCGGACGCTATCGACACTTCTTCGCGTATTGATCAGGAAGAACATCATGGAATGGGAGCAATGCTTGCCCACTACCGAGTACGCCTACAACCGTGCAAGACATTCAACAACCGGCAAGTCCCCCTTCGAGGTCGTCTACGGCTTCAACGCATTCTCCCCATTGGACATTCTTCCTCTACGTCTCCAAGAACGCATCAACATGGCGGCAAGTGCACGAGCAAGTTATCTCAAGAAGATGCATTAAGACACAAGGGTAAAGATCTAGCGCCAAGTTCAGCGCCTCACCACCAAGCTCAGCACCCACAAGACACCAAGGTTGTTCCAAACGGGAGATCTCGTATGGCTTCATCTTCGCAAGGACCGCTTCCCAAACGAGCGCAAGTCCAAACTACTACCTCGAGCCGACAGACACTTCAAGGTGCTACCACACTACAACAACAATGCCTACAAGATCGACATCCCACGTGACAAGTACAATGTGGACGATACATCCCCATGGACCTACCATTGCCTCACCAAGTGCCTCAAGGACCAATGACACATGCCCGTGCAAGAGCTCTCGAGACCGAGGTGACATCTCTCCTACTCCAACTTCCATACGAATCATGTGAGATATGGCTACTACCTTAGGCGGGTGTGTTTTGTGTGCTCAGGTACCAAGAAGACTCTTTCGGAGAGGTTCATGAAGATGGACAAGTCCCCAAGTTCACGGATGAAGCATTGCATCAAGTGAAATCGGAGAAGGTCCCAGGCCCCGAACATCCGGCACCCTGGCCTGAACATCCGGCCCCTTGACCAGCGCCTACAGAAGAGCCCACGCAGCCGAAGCTACAAGGCCCAGACATCCGACCCGTACCCCGAACATCCGGCGGGCTCGGACATCCGGCGATCGACCCGGAAATCCTGCGCCAACTCCAGGACCATACCCGTGGCTCAACCTCCCCATCACGGACATCCTGCGAAATTCCCGGACATCCGGCGCCTCGCGACCGCCCGGACATCCGGTCCGCTACCCAGACGTCCGGCCCCGTCTATCTGCGCACAGTAAAGGGCCGAAGCCCATGTATCCCCTCGCCCCTCTAGACTATATATACTCCTCCACGTACCTCTTTCTAGGGTTAGCATTGTGATAGCTCATCTAAACCTAGAGCTTTGCTCATCCTTAGTGGTTCATCTCCTTGAGAGACCGCAACCTCCATGAAGAAGATCCACACGGATTCGAGACCTCCTCACGGAGAAGATCCACACGGATGCAAGACCTCCTCACGGAGAAGACTATCACTACTTGTATCGTCCTTAGTTGATCGTGGATCGTGTATCTCTTGGTGTTTCCAGAACTAGCACTTGTGTGCCTACATTCTTGTTGATTTGAGTGTCCCTCTTTCGTCCCCCTCGTGATTCCTTGTGATTTTCCCCTTTGTGTTCTTCGTGTTCATCGTGGGATTCCCTCCATTTCGTGAAAGATCGACCTAGATCGGGTTAGCCCCGTATCAATTTGTATCAAGAGCCTAGGTTTCTCATGAATTTGGAACCCTACCCCCGTTTTCTAGCATGTTTTTGTTGTGTTCATCCCAATTCCGAAAATCCCCACCAAAAATAGCTCCAATTGTTTTGTGATTTGTTGATTTGACAAGATTTTGTTGAATTTGTTCCACGGATGTGCTGTGCCACGAGTGGATCTAGCTTTTCCCCACTTTTTCCCGAATTTTGATCCGCGAAATCCGACGAATTTGGCCCTAGAAGTCATCTGTTCCACGGAGTTCGTGAGGGACTTGTCGGCGTACTGGGAACCAGGGTACCCAGACTTGCCATTCTGCGGGCCGCGACGCGCTCTTACAACCGGCCTGGTACGGCACAGGTAATCGACCAGCTGCTCAAGACCCTCGCGAGGGGCCAGGCCTCGCGAGGAGAACGACACCAAGACCCCCTCGGGAGCGACCTCGGCAAGGCATTCCGAAGGGGCGGAGAATCCAAGGCCAAGCTTGCCTGAGGAGGAGGCAGTGATGTCAGCAGTGACGCACCGCACCAGCGAGTGCCAGCGTCCGCCAGTGGCGCAGTTGCCATTTCGGTGCAAAGGGGACAGCGCAGCCGTTGGTTCCCAAGGAGCGGGGCAAAGGTTTCCTCTTTGGTGCAACAAGACCGAAGACCGCAAGGACGATAAGGAGGATGTCACCGTCGAGCCCACCACCGTGTCACTGCCTGATCCTTTTGCAGGTGAAGACTGCTTTTGTCAGGGTTGGAACGTCCTTGTGTTCCCGCTCAAAAATGGCTGTTGTGGAATCCGTTCCCGCCTAAACCTTTCACGGGAAGAGGACCGTGGCCGCCTATATAAGTAGCTAGAACCCCCACTGCAAAGGGGGGGAACGGAATCATCAACTCACACACTTAACCAGCGCACAAGGAGCAAGAACACTAGCCTCCTGACCTTCCTAAGCTCGCCTCCTGAGCCCAGGAACCCTTGTACCAGTTCATATTCTAGCTCGCCGGGAGCCAATCCAACAAAGTAGGAACTAGGGTCTTACACCACACGGTGGCCCGAACCTGGATAAACTCTTGTGTGCTTGTTCGTTGTTTGCTCGAATCTTTCCTCCGAGACGAGATCAAGGCGCTAGGTAGACGTGAGTGGGAGAGATATTCGCTCACGCCCCTGTGTTCGAACTTAACGGGTTTTGCGGAGCCCTGAATCCGACATTTGGCACGCCAGGTAGGGGGCGTGTCGAAATCTGGCCTCTCTGACGACCTCGTCGCGTTCTCGTCACCGACCCTGCTCCACAGCCATGGTGGACACACGCCGAGCTCGCGCCGCCCGCCGCGCAACGAACGTCACTCAGACGGCGCCCGCGGGCAACGGCGCTTCGCTCCGCCCCAACTCGCATGTCGCCAACGCCGCCACCGACCCAGCTGCCCACGAATAGCAGGACTCCTCGCTGCCGCCGTCCGTGCGGCGGGATGGCCGCATGGCAACCCCTTCACCCTCGCCGGCCGCATCGTCGTCCTCGCTGGTCCGCCGCGGGCCGGTCTACCAGCAGCTTGCGCTATTGATGGCGCGGGAGCTCTTGCGCTACCGCCCGACAGATGATCTCTACGGAGAGTGGCTCCACCGCATCACCGAGCTCGTCAACGCCGCTGGGGAAGCACCTGCACCAACACACTCCTCACGTCCTCCGTTGCCCCCAGCGGCGAATGAGGGCCGTGGGGTCACGGCTCTGCCTCCCCTTCACCCCGCCGGCCAGGAGGGCCGGCGCGAGGCCCCTCGACGTGAACAACCCCGCAGAGCCCACACCCGCGACGAGGAGAGTTGCCAGGTGATCCCGCACCCACATGCAGGGGCTCGTGGGCCCCCTGGTCCGCAACGCCTAGTCCGCACGCCACAAGAGGTGGTGGCGCCAGCACCTCAAGAACCAGCGTCACAGGTGCAGGGGGCGTCTGTGATCATGAGCGTACGTGGGTGTGGCGCCCTAGCTCCCGAGCTACGGCGCCTCGTCTGGCCCGGCAAGTTCAAGCCGGACATGCCTGCGCGCTACGACGGCACCACCGACCCCACGGAGTTCCTCCAACTCTACGAGATGAGCATCGAGGCGTCCAACGGCACTGAGCAGGTCATGGCGAACTAGTTCCCCATGGCTCTGAAGTACGGCGCGCGCTCCTGGCTCCTCAACCTCCCGGTGGGATCCATCTCCTCCTGGGGAGAGCTTCGCGAGCATTTCGTCGCTAAATTCCAAGGCACCCACAACCAAGCCCCGGCAGCTGCTGACCTGCGTCGCGTGAGGCAGCAGCCGGGAGAAACCCTGCAAAAGTACATCCAACGCTTCAACACCATGCGCCTCCGTATCCCCAGGGTCTCGGACGAGGCCATCATCTCCGCGTTCTCCGATGGCGTCCGCGACATAAGGATGAGGGAAGAGCTCGCCATCCACGAAGACCTGTGCACAGCCCTCGAGATGTTCAAGCTCGCGGAGAAGTGCACCAGAGCAGAGGAAGGCCGCCTCTCCCTTCAGGAGCTGCCTGAGGCGGAGGCAGACGACAAGAAAACCAAGGCCAAGGAGCCGAAGCACAAGGGACCAGCCTTGCTGGCTGCTGAGCAAGAAGTGAAGCGTGGCTGCGGCTACGATGACCTCCCCAGAGACAACCGACTGTACTGCGTCTTCCACAACGTCCACAACCACAACACCAACGACTGTCAGGAGCTCAGGGCGATGCGCATTGGGCAGCGCCCTGAGCGCGACAACCGCGGCTACGGCCGTGGAGGAGGGCAAGGAGGAGGACGTTGGGACAGGAGGAACTCGCGCCAAGGGTGGCGTGAGCAGCCTCGTAACGCCCCCTGGCGCGACCAGCCTCGTGAGGGTCGCCCTCAGGGCAACGGAGGCCTGCCTCCGCTGCCACCACCGCCCAGGAGGAACGACGGCGACCGCCAGGGAGACGGGGCAGGGGGCTTCCAGGATCCGCGTGCAGTCGCGTGCATTCTGGGAGGAGCCCATGCCCCGGCTTCTCACCGCATCTTCAAGCAGTTTGCCCGTGAGGTGAACGCGGCGCTTCCCAGGCCTGACGCCGCACGCAACCTCAGGTGGACCAAACAAGTCATCACTTTCGACCCCAAAGACCAGCTCAAGTGCAATACGGCCCCAAGCGCACTCCCGATGCTCTGCACCCCGACCATCAGCAACGTCCTCGTGACCAAGACCCTCATCGTCGGCGGAGCAGGGCTCAACGTCCTCTCCGTTCAGACCTTCGAGACACTCCAGGTTCTCTACGATCAGCTCCACCCCACCAAGCCATTCTACGGAGTCACGGATGGCTCCACGCTCCTGATGGGGCAAGTCCGCCTCCCCGTCACCTTTGGCGACCGCGACAACTACCACACAGAGCTCATCGACTTTGACGTCGCCAACATCCACCTCCCGTACAACGCCATCTTGGGGTATCCTGCCCTTGCCAAGTTCATGGCGGCGACCCATCACGGCTACAACGTCCTCAAGATGCCCGGGAGTAGCGGAGTCATCACGGTCGCCTCCGGCGAGAAGGAAGCAGTGCGTTCCCTGGAGCGTGCCTACCAGACCGTGGCGGTTGAGTACTCCGATGAGGATGGAGCCGTCCTCGCCCTGCAGACCGCCCCCAAGAAGAAGAAGAACCTACCCGTCGACGGACCTCGGGACGCGGGGGCTCCCGACGACCTGGCCCCAGGACTCGCGCCTGCTGACGAGGCGCCTTCCACCCTCGCATAGGGAGGCGCGCTCGACGCCCCTCTCGTGATGGGCTCGGGGGCTCTCCTCTGGAGTGTCCCTGAGCTGACCCGTGCCCCGAGGGAGGTGTTCGAGCACCACCTGCAAGCGTATCTTGATGCGCGTTTTTGTGAGGCCAGCGTGAGCCGTCCATCGCTGGGGGCTCAGGACTTCATCTACCAAGTTACAAAGGAACTTCAGTACGCAAGACTCATCTGTGGTGGGCGTAACCGCACGATCCCAAGTCCACCTACTCGCAGCCCAAGCGATTGCTTCCGCGTCTGCGTCGACATCGCGGGTCTCAACCGAGCCGCTTCTCAGGAGCCCTTCTGGCCGACGGCGGTCGGCCGGAGGAGGGACCTCCCCTGTAGCTACGTCTGCACGCTCTTCGGCCTCCATAGCGCGGCTGCCACGTTCCAGCATCTCGCGCAGCAGGCCTTGGGGGCTCAGGAGGCTCAGTGGCAGGCGGTCCGGACGGAGCGGGAGCCGGAGCCGCGCGACCATTGAGAGCCCCAGGAGCCCCTGGGCCCCAGGAGCCCGAAGATCCTCAGGAGCGACCCGCAAAACTCGCGTCTTCAGCTACCCCAACTCTCCTTCGGCAAGCATTAGGTGACACTTCAGGTATCCAAACGAGGGCGCCTCTCGGGCTGCATCATCCTCGGGCCACTGGGGGCTGTTCCTCCACGGCTGTCTCCCTTTTTTGCATGATCAAGGCCATATATTTCTTTCCATTCGCGTTATCTATATGCTTGGCGCCCTGACCGCCACTAAGGTCATGAGCCCTTGTGAGCCCACTCACGACCGCCCCATGATTAAGGACTGGCACGACGTCTGTGCTTGGGTCCGTCCCAGCAGCATTGATAAACCCAAGGGCTGAGCTCTGCCTAGCGAGCCATTTCCGTGACGGCACCTCCCATGGTCTTTGGTGCCTTGTTCTCGCATGGGCTAATCGTGGATGGGTAAGTAGGGGTCCGTGGCTGGTGCCTCGCTCATGCGGGAACTGCGCGCCGGCTGTTTTTCCTTTGGATCGTGGCATGAGAAGACTAGGCACGGCGTCTGTGCTCGGGTCCGTCCCTGCAGCGTCGACAAATCCAGTGGCTGAGCTCTGTATCACGGGTTAACACCGTGACGTCACCTCCTGGGGTCGCTGGTGCTGCGGCCTTCTCATGCAATATTCCCTGGAGATGCACTCGACGCAGGTCAACACAACACCTCTCTTTTCTCATTTTGCAGAAGAAGACTCAGGCGCAACCCGCCTCAGGGTAGGGTCCCGTGAGTGATGCGTAAGCTCACGAGAACTTCCTTAGAGTTGTTCAACTCGTCCTGAGGAGGGCCCATATACACCTTGGCTGTCCTATCGTGCCAGCCACGCGTTAGGACGGGGCTGTACACGCCCCGGAGTCTCTCCCGGTGGGAGGCTCCCTCCCACGGTCCAGTGGAAGTACCAAGCTCCGCGCTGGCAGATCCAACCGAGGAGCGGTTATGCCCACGAACCAGTGGAAGCACCAAGCTCCACGCTGGCCGATACGACCGAGGCGCGGTTATGCCCACACTCCACGCAAGTGTGGTAGCTCTATGCTCCGTGCTAGTTATAAATAACTGAGGGTGGCCCCCAGTGGTCGCACCAACCTCAGGGAGCTTTTCAGCTCACGACGCTCACAGCTTCTCCTTGGATGGGTGTCGCGATGGGGGCTAGGCACTGGGGCTATGCTCAGGACACGCCTGGCAGACACCACCCTACCAGGTGCCCAGCCACCTAGCCTTCTCGTGCCCCCATCCCATGCGAAGGCTCGTGGGCAAGGTATGGTGCTCGTTCTCCTTCATGAGAGCCGTTCGTACGTCAAGGGGGACCCCTGGGCATCACGACCCAGGGGCCTAACTGGCCACGTAGCCCCTCATCCCTTGAGCTTAGTTATGACGATAACCCAGTCCTCCGGAGGGCTCAATAGCGATCGAGGTATGCGCGGGGTTGGGCCCTGCCGACGCAGAACGAAAACGGGATCGCTTGAACGTCAATGGGGACCCTTGGGCATCGCGACCCAAGGGCCTCACTGGCCGCGTAGCCCCTCATCCCTTGAGTCTAGTTACTACGGTAACCCTGGTGTCCGGATGGCTCAGCGACGAGTCTAGTTACTACGGTAACCCTGGTCATCCAGAGGGCTCAGTGGCAGTCGAGGTATGCGCGGGGTTGGGCCCTGCCGACGCAGAGCACCTAAAGCAAACATGAAAGGAAGCAAGCATGGAATTATCTAGCTATGACAATAACGCCAAGTTTTTTAAAATTAAAGCAAAGTTCTTACGCATCCCCGAGGCACTCACACTTCTCTCACTAAACAGGACGGATCAGGCATCACCAAGCGTAGCACCACGAGGCCCCACCCCTTTGGCTGCGGGGGTAACGGCCCGGAGAAACATCTCCACCAACCACGTGGCTTTTGTTCCTAGGGCCTCGGGAGCGGTCATCTCCGCCTCCTCACGAGGGCGCTTGGATGCCAAACCTTGCCTCTAGGGAAGGGCAGCAGGAGTCAAGCACCATTTGACCTCAGACATTGCTAAGATAAGTTTTCAATGTTGCACCCGCTTGCATACTATAGTTACGAAGCCTTTCTCGATGGACCAGTGGGCGGCTGCATGCACGCTAAGAAGGGCCTCCTGAGTATTGCGCCTCGGGGGCTCTTACCGGATCCTGGACCCCTCGCCTCCTGGCCTTGGCCGCGGTGCCGCGACTTGGCATAACAGCACAGACTGAGGCTGGTTCCGGGACTGGGTCTCGTAGGCGTAGGGCCTTAAGCTACCGCGGGAACGAAAGAAAGGGGAAATCATGCTCTAACAAGGGAATCACGCAGGACATAAGTTTATAACGCTAGATAGTAACAAAAGTATTACGAGAATTTACATGTCCTTGTGAAGTCCTCCATGATGTCCTGCAGGAACTAAGCTAAGGAAGATACTCCCAAGGAGCTCGGCTTGAACTCCTTCAACAGTGGCGGCGCCGGGAGGACATCGTTTCCCTCCGGCGATAGGGGAGGTGGCTTGGCGGCTCGTAGCTCTCGTCAGAGCTCGAGGCCGTCTCACGGTTAGCATAACTGCTATCAGGAAAGTCAGAGGTTTAGCCAACAGCGAGTGCTTCGCTACCCCGACGACACGGGGAATGGTCGCCGGCGAGCCCCTTCCACGCGCCACACAACAGTTGGAGGCCGTCCGCCCCAAAGACTTCGAAGGTCATTGCGCCCGTCGTATCCAGCGCGAAGTGAAGAATGTGGCTCCCGGCGGGGGCACAGGCGCGGTGCACCACACCCCAGCCCCAGGTCATGAAGACCTGGTCGGAAGAAACCACCTCCACGTCACCATGCGAAGGAGGAAGGCGACACCCTTCGTGCCTCACCTCCATCGTCACCCGGTCCCGAGCCGGGAGCACCTCCCTCAGGAACGGAGGAAGAAGGATCCAGGAATGCGGAGGGCCCCCCGCCCACACGATGAACTCGTCGGCGTCATCCTCCGAATGGGACGGTAGCAGGGTGCAGGGAGACGCCCGTCTCTCCGGGCGACTGGCGGCGCCACCCCTATCGCCGCCCCCGCTCAATCTGCCTGCCGTTGAGGTGTGCAATGGAAGCGGGAATCCTGGTGGAGCCCACGTGCACCATGTGCGAGCGTCCGCCAGCCACAGGGACGCACCCTGAGAATCACGTCGCCTCTTCTTCGGGGGGAGCCGTTCGGGCTCTACCATCGGGCTCTTCCCTTTCTCCGCGGCCGAGAACCTGCGAATTGGCGCCATGGAGCCCTGGAGCAATGGAAACGTGGGGATCGGCCTGCAACGGTCAAGTGAGAGGCGTGGAGCCTCACCCCCCCGTTTATAAGCCAAGAAGACCAGTCGGCGGCCACTCGCGCGCAGCCCTAATGGCCCAGCTGCCCGCGCCAAGGAGTTGTCAAGTCACACGGTTGCCAAGATTGCGTGGGAATTGGAGTCGCTCGCGTCCCATCCAACCGTCGTGCGCCCGCCTGGCCCGCAGCCTTTTTGGGGCCCGCGGCGCTTCGTCCTCGACTAAGGCTCCGCCCCGAAGCCAACTCCACGCGCGCCTTGGGCCCAGGGGCTACTGTCGACGTACTGGGAACCAGGGTACCCAGACTTTCCTGTCTGTGGGCCGCGACACGCTCCTACAAGCGGCCTGGTACGGCCCAACTAATCGACCAGCTGCTCAAGACCCTCGCGAGGGGCCAGGCCTCGCGAGGAGAATGACGCCAAGACCCCCTCGGGAGCGGCCTCGGCAAGGCGTTCCGGAGGGGCGGAGAATCCAAGGCCAAGCCTGCCTTAGGAGGAGGCAGTGATGTCAGCAGTGATGCACCGCGCCAGCGAGTGCCAGCGTCCGCTAGCGGCGCAGTTTCCATTTCGGTGCATAGGGGACAGCGCAACCGTTGGTTCCCAAGGAGCAGGGCAAAGGTTTCCTCTTTGGTGCAACAAGACCGAAGACCGCAAGGACGATAAGGAGGATGTCACCGTCGAGCCCACCACCGTGTCACCGCATGATCCTTATGCAGGCGAAGACGATTTTTGCCAGGGTAGGAACGTCCTTGTGTTCCCGCTCAAAAATGGCCGTTGTGGAATCTCTTCCCGCCTAAACATTGCGGGGGAAGAGGGCCGTGGACGCCTATATAAGTAGCTAGGACCCCCACTTCAAAGGGGGGAACGGAATCATCAACTCACACACTTAACCACCGCACAAGGGGCAAGAACACTTGCCTCCTGACCTTCCTAAGCTCGCCTCCTGAGCCCAAGAACCCTTGTACCAGTTCATATTCTAGCTCGCCCGGAGCCAATCCACCAAAGCAGGAAGTAGGGTCTTACACCACACGGTGGCCCGAACCATTATAAAATCTTGTGTGCTTGTTCGTTGTTTGCTTGAATCTTTCCACCGAGACGAGATCGAGGCGCTAGGTAGACGTGAGTGGGAGAGATCTTTGTTCACGCCCCTGTGTTCGAACTTAACTGGTTTTGCGGAGCCCTGAATCCGACATGACTCAGGCACCCCGGACATCCAGGCCGTGCCCCGGACTTCCGGCCCGTGCCCCGGACATCCGGCCTGTCCCGGACATTCGGCCTTTGGCTCGGACATCTGGTCTCCCGCAGCCAAAACCCTTCCCCTTCGCAACACTTTGCACTCAATCCTCGTCATTTTCGTTCGGTATCCCACCAAACCTTTCGCATTCCACCACCACTTCCGCAACCACCATTGGTTAACTGCTATGATTTTGACAATTTTGTCCCACTTTGTCTTGGATACTTGAGTTGTGGTTTCACCGTTTCCTTGGATGTTTAGGCTACCTTGGAACGGAATGACTTCGACGACACCACCACTCAACCTCGGCAAGGACGGTAACATCGGCGACACCTTGTTCATCCTACCTTGCAATTGCATTATCACCATATAGACCATTTGCGTACCTTTCCCATCGAGACTAGACATTTGAGTATTGCAGGGCCACGACTCTTGTGCGCATTAGTGATAGTCATAGATATTGCATACTACATCATCATATCTCCGTGTGACACAAGACTGTTCAGCATACACAATAGCTACCTTGATACAAGAAGCATGCATCAGTGGCCAAAGAAAGAGCTCACAAGCTTTTAAGCAAAAGAGCCATCAAAGGTTATAAGCAAAACGACAATACCATCATACGCCTTGCATTAAAAGACATCATATGAAATAGCAATACATCATCTTGTGCTCAAGCATCGGCACATCATACACTTATAGCTTACTTGTGATAGGAAGTCGTTACGTTTTGCCTCTTATAGGTTGTGCACAAGTGCATATCCGCCTATTAAGCAATCGATTAGTGTCTATCTAGTGTTGTACAACAAGAGCATTTTCCGTGGATTCCACATTTTCACTCACCCTTGGTTGCACAACCACATTCATCTATCCGTGCGTGTGTTCCGTGTGCAACCTATTGCTTGTGATCTACTTGTTGCATGAACAAATCATGAATCATTTTCAACATCATTGAGTCTCGTTAACAATTGCATTTCATTTTGTGCTACTAGCCTCACCGAGATCCTCTCAAAGCTTTACTTTTGTAGGTGTGAGAATCGACAAGAAGTGGTACCAATAGTGCTATTTCCGGGTTACATCATTGAGTGTTCATTGATCCATCTTCAACTTCGGTCAAGGTACATTTGGTATTGTCTTCTCCTTTCTCCCACTCACACTCTTGCTTTCAATGATGGATACACCAAGTACATCTAAGAACCCACTCTTTGATGATCCTGAAGAACTGAACAACTACGTCACCAAACTACATCTGTTCAGTGTCCAATGAGCTTTACATTAAGAGAATGAAGCTATGCAAGAGCACATTGAGCAAGTAGCCGCCGAAGCACGACAATTGGAAGCACGCACACGAGGGCAATTCGATATCATTAGCACCCACATGTCTACTCAATTCGACGAGCTACGCACTTTGATAGTCAATCGACGCTCCTCATCCACGTCTTCTCAAAGGCGGAGCCGCTCAAGTCGTCATACCGACTACTCTTCCGGCTCAAGTACACCTACATCGAACACTCTTCGTCAAGCCGCATGTCAAGCTCAACATGACAACCGGAACCCACTTCATGACAAGAGTTCACAAGAGCTATTTGAAGAGCAAGAAAGTCGACATCGTCAAAACCAAGCTACACTTGAGCAAGCACAAGAACGGCAACGACTACGCCAACAACAAGAAGTGCGAGCACGTCAACAACAAGATGACCAAGATGCCGAGGCTCAATGTCAAGCACAACAATGCCGAGAAGCTCAAGCTCTTGAGGTGCAACATGCCCTACGTGATTCCCATTGCAATGTTGCAACTAACAATCGGCACATTCGTCAAGAAGATGAAGAACTTCGAGATGAGTTGCAAGAGAGGCGTTATCAAGCACCAATGCAACATCAAGCTCCTCCTCTAGCACAACAAGAACCACAAGCTCGGCAAGAACAACATGACAATGAGCATCAACTCCGCAAGGGCAACATGAGGTTGACAATCCTCCAAATCAAGAACGCCATCGCAATAGGCAAGCAAACAATGAAGAGCATCGCTATGGCAAGCTCAAGTTCACCATGCCAAAGTTCTCTGGAAGCATTGATCCCGAAGACTACCTCTCATGGGCATTGAAAGTTGACAAGATCTTTCACCTCCACCACTTTGATGAAGGAAAGAACATCGCAATGGCATCCCTTGAGTTCCAAGACTATGTTCTCATTTGGTGGGAGCAAGTCATCGAGAGAAGACAAGCAAAAGGCGAACCACCTATGACTACATGAACTCAAATGAAGGAAGTCATGAGAGAAGGTTTCGTGCCAACACACTACGGCTGTGACTTGTTCAAAACGTTGCAACGCCTCAAGAAAGGAATCAAGTCCGTTAAAAAGTACTGCAAGGAAATGGAGATTGCCATGATAAGAACCAACATCTCGGAAGATGAAGAGCAAATTATGGTGAGATTCTTGAATGGACTCAACTATCCTATCAAGAAGATTGCGGACTTTCAACCATACACGAATCTCCTAGAGCTAGTACACCAAGAAACCAAAGCGGAGCGACAAATTCATGAAGACTACAAGTACTCCAAGTTCACCTCCATGAACTACGGCTCCTACAACCAAGCTTCAACGACTTCGGCACCTCCTACCTCTACCAAACCATCTACATGCTTAGGTGACAAGTCAAGCTACAAGAATTCGACTACATCAAGTCGTCTCCCTTCTACGAACAACTTGAAGCCAAGAGCTTCATCATCTAGAACTCCAACCGTGGACAACTCCAAGATGAGTTCCATCAAGTGTTTCAAATGCCAAGGACGAGGTAACAAGTCCTTCGAGTGCAAAACCGTTCGCACCATGATCATCAATGATGACGGATCCAATGACTCAATGAGCGACGATGAGATGGAAGCCCTTGAACATGTAGCTATGCATCGCCAAGTGAAAGAAGATGAAGACCTTCAAATGTTTTGCGGCAATGACTCGAGTCCCAATCTCGTTGTCTCCAAGGTCTTGAAACTTCAACATCATCAAGACGAAGATCAACGTTGACACATCTTCCACACCAAGGCCGGCATCAATGGACGTTCTGATGAGGACATCACTAGCAAAGTTACACCCATAGCCCCAACTCATACATATACTGGACCAATTACTAGAGCTTGCGCATGCCAATTCAATTACCAGGTACTTTTGTTTCTTGGTAATGATTCTAATGTTCATGAGAATATGATGCTGCCTAAATTTGATACATTTGTCCTGCTTAAAAATGAAGGGCCTAGCTTGCACAAGAAGGATGAACATTAGAGCAATATCAAGCATGGAGATAATGGCATGTGCAAGGGGAAAAAGAACGGAGTTACAAGTGATGATTTCAGGACTTTGAAGCCACCATAATGAGTGCGTGAAGGCTTGGATGAAATATACAAGGTGCCACTTCATAAATTTCGTCCAGAGGCTATTATAGATGATGCGTCACCTTATTATTGGGCCAGGCCCATGTAATTTCGAAATACTTGAGTATAGGCTATTTTAGAGTCCGTATGTGTGGGGAAACAAGAGTTAGGGTTGGTTTGGGACCCCTCCTCCAAGGGCCACAAAATTTCCCCCTCTCCCTCCATATATACAACCCTTAGGGCGTCGTTTAGACTTTGGGTTTTGTTTCGATTAAAGTTTGCCATAGCTGCAACTTCGCGTACTTCGTTTGTGTTCAACGACCAAACAAAGATGTCACAGAACCCCACCTTGATCAATAAAGCTTTCCTCTTATATTCGTAATATCCAGATTGCAATCTCAGTTTCTTGCTTGTTCTTCATTTGCCTGTAGGAAATAGACCTTCGTGGTCAGGTTGATCGTGCTCCGGCGTGGTCAATAACCTCTCGGAGTTGGTTTAGCGATTGCTAAGGTGTGACGTCCTCGCAGGTTCGTAGTCAGATCGTCAAAGTCGACTTCCTCCAAAAGGATACCCACCATCTCATCGAAAGACGAGACACCTTATACGTCTCCAACGTATCTATAATTTTTTATTGTTCCATTCTATTATTTATGAAGTCTTGGATGTTTAACGGGCTTTATCATTCACTTTTATATCATTTTTGGGACTAACCTACTAACCCAAAGGCCCAGTCCAGATTGCTGTTTTTTTGCCTATTTCCGGGTTTTGCAGAAAAGGAATATCAAACGGAGTCCAAACGGAATGAAACCTTCGCAGGAGATATTTTTGGAGAAAATCACGCGAGATAGACTTCGGGGCCAAGCCAGAGGACAGGGGGCCCACCCTCAAGGGTGGGGGCACGCCCCCCTTCCCAGGGCGCACCCCCTACCTCGAGGGCAGGCCCGGTGGCCCCTGGTGCCCCTCTTCCTCCTATATATGCCTACGTACCCTAGAAACTCCAAACGCAGAGAGAATACCCTAATTCCACCGCCGTAGCTGCTGTTCCCGTGGAGACCCCTTCTTGGAGCCTGTTCCGGGAGGGGGCTCCATCACGGAGGCCTTCATCATTATCATCATCGCCCTCACCATGAGTTGTGAGTAGTTTACCACAAACCTTCGGGTCGAGAGCTAGTATCTAGATGGCTTCTTCTCTCTCTCCGGATCTCAATACAAAGTTCTCCTCGGTCTTCGAGGAGATCTATTCGATGTAATCTCTTTTTTTGCGGTGTGTTTGTCGAGATCCGATGAATTGTGAGTTTATAATCAAGGTTATCTATGAAAGATATTTGGTTCTTCTCTGAACTTTTTATGTGTGCTCATAATATCCTTGCAATTCTCTTCGAATTATTGGTTTGGCTTGGCCTACTAGATCTATAGTTCTTGCAATGGGAGAAGTGCTTGGCTTTGGGTTCAATCTTGCGGTGTCCTTTCCAAGTGATAGTAGGGGCAGCAAGGCACGTATTGTATTGTAGCCATCGAGGATAAAAAGATGGGGTTTTCATCATATTGCTTGAGTTTATCTCTCTACATCATGTCATCTTGCTTAAGGCGTTACTCTGTTCGTATGAACTTAATACACTAGATTTATGCTGGATAGCGGTCGATGTGTGGAGTAATAGTAGTAGATGCATAATCGTTTCGGTCTACTTGTCTCGGACGTGATGCCTATATACAATGATCATGCCTAGATAATCTCATAATTATTCGCTTTTCTATCAATTGCTCGACAGTAATTTATTTACCCACCGTAAAATATCGCTATCATGAGAGAAGCCACTAGAGAAAACTATGGCCCTCGGGTCTATCTCTATCATATTACTTTCCCGTTAATTTCTGCCATCGTTATTTATTTGCTTTCTTTACTTTCTATTTCTAAACCAAAAATACAAAAAATATAATTATCATCTCTATCAGATCTCACTATCGTAAGTGACCGTAAAGGGATTGACAACCTCTTATCGCGTTGGCTGCGAAGTTCTTATTTGTTTGTGCAGGTGCGAGGGACTGGCGCGTGGTCTCCTATTGGATTGATACCTTGGTTCTCAAAAAATGAGGGAAATACTTACGCTACTATGCTGCATCTCCCTTTTCTCTTCGAGGAAATACAACGCAAGCTCAAGAGGTAGCAAGAAGAATTTCTGGCGCCGTTGCCGGGGAACTTACGCAAAAGTCATATACCAAGTACCTATCACAAACCCTTATCCTTCGCATTAAATTTATTTGCCTCTCGTTTTCCTCTGCCCCACTTCACCCTTGCCGTTTTATTTGCCCTTCTTCTGCCGTGTGTTTTTCGTTCGCTTGCTTCTTATTCGCTTATGTTGGATTGCTTGCTTGTCACTATGGCTCAGAACAATACCAAATCGTGTGACTTCTCCAATACCAACAACAATGATTTTATTAGCACTCCGATTGCTCCTATTACCGATGCTGAATCTTGTGAGATGAATGCTGCTTTGTTGAATCTTGTAATGAAAGATCAATTCTCCGGCCTTCCTAGTGAAGATGCCGCTACCCCTTTAAACAACTTTGTTGATTTGTGTGATATGGAAAAGAAAAGGGATACGGATAACGATATTGTTAAATTGAAGTTATTTCCGTTTTCGCTTAGAGATCGTGCTAAAACTTGGTTTTCCTCTTTGCTTAGAAATAGTATTGATTCGTGGAATAAGTGCAAATATGCTTTTATCTCTAAGTATTTCCCTCCTGCTAAGATCATCTCTCTTAGAAACGATATTATGAATTTTAAGCAACTAGATCATGAGCATGTTGCGCAAGCTTGGGAGAGAATGAAATTAATGATATGTAATTGCCCTACACATGGCTTGAATCTGTGGATGATATTCAGAACTTTTATGCTAGCTTGAATTTTGCTTTTAGAAATCTTTTAGATTCGGCCGCCGGAGGCACTTTCATGGAAACTACCTTAGGAGAAGCTACCAAACTCCTAGATAATATTATGGTTAATTATTCTCAATGGCACACCGAAAGATCTACTAGTAAAAAAGTGCATGCTATCGAAGAAATTAGTGTTTTGAGTGGAAGATGGATGAACTTATGAAATTGTTTGCTGCTAAGAGTGCTTCTTCTGATCCTAATGATATGCCTTTGTCCACTTTGATTGAGAATAACAATGAATCTTTGGATGTGAATTTTGTTGGTAGGAATAATTTTGGTAACAATGCTTATAGAGGTAATTTTAATCCTAGGCCTTTTCCTAGAAATTCCTCTAATCATTTTGGTAATTCCTACAACAACTCTTATGGAAAGATGCCGTCTGAATTTGAAACTAGTGTTAAGGAGTTTATGATCTCGCAAAAGAATTTCAATGCTATGCTTGAAGAGAAATTGCTTAAAGTTGATGAATTGGCTAGAAGTGTGGATAGAATTACTCTTGATGTTGATTCTTTCAAACTTAGATCTATCCCACCTAAGTATGATATCAATGAGTCTCTCAAAGCCATGAGAATTTCCATTGATGAATGCAAAGAAAGAACCGCTAGAATGCGTGCTAAAAGAGAAGATTATATTAAATCGTGCTCTTTGGGTTATCGTGAAAATAAAGATGAAGATCTGAAAGTTATTGATGTGTCTCCTATTAGATCCTTGTTTTCTAGTATTAATCTTGATGAGAATAGGATTGGAGATGATTCTGCTTTAAGGTGTCCCAATGATTCGGAGTTTTTAGATCTTGATGCTAAAATTGCTAAAAGTGGGATTGAAGAGATTAAAACTTTGCATAGTGATGAACCCACTATAAAAATAAAATAAAAGATCATGAATGCTATGCCTTGTGTGATTTGGGTGCTAGTGTTTCCACTATCCCAAAAGCTTTGTGTGATTTCCTAGGGTTCCATGGGCTTGATGATTGTTCTTTAAATTTGCATCTTGCGGATTCCACTATTAAGAAACCTATGGGAAGAATTAATGATGTTCTTATTGTTGCCAATAGGAATTATGTGCCCGTAGATTTCATTGTTCTTGATATAGATTGCAATCCTTCGTGTCCTATTATTCTTGGTAGACATTTCCTTAGAACGATTGGTGCAATTATTGATATGAAGGAAGGAAATATTAGATTCCAATTTCCGTTAAGGAAAGGCATGGAACACTTTCCTAGAAAGAAAATCAAATTACCATATGAATCTATTATGAGAGCCACTTAAGGATTGCCTTCCAAAGATGGCAATACCTAGATCGATCTTGTCTCGTGCCTAGCTAGGGGCGTAAAACGATAGCGCTTGTTGGGAGGCAACCCAATTTTCTGTTTTTTTGCTTTTGTTGCTGTTAGGGAATAAATATTGCATCTAGACTATGATTAGATGTGTTTTCATGTTTTTTTAGTGTTTGTGCCAAGTAAAACCTTTGGTAAGACTTGTGTGAAGTTTATATGATCTTGCTGTGAAAAACAGAATCGTTAGCGCTCGCTAAAGTAGTCTTCAGATTTTACTGGAGGGGGCTTTTTAGTTGATACTTTTTGCTTATGATTGGTAGACAAATTGCGAAAATTTACCAATTTAGTTTGAAATTTTTGGAGTTCCAGAAGTAGGCGAACCCAGCAGATTACTACAGACTGTTCTGTTTCTGACAGATTCTGTTTTTCGTGCGTTGTTTGCTTATTCCGATGCATCTATGAGTAATATTGGACGATATGAACCATAGAGAACTTGGAGTACAGTAGGTTTAACATCAATATAAACAATGAATGAATTCCTTGCTGTACCTTTGAGTGGTGGTTTGCTTTCTCTTACTAATGGAGCTCACGAGAATTTTTGTCTATGTTTTGTGTTGTGAAGTTTTCAAGTTTTGAGTATTGCTTTGATGGACTATGGAACAAGGAGTAGCAAAGGCCTAATCTTGGTGATGACCAAGGCACCCCAAGTAAATTCAATATAATCAAAATCCTAAGCTTGGGGATGCCCCGGGAAGGCATCCCCTCTTTCGTCTTCATCCATCGGTAGGGGCATCCCCTCTTTCGTCTTCATCCATCGGTAACTATACTTGGAGCTATATTTTTATTCACAACATGTTATGTGTTTTGCTTGGAGCGTCTTGTATAATTTGAGTCTTTGCTGGTTAGTTTGACACAATCATCCTTGCTGGACACACCTATTAGAGAGAGTTAAATATGCCCTAGAAATTGTTAGAACACTCTATATGCTTCACTTATATCTTTTGAGTTGAATAGCTTTTGCTCTAGTGCTTCACTTATATCTTTTAGAGCACGGTGGTGGTAATATTTTGTAGAAATTTTTGAAATCTCATGCTTAACTTAGATATATTTGAGAGTCTATTAAAACAGCATGGTAAAGTGTTTAGGCTAAAGGAACTAGTCTTCACATAATAGACATCCAACGTCAATGTAGTAATTTTTTTACATCAAGTGCACTGAGTAGAAAGAGATGTTGGATGCTTGATAAATGTTTTCAGAAATGAGGATAGTGATATTAGAGTCATGCTAGTGGAGTAATTATGAAATTGAGAAATATTTGTGTTAAGGTTGGTGATTCCCTTAGCATGCACGTATGGTGAACCGTTGTGTGACTAAGTTAAATCATGAGGTATTTGTAGAGTGTCAACCTTGGTGTGGAGGACGGGGGCGCGCGATGGTTAACTCCTACCAACCTCCCCCCTAGAGGCATGCGTTGATTTCTTTGTTTTGATGACTCATAGATTTTTGCAATAAGTATATGAGTTCTTATGACTAATGTTGAGTCCATGGATTATACGCACTGTCACCCTTCCACCATTGCTAGCCTCTCTTGTACCGCACAACTTTCGCCGATGCCATAAACCCACTATATATCCTTCCTCAAAACAGCCACCATATTGTTCCTCAAAGCAGCCACCATACCTACCTATCATGGCATTTCCATAACCATTCCAAGATATATTGCCATGCAACTTTCTACCGTTCCGTTCATATGACACGCATCATATTGTCGTATTGCCATTGCACGATCATGTAGTTGACATCGTATTTGTGGCAAGGCCACCATGCATAATTTTTATACATGTCACTCTTGTTTCATTGCACATACCGGTACACCACCGGAGGCATTCATATAGAGTCATACTTTGTTGTTGTAGTATCGAGTTGTAATCTTGTGTTGTAACGAAAGTGTGATGATCATCATTTATAGAGCATTGTCCCATGGGAGGAAAGGCTGAATCTATAAAGCCCCTCCGCAAAAGAAAAAAGAAAAAAAGGAAAGGCCAAAGAAAAAAAGAAAAAAAAAGAAAAAGAAAAAAGGGACAATTGCTACTACCTTTTTCCACACTTGTGCTTCAAAGTAGCACCATGTTCTTCATTGTAGAGAGTCTCATGCTTAGTCACTTTCATATACTAGTGGGAATTTTTGTTATAGAACTTGGCTTGTATATTCCAATGATGGGCTTCCTCAAATGCCCTAGGTCTTCGTGAGCAAGCAAGTTGGATGCACACCCACTAGTTTGTTTTGTTGAGCTTTCGTTCATATTTAGCTCTAATGCATCTGTTGCATGGCAATCCCTACTCACTCACATTGATATCTATTGTTGGGCATCTCCATAGACCTTTGATACGCCTAGTCGATGTGAGACTATCTTCCTCTTTTTGTCTTCTCCACAACCACCTCTATTCCACCCATAGTGCTATGTCCATGGCTCACGCTCATGTATTGCGTGAAAGTTGAAAGGTTTGAAAAGATAGAGCATGAAAACAAATGCTTGGCTGAAATCGGGGTTGTGGATGATATGAATATTTTGTGTGATAGCAAGGGAGCATAGCCAACACTATATGATTTTGTAGGGATAACTTTCTTTAGCCATAGTGTTTTGAGAAGACGTGATTGCTTTGTTAGTATTGCTTGAAGTATTGTTATTTCTTATGCCAATATAGACTTTTGTCTAGAATCTTTCAGATCTGAACATTCATGCCACAATTAAGAGAATTACGTTGAAAAACTATATTGGTTAGCATTCCACATCAAAAATTCTTTATTTATCATTTTCCTACTCAAGGACGAGCAGGAATTAAGCTTGGGGATGATTGATACGTCTCCAACGTATCCATAATTTTTTATTGTTCCATGCTATTATTTATGTAGTCTTGGATGTTTAATGGGCTTTATCATTCACTTTTATATCATTTTTGGGACTAACCTACTAACCCAAAGGCCCAGTACAGATTGCTGTTTTTTGCCTATTTCAGGATTTTGCAGAAAAGGAATATCAAATGGTGTCCAAATGGAATGAAACCTTCGCAGGAGATATTTTTGGAGAAAATCACGTGAGTAGACTTCGGGGCCAAGCCAGAGGACAGGGGGTCCACCCTCGAGGGTGGGGGCGCGCCCCCCTTCCCAGGGCGCGCCCCCTGCCTCGAGGGCAGGCCCGATGGCCCCTGGTGCCCCTCTTCCTCCTATATATGCCTACGTACCCCAGAAACTCCAAACGCAGAGAGAAAACCCTAATTCCACCGCCGTAGCTGCTGTTCCCGTGGAGATCCCTTCTTGGAGCATGTTCCGGGAGGGGGATCCATCACGGAGGCCTTCATCATCATCATCATCGCCTTCGACATGAGTTGTGAGTAGTTTACCACAGACCTTCGGGTCCATAGCTAGTATCTAGATGGCTTCTTCTCTCTCTCCGGATCTCAATACAAAGCTCTCCTCGATCTTCGAGGAGATCTATTCGATGTAATCTCTTTTTTTGCGGTGTGTTTGTTGAGATCCGATGAATTGTGAGTTATTGATCAAGGTTATCTATGAAAGATATTTGGTTTTCTCTGAACTTTTTATGTGTGCTCATAATATCCTTGCAAGTCTCTACGAATTATTGGTTTGATTTGGCCTACTAGATCTATAGTTCTTGCAATGGGAGAAGTACTTGGCTTTGGGTTCAATCTTGTGGTGTCCGTTCCCAGTGATAGTAGGGGCAGCAAGGCACGTATTGTATGGTTGCCATCGAGGATAAAGAGATGGGGTTTTCATCATATTGCTTGAGTTTATCCCTCTACATCATGTCATCTTGCTTAAGGCGTTACTCTGTTCGTATGAACTTAATACACTAGATGCATGCTGGATAGCGGTCGATGTGTGAAGTAATAGTAGTAGATGTAGAATCGTTTCGGTCTACTTGTCTCGGACGTGATGCCTATATACAATGATCATGCCAAGATAATCTCATAATTATTCGCTTTTCTATCAATTGCTCGACAGTAATTTGTTTACCCGCCGTAGAATATCGCTATCATGAGAGAAGCCACTAGAGAAAACTATGGCCCCCGGGTCTATCTCTATCATATTACTTTCCCGTTAATTTCTATCGTCGTTATTTATTTGCTTTCTTTACTTTCTGTTTCTATACCAAAAATACCAAAAATATAATTATCATCTCTATCAGATCTCACTATCATAAGTGACCGTAAAGGGATTGACAGCCCCTTATCGCGTTGGCTGCGAAGTTTTTATTTGTTTGTGCAGGTGCGAGGGACTGGCGCGTGGTCTCCTATTGGATTGATACCTTGGTTCTCAAAAACTGAGGGAAATACTTACGTTACTGTGCTGCATCTCCCTTTCCTCTTCGAGGGAATACAACGCAAGCTCAAGAGGTAGCACACCTTTGCCTCTATCAAGTGGTATCAGATTTCCAGGTTGCTCGATGAGATTTTCTAGTTTTTCATAGTTAGATCGAGTCTGTTCTTCATACCTATAGTCCACGAAAAAGCCAAAAAATAATATTAGGGTTAGTTCATCATATCCGAACCGATATGAGCCTTTGCATAATCTTTTTAGGGTTTTCCTTTGCTAAATTTACGGTTGCATCGTCGTGTCTAGTTGCTGGTCTTAGTGTCTAGTCCTTTAGAGTTTCGAGTTCTGTCACAGTTGTCACGCCGCCGCACCATATTCATCGCTACTACCATACCACCACCACTACCATATCCCACCACCGCTGCCATATCCCACCACCACTACAACATACCACCACCGCTGGCATAACCTACCACCGCTGCCATATCCAACCATCATATATCCACCACCAATCCGAGTTCTTTTCATATTAGGTCTGTTCTCAAGATCCATCTAGTTTCAGATTCGTGTTTCCTTGCCTGTGTAGGCCTTGGAAAAAAAGCGCAAAAAAAGAGGTGAAAAAATTTCAGAGTGTGCTTTCCCCTTGATTATGTGCAGCGCCGTGATTTTGTTAGTGTTCTAGGCTCGCGTCTCTAGTACAGCACAGTACCGTCGTTGAGCGTTTATTCAACTTTGCATCTCTGAATTGATTATTGCTGACCCTTTTTGCTACCATATTATAAGCCTTCCCAACTCCACATAAATCAGCGTCGTGCGTTTCACTCTCCCTGGAAATCGCTTTATCCAAGCTTTGAGAGTTTTGACTACCACGGTTGCCGATCACCACCTGCTGTTGGGTAAGAAATGGTAAGAATTTGAGATTTTCTTGACGGATTTGTGACGCCCCACCACCACCATTTGCTATTAGTCTGTAGGATCTTATTTGTGTGTGTTTCTATTGCTGCTAACCATGGCAGGATCACAAGTCGATGAGACTGACTGGGAGAACATGACGAACAAGGAGTTGCATGATAAATTTCAGCAAATGATGGGTCAACAGGTAGAAGATGTGATGACCAGTTTTGGCGACGCACTAGCGAGGATGGATGACATTGAGAAGTCAATTGACACCAAGTTGGATGCCAAATTTGCTGAAGTGTTTGCACGTTTACCTCCACCTGCTGCACCATTGCAGCAACAACAACAACAACCACCTTCACGTCGCGAAACAGCCCTTCGCAAAGCGAGCCGTGTCCCTCTTCATCCTTGACAAACTGTTGGTGCTGCTATTGATACTTCTGTGGCTCCTGCTACTGCTGAGTAGGAGGACGATTACGCGGGAGATTACGAGGATGAGGTTGATCAAAATCAGAACTACGTGCAACAACCAGCACCACAACCACCAGGTCATCCACATGCAAATAATTGCAATGGTAGGGCTACACCACACCCTCAGGTACGAGATCATGACCATCTCCCTAAACTAAAATTGAATATTGCACCATTTGAGGGTACATATGTTCATGATATATATCTTACTTGGGAGTTAGAAACCGAACAACGTTATGCATGTTTAGAATATCCCGAGGAGAGACGTGTTGCTACTGCTCTTTGTGCTTTCACTAGTTTTGCTTGTGTGTGGTGGTCTGAATATTGTAGATTATATCCGGATAATATAATATTCCAACTACTTGGGCTCCTTTGAAAACTGCTATGCGTACTCGTTGGGTTCCACCATATTATCAACGTGAATTACTTCATCAATTGCAGCGTTGAAGACAAGGAAAAAATTATGTAGAGGAATATTATCAGGAATTACAAACTGGCCTGATTAGATGTGGTACTGTTGAGGATAATGAGGCTATGCTTGCATATTTTATGGGTGGCTTAAATAGTGAGATTCAGATAATTCTCGAGTATAAGGAGTATAATAATATCACTCGTTTATTCCATCTTGCTTGCAAAGCTGAACGTGAAGTGCAGGATCGACAGGCCTTGGCGCGAACTAATTTTTCTGCAGGTCGACCTTCATCATGGACACCGCGTGCATCCTCTACTTCGACACGTCCGGCTGCACCACCACCTACTTCATCCGTCACTTCTAGCCTTGATAAAGGCAAACATGCACCACCACCATCAGCCAGGAGTACACTTTCCGGTCGTGCACAGAGCTCTTCTTCATCCATGGCATCCAGATGGCCAACACATGATGTTATATGTCGTCGTTCCACTGGTCGTGGTCACTACGCGAGCAAATGCCCATCTCAGCGTGTCATGATTGCTACTGAGGAAGGTGGTTATGAGTCCACTAGTGACTATGATGAGGAGATTTCGGCTCTTATTACATGTGAAGAACACGCTGGAGATGATTCTGAAAATGAGACGCAATACAAGGCTCCTGAAGAAGCTAACAGGTATGAATGTTTAGTTGCTCAACGTGTTTTGAGTGTGCAGGTCACACAACGGAGCAAAATTAGAGGCATAATTTTTTCCATACAAAGGGAGTTGTGAAGGAACGTTCTATTTGCGTCATCATAGATGAAAGGAGCTGCAACAACTTGGCTAGCATGGAGATGGTGGAGAAGCTATCTCTCACCACAAGACCACATCCACATCCTTACTACATCCAATGGTTCAACAACAGCGGCAAGGTTAAGGTAACACGTATTGTTCGTGTGCATTTTAGTATCTCTACATATGCTGATTATGTTGATTGTGATATGGTACCCATGCAAGCTTGTTCCTTATTACTTGGTAGACCTTGGCAATTTGATAAAAAATTATGTACACCATGGTAGAAACAATTAGTATACTCTTCTTCATAATGATAAATGTATTACTTTGCTTCCTATGTCTCCTGATTCCATTTTGAAAGATGATATTGATAGAGCTAATAAAGCAAAACAGGAGCAAAATAAGAGTGAAAATCAGATTGTGGCAAAAGAATTTGAGCAACAAATTAAGCCTAATAACACACCATCATCTCATGTTGCATCGGAAATTAAATTAAAAAGTGGATGTTTAATTGCCAACAAATCTGATATTGATGATCTAGTTTTCAGCAAATCTGTTTGCTATGCTTTTGTGTGCAAAGAGGCACTATTTTCATTCGAGGACGTGCCTTCCTCTTTGCCTCCTGCTGTCACTAACATTTTGCAGGAGTTCGCGGACTTCTTTCCACAAGACGTGCCCCCGGGATTACCACCTATTCGAGGGATTGAGCATTAGATGGACTTAATTCCCAGTGCATCGCTACCCAACCGTGCACCATACTGTACCAATCCAGAGGAGACGTAGGAGATCATGTCAAGTACAGGAGCTACTCGACAAAGGTTATATATGCAAATCCCTTAGTCCGTGTGTTGTTCTTATTATTCTAGTGCCAAAAAAGGATGGTACATCGCGTATGTGTGTTGATTGTAGAGGCATTAATAATATTACCATTCATTATCGTCATCATATTCCTAGGCTAGATGATATGCTTGATGAATTGAGTGGCTCTACTATATTCTCCAAAGTTGATTTGCATAGTGGATACCATCAAATTCATATGAAATTGGGAGATGAATGGAAAACAACATTTAAAACCAAGTTTGGATTATATCAGTGGTTAGTCATGCCTTTTGGGTTAACTAATGCACCTAGTCCTTTCATGAGATTAATGAATGAAGTTTTACGTGCTTTCATTGGACGATTTGTGGTAGTTTACTTTGATGATATATTGATTTATAGCAGAAATTTGGAGGAACATTTGGAACATTCACATGCTATTTTTATTGCTCTACATGATGCACGTTTGTTTGGTAACCGTGGAAAGTGCACCTGTTGCACCGATCGGGTATCTTTTCTTGGCTATGTTGTTACTCCACAGGGAATTGAGGTTGATAAAGCCAAGATTGAAGCTATTGAGAGTTGGCCGCAGCCCAAAACGGTCACACATGTGAGGAGTTTCCTTGGCCTCGCTGGATTCTATAGGCGTTTTGTGACAGATTTCAATACCATTGATGCACCTCTCAATGAGCTTACAATGAAGGATGTGCCTTTTGTTTGTGATACAACACAGGAAGAAGCATTCACGGTATTCAAAGATAAGTTGACACATGCTCCTTTACTCCAACTTCCTGATTTCAATAAGACTTTTGAGCTTGAATGTGATGCTAGTGGAATTGGGTTAGGAGGTGTGTTATTACAAGATGGTATACCTGTTGCATACTTTTCGGAAAAATTGAGTGGGCCTAGTCTGAATTATTCTACTTATGATAAGGAATTATATGCTCTTGTTCGGACTTTGGAAACATGGCAACATTATTTATTGGCCAAAGAATTTGTTATACTTTCTGATCATGAATCTTTGAAGCACATTAAAAGTCAAGCAAAACTGAACCGTAGACATGCTAAATGGGTTGAGTTCATAGATACTTTCCTTTATGTTATTAAACGCAAGAAGGGAAAAGAAAATGTTATCGCTGATGCATTGTCTCGTCTTTATACTATGCTTTCACAACTTGACTATAAAATATTTGGTTTGGCGACCATCAAAGATCAATATGTGCATGATGCTGAATTTAAAGATGTATTGCAGAATTGTAAAGAAGGGAGAACATGGAAAAAGTTCATCATTAATGATGGATTTGTGTTTCGTGCTAACAAGCAATGCATTCCAGCTAGCTCTCGAAAATGGCGCATGGAGGAGGATTAATGGGACACTTTGGCATGAAGAAGACAAAGGACATACTTGCTAGACATTTCTTTTGGCCAAAGATGAGATGGGATGTTGAGCGTTTTGTTGCTCGCTGCACTACATGTCAAAAAGCTAAGTCACGGCTCAATCCCCATGGTTTATATATGCCTTTGCCTGTCCCTAGTGTTCCTTGGGAAGATATATCTATGGACTTTGTTTTGGGTTTACCTCGAACAAAGAAGGGGAGGGATAACACATTTGTTATCGTGGATAGGTTCTCGAAAATGGCACACTTTATACCATTTCATAAAAGCGATGATGATGCTAATGTTGCTGATTTGTTCTTTCGTGAAATTATTTGCTTGCATGGTGTGCCAAATACTATTGTTTCAGATCGTGATAGTAAATTTCTTAGCCACTTTTGGAGATGTTTATGGGCTAAGTTGGGGACTAAACTGCTTTTTAGTACTACTTGTCACCCCCAAAGTGATGGACAAACCGAAGTAGTCAATAGAACTTTGTCTACTATGCTTTGGGCTGTTTTCAAGAATAATAAGAAAATGTGGGGAAAATGCTTGCCTCATATTGAATTTGCTTATAATCGTTCGTTGCATTCTACTACTAAGATGTGCCCTTTTAAAATTGTCTATGGTTTTCCTACCTAGTGCACCTATTGATTTGTTGCCTCTTCCATCCTCGGAGAAGGTTAATTTTGATGCTAAACAACTTGCTGAATTGATCTTAAAAATGCATGAGTTAACTAATGAAAATATTGAACGCATGAATGCTAAATATAAACTTGTTGGAGATAAGGGTAGAAAATGTGTTGTCTTTGCGCGTGGAGATCTTGTTTGGTTACATTTGCTTAAGGATAGGTTTCCTAATTTGCGCAAGTCAGAGCTAATGCCACGTGTTGATGGTCCTTTTAAGGTGTTAGAGAAAATAAATGATAATGCATATAAACTTGAGCTGCCTGCAGATTTTGGGTTTAGTCCCGCATTTAACATTGCAGATATGAAGCCTTACTTGGGTGAGGAAGATGAGCTTCCATCAAGGACGACTTCAATTCAAGAAGGGGAGATTGATGAGGACATCACTAACAAAGTTGCACCCACAGCCCCAACTGATACATATACATGACCAATTACTAGAGCTCGCGCACGCCAATTAAATTACCAGGTACTTTCGTTTCTTGGTAATGATTCTAATGTTCATGCGAATATGATGCTGCCTAAATTGGATACATTTGTCTTGCTTACAAGTGAAGGGCCTAGCTTGGACAAGAAGGATGAACATTTGAGCAAGATCAAGCATGGAGAAGATGGCATGCGCAAGGGGAAAAAGAGCGGAGTTACAAGTGATGATTTGAGGACTTTGAAGCCACCATAATTAGTGCGTGAAGGCTTGGGCGAAATATACAAGATGCCACTTCATCAATTTCATCCAGAGGGTATTATAGGTGTTGCATCACCTTATTATTGGGCCATGCCCATGTAATTTCGAAATACTTGAGTATAGGTTGCATTTAGAGTCCGTATGTGTGGGGAAACAAGAGTTAGGGTTGGTTTCGGACCCCTCCTCCAGGGGCCACGAAATTCCCCCCTCCTCCTCCATATATACAACCCTTAGGGCGTCGTTTAGACTTTGGATTTTGTTTAGATTAAAGTTTGCCATAGCTGCAACTTCGCGTACTTCGTTTGTGTTCAATGACCAAACAAAGATGTCAAAGAACCCCACCTTGATCAATAAAGCTTTCCTCTTATATTTGCAATATCCAGATTTCAATCTCAGTTTCTTGATTGTTCTTCGTTTGCATGCAGGAAACAGACCTTCGTGGTTAGGTTGATCGTGCTCCGACGTGGTCAATAACCTCTCAGAGTTGGTTTAGCGATTGCTAAGGCACGACGTCCTCGCACGTTCATAGTCGGATCGTCAAATTCGACTTCCTCCAAAACGATAGCCACCATCCCATCGAAAGACGGGACACCTTTGGCTCTATCATGTTCCGTCAAGACAAAGCACCCTCATCCCTATAAGGTCCAATGGCTTAGCGACGTCGAAACTCTTCGAGTCAAGCACACCATGCAATTATCATTCAAGATAGGCGCCTATGAGGACACACTTGAGTGTGATGTGGTCCCTATGTCCGTGTGCCACCTTCTTCTTGGACGACCATGGAAATACGATCGCGGAGTCACCCACAACGGATGGACCAACCATTATAGCTTCAAGATGAAGGGAAAAGATTTCGTGCTACGCCCAATGTCACCAAGTCAAGTAGCCGCCGACAAACAAATACCTACAAATACCGACCAACCATCGTGGAGAGAATGGTGAGAGAGTGAACCACCCAAAAGAGAGTGAGAGCCACAAGCCAAATCCGAGCGCCTCCACGATGAGCGACAGGAAGCAACTAGTATTATTTGTCACCAAAAGCGAGATGAGAGAAGTGTGTGAGAACCCATCAAGTGTCTTTAACCTTATGATTCTATGCAAAGGGGAAGCAAAACTTACTAACAGTTCACCACCTCTACCTTTAGTGTTGTCTCAATTGTTGCAGGAATTCTCAGACGTCTTTCCCGATGAGCTTCCACCGGGTCTACCTCCACTTTGCGGCATCAAACACCGCATCGACCTCATACCTAGCGCACCACTTTCAAACAAGGCTCCTTACCGCGTCGACCCCAAGGAAACCAAGGAGATACAAAGGCAAGTGCAACAACTCATCGACAAAGGTCATGTACGTGAAAGCTTAAGCCCTTGTGTCGTTTTGGTTATTCTTGTGCCTAAGAAAGATGGAAGTTTTTGCATGTGCTCCGATTGTCGTCCGATAAATGCCATCACCGTTAGATACTGTCACCCTATTACACGCCTAGACGACATGCTTGATGAATTATGTGGTGCTACCATCTTTTCAAAAATCGATCTAAAAAGTGGTTATTACCAAATTCGCATTCAAGAGGGTGATGAGTGGAAAACAACTTTCAAAACCAAGTTTGGGCTATATGAGTGGTTGGTCATGCCGACGGGCTTATCGTAAGCGCCCGAGTCATTCATGCGTCTCATGCAATTCGTTCTCCGACCTTATATAGGTGCCTTTGTAGTGGTTTACTTTGATGACATCCTCGTCTTTAGCAAGTCGCTTGAGGATCACGTCACTCACATCCGTTTGGTTTTGCAAACCCTTCGGAAAGAACGCCTATATGCTAACATGGATAAATGCACTTTTGGTGTTGATAAGGTTGTTTTCCTCGGATTTGTCGTTTCTTCACAATGTGTTCATGTTGATGAAACTAAAATTGAAGCAATTAAAACTTGGCCCCAACCAATGAATCTCCAACAAGTGCGAAGCTTTCTTGGTTTAGCCGGTTTCTATCGACATTTTGTGAAGGACTTTAGCACAATTGCAATGCCTCTACACGCCTTGAGAAAGAAGAACACACCCTTTATTTGAGGTCCTTCGCAAGACACCGCGTTCAATGAGTTAAAAACCTTGCTTACCCACGCACCACTTCTTGCCCTACCAAACTTCGACAACCCGTTTGAGATACATTCTGACGCTAGCGGTACCGGCATAGGAGGCATGTTAATGCAAGAAAAGCGCCCGATTGCGTATTTTAGTGAAAAACTTTCCGGAGCGCAACTTAACTACCCCATCTATGATAAAGAGCTCTATGCCTTAGTGAAAGTTTTGCATGTTTGGGAACACTATCTTCGACCTCATGAATTCATTCTTCACATGGACCATGAGACGCTCAAGTATCTCAAGGGTCAAACTAAGTTGAACACGCGTCATGCTAAGTGGAGTGAGTTCATAGAGTCTTTTCCCTATGTCATAAAGTACATCAAAGGCAAAGAGAATGTTGGGGCGGATGCGCTTTCCCGCAAATGCATGCTTGTCACCCAACTTGAGTTGAATGTTATTGGCTTTGAGCTTATCAAATATTTGTATGAGCATGATCCTCCCTTTGCGAATCCTTATGCCAAATGTGTGACGCACAGTTCTTGGGAACGATACTATATCAAGGATGGATATCTTATGAAAGCTAACAAACTTTGCATTCCCGGGTCATCTCTTCGTTTGCTCCTTTTGCAGGACTCTCATGGAGGAGGACTTATGGGTCATTCGGACGTGACAAGACACTCGCAAAGGTCTCCAATAATTACTTTTGGCCCAAGATGCTCTGTGGCGTCTCACGCTTCACCAACCGGTGCTCTACATGCCGCAAAGCTAAGTCCAAAGCTCAATCCCATGGTCATTACATGCCACTACCTGTTCCATACCAACCTTGGGATGATATTAGCATGGATTTTGTACTCGGTTTGCCTAGAACTCAAAATGGAGAAGATTATGTGTTTGTTGTTGTGGATAGATTTTCCAAGATGGCCCATTTCATTCCATGCAACAATATAGACGATGCTTCACATGTTGTGAATCTCTTTTGTAGGGAAATCTTGCGCCTACATGGAGTGCCCAAGACAATCATCTCGGATCGTGACGTCAAGTTTCTAAGCTACTTTTGGAAGACTCTATGCACCAAACTCGGCATCAAGCTACTATTCTCTTGGGCATACCATCCGCAAACGGACCGCCAAACTGAAGTGACGAACCAGACGCTATCGATGCTTCTTCACGTGTCGACCAAGAAGAACATCAAGGAATGGGAGCAATGCTTGCCCATCATCGAGTATGCCTACAACCGTGCAAGACATTCAACAACTGACAAGTCCCCCTTCGAGGTCATCTACGGCTTCAACCCATTGTCCCCATTTGACATTCTTCCTCTACCTCTCCAAGAACGCATCAACATGGATGCAAGTGCACGAGCAAGTTATCTCAAGAAGATGCATGACGACACAAGGGCAACGATCGAGCGCCAAGTCCATCGCCTCACCACCAAGTTCAACACCCACAAGACACCAAGCGTGTTCCAAACAGTAGATCTCGTATGGCTTCATCTTCGCAAGGACCGCTTCCCAAACGAGCGCAAGTCCAAACTACTACCTCGAGTCGATGGACCCTTCAAGGTGCTAGCATGCTGCAACAACAATGCCTACAAGATCGACATCCCACGTGACAAGTACAATGTGAGCTGTACATTCAACGTCAAGGATCTCTCTCATTTCCATGGTGATGAAGATTTCGATCCGAGGTCGGATCTTTCCCAAGGGAGTGGAGATGATGCGGAGCATCCCAAGGTCATCCCCATGGACCTACCATCGCCTCACCAAGTGCCTCAAGGACCAATGACACGTACCCGTGCAAGAACTCTCGAGACCGAGGTGACATCTTGATGCGGGGCTAACCCGATCTAGGCCGGTCTTTCACGAAATGGAGGGGATCCCACGATGAACACGATGAACATGGGGAAGAACAAGGAGAAATCACAAGGGAAAACACTGAAGAACAAGTCCAATCACATATCCACTAGACAATCAAGCACACAAGATCACAAGGTACATGAACAACAAAGAGAAAAAAAATACAATGTAGAGTTCATCACCAGGAGGAGGTCTTGACGATATCCCGTAGAATCTTCCCGTGTGGGGCCTTGAATCCCGTAGGATCTTCTCCATGAGGAGGTCTTGAATCCGGTGTGGATCTTGTTCGTAGAGGGGCCGCATTCTCTCCTAGGAGTAGAACCACTAAGATGAGCAAAGCTCTAGTCTAAAATGAGTATCACATTTGCTAACCCTAAAATGCTGGAGCTGGATGAGTATATATACTCTAGGGCCACCAAGGGGTAAGTGAGGGGCGAAAGGGGTACATGGGCCGTGGGCCCGAACGCTGTGTGCAGAGGTAGCGGACATTCGCTGGCTACCGAACGTCTGGTGGCTTGCGAGGGACCGGACGTCAGGAAGTCTTCGGACTTCCGCTAATTTCATTCTGTTGCGAAATGATGGACATCCGGCGGTGGCCGGTCGTCCGGAGCTTGGAAGTCGTCGGACGTCCGGTGTAGGGCGGTCGTCCGGTGGCTAAGCTTGCAGTAGCTCCGTTTCTTCCATCTTCTCTTCCACGCATCCCTCGTCGATGGAGTAGGTGATCCTTGGCGCTTGCACTCCTCCTCGTCGCCCGTGAAGCTCTGACAATACCTATGCATGCACACGAGTGGAGTGTCAAGTAGTATACTGATAGACGCAAAGTTGTCCCGTCTTTCGATGAGATGGTGGCTATCGTTTTGGAGGAAGTCGACTTTGATGATCCGACTACGAACGTGCGAGGACGTCGCGCCTTAGCAATCGCTAAACCAACTCTGAGAGGTTATTGACCACATGAGAGCACGATCAACCTGACCACAAAGGTCTGTTGCTTGCAGGCAAACGAAGAACAAGCAAGAAACTGAGATTGCAATCTGGATATTGCGAATTCAAGAGGAAAGGTTAACTGATGAAGTGGGGTTCTATGATGTCTTTGTCTGGTCGTTGAACACAAACGAAGTATGCCAAGTTGCAGCTATGGTGAACTTTCATCTAAACAAAATCCAAAGTCTAAGCGACGCCCTAAGAGCTGTATATATGGAGGAAGAGGGGGGAATTTTGGGGACCTTGGAGGAGGGGTCCGAAACCAACCCTAACTCTTGTTTCCTCACACATACGGACTCTAAAAACAGCCTATACTCAAGTATTTCGAAATTACATGGGCCTGGCCCAATAATAAGGTGATGCAGCACCTATAATAGCCTCTGGACGAAATTTATGAAGTGGCATCTTGTATATTTCGTCCAAGGCTTCACGCACTCATTATGGTGGCCTCAAAGTCCTGAAATCATCACTGTAACTATGTTCTTGTTCCCCTTGCACATGCCATCATCTCCATGCTTGATCTTGCTCCAATGTTCATCCTTCTTGTCCAAGCTAGGCCCTTCATTTGTAAGCAAGACAAATGTATCCAATTTAGGCAGCATCATATTCTCATGAACATTAGAATCATTACCAAGAAACGAAAGTACCTGGTAATTTAATTGGCGTGCGCAAGCTATAGTTATTGGTCATGTATATGTATCAGTTGGGGCTGTGGGTGTAACCGTGTTAGTGATGTCCTCATCATCCTCCCCTTCTTGAATTGAAGTTGTCCTCGATGGAAGCTCATATTCCTCACCCAAGTAAGGCTTCAAATCTGCATTGTTAAATCTGGGACTAACCCCAAAATCTGCAGGCAGCTCAAGTTTATATGCATTATCATTTATTTATCGTAACACCTTAAAAGGACCATCAGCACGTGGCATTAGCTTTGACCTGCGCAAATTAGGAAACCTATCCTTACGCAAATGTAACCAAACAAGATCTCCATGTGCAAAGACAACACGTTTTCTACCCTTATCTCAAACAATTTTATATTTAGCATTCATGCGCTCAATATTTTTGTTAGTTAACTCTTGCATTTTTAAGATCAATTCATCACATTGTTTAGCATCAAAATTAACCTTCTCCGAAGATGGAAGAGGCAACAAATCAATAGGTGCACGAGGTAGGAAACCATAGACAATTTCAAAAGGGCACATCTTAGTAGTAGAATGCAAAGAACGATTATAAGCAAATTCAATATGAGGCAAGCATTCTTCCCACATTTTCTTGTTATTCTTTAAAATAGCCCTAAGCATAGTAGACAAAGTTCTATTGACTACTTCAGTTTGTCCATCAGTTTGGGGGTGACAAGTAGTACTAAAAAGCAGTTTAGTCCCCAACTTAGCCCATAAACATCTCTAAAAGTGGCTAAGAAATTTAGTATCATGATATGAAACAGTAGTATTTGGCACACCATGCAAGCGAAAAATTTCACGAAAGAACAAATCAGCAACATTAGCAGCAGCATCACTTTTATGACATGGTATAAAGTGTGCCATTTTCGAGAACCTATCCATGACAACAAATATGCTATCCCTCCCCTTCTTTGTTCGAGGTAAACCCAAAACAAAGTCCAAAGATATATCTTTCCAAGGAACACTAGGGACGGGCAAAGGCATATATAAACCATGAGGATTGAGTCGTAACTTAGCTTTTTGACATGTAGTGTAGCGAGCAACAAAACGCTCAACATCCCGTCTCATCTTTGGCCAAAAGAAAGGTGTAGCAATTACGTCCTCCATCTTCTTCACGGCAAAGTGTCCCATTAATCCTCCTCCATGCGCCTCCGACAACAACAAAAGATGAACAGAGCTAGCTGGATTGCATAGCTTGTTAGCACAAAACACAAATCCATCATTAACGACGAACTTGTTCCATGTTCTCCCTTCTTTACAATTCTGCAATACATCTTTAAATTTAGCATCATGCACATATTGATCTTTGATCGTCTCCAAACCAAATATTTTAAAGTCAAGTTGTGAAAGCATATTATAATGACGAGACAATGCATCAGCAATAACATTTTGTTTTCCCTTCTTGTGTTTAATAACATAAGGGAAAGTCTCTAGGAATTCAACCCATTTAGCATGTCTATGGTTCAGTTTTGCTTGACTTTTAATGTGCTTCAAAGATTCATGATCAGAATGTATAACAAATTCTTTGGCCAATAAATAATGTTGCCATGTTTCCAAAGTCCGAACCAGAGCATATAATTCCTTATCATAAGTAGAATAATTCAGACTAGGCGCACTCAAATTTTCAAAAAAGTATGCAATAGGTTTACCATCTTGTAATAACACACCTCCTAACCCAATTCCACTAGCATCACATTCAAGCTCAAAATTCTTATTAAAATCAGGAAGTTGGAGTAAAGGAGCATGTATCAACTTATCTTTCAATACCATGAATGCTTCTTGTTGTGTAGTACCCCAAACAAAAGGCACATCCTTCTTTGTAAGCTCACCGAGAGGTGCAGCAATGGTGCTGAAATCTCTCACAAAACGCCTATAGAATCCAGCGAGGCCAAGGAAACTCCTCACGTGTTTGACCTTTTTGAGCTGCAGCCAACTCTCAATAGCTTCAATCTTCACTTTATCAACCTCAATTCCCTATGGAGTAACAACATAGCCAAGAAAAGATACTCGGTCAGTGCAAAAGGTGCACTTTCCAAGGTTACCAAACAAACATGCATCACGTAGAGCAATAAAAACATCACGTAAATGTTCCAAATGTTCCTTCAAAGATCTGCTATAAATTAATATATCATCAAAGTAAACTACCACAAATCGTCCAATGAAAGAATGTAAAACTTCATTCATTAAACTCATGAAACTACTAGGTGCATTAGTTAACCCAAAAGGCATGACTAACCACTCATATAATCCAAACTTAGTTTTAAATGCTGTTTTCCATTCATCTCCCAATTTCATACGAATTTGATGGTATCCACTACGCAAATAAACTTTGGAGAATATTGTAGAGCCACTCAATTCATCAAGCATATCATCTACCTAGGAATATGATGACGATAACAAATAGTAATATTATTAATGCCTCTACAATCAACACACATACGTGATGTACCATCCTTTTTTGGCTCTAGAATAATAAGAATAGAACAAGTACTAAGGGATTCACGTATATAACCTTTGTCGAGTAGCTCATGTACTTGACGCATAATCTCCTTCGTATCCTCTGGATTGGTACGGTATGGTGCCCGGTTGGGTAGCGATGCACCGGGAATCAAGTCAATCTGATGCTCAATCCCTCGAATAGGTGGTAATCCTGTGGGAACGTCTTGTGGAAAGACATCCGCGAACTCCTGCAAAATGTTAGTGACAGTAGGAGGCAAAGAGGAAGGCACGTCCTCAAATGAAAATAATGCCTCTTTGCACACAAAAGCATAGCAAACAGATTTGGTGAAATCTAGATCATCAATATCAAATTTGGTGGCAAGTAAACATCCACTTTTTAATTTAATTTCAGATGCAACATGAGATGATGGTGTGTTATAGCTTCATTCGTTGCTCAATTTTTTTGCCACAATCTGATTTTCACTCTTATTTTCCTCTTGTTTTGCTTTATTAGCTCTATTAATTTCATCTTTCAAAATGGAATCAGGAGACATAGGAAGCAAAGTAATACGTTTATCCTTATGAACAAGAGTATACTGATTGTTTCTACCATGGTGTACAGAATTTTTATCAAATTGCCATGGTCTACCAAGTAATAAGGAACATGTTTGCATGGGTACCACATCACAATCAACATAATCAGCACATGTGGAGATACTAAAATGCACAAGAACAGTACATGTTACCTTAACCTTGCCACTGTTTTTGAACTATTGGATGTAGTAAGGATGCGAATGTGGTCTTGTGGTGAGAGATAGCTTCTCCACCATCTCCATGCTAGCCAAGTTGTTACAGCTCCCTCCATTTATGATGGCGCAAACAGAACATTCCTTCAAAACTCCCTTTGTATGGAACAAATTATGCCTCTGATTTTGCTCCGCTTGTGTGACCTGCACACTCAAAACACGTTGAGCAACTAAGCATTCATACCTGCCAGCGTCTTTAGGAGCCATGTATTGCGTCTCATTTTCAGAATCATCTCCAGTGTGTTCTTTACATGTTATAAGAGCCAAAGTCTCCTCATCATAGTCACTAGTGGACTCATAACCACCTTCCTCAATAGCAATCATGACACGCTGAGATGGGCATTTGCTCGCATAGTGAACACGACCAGTGCAACGACGACATTAACATCATGTATTGGCCATGTGGATGCCATGGATGAAGAAGAGCTCTGCGCAGGACCGGAAGGTGTACTCCTAGATGATGGTGGTGGTGCATTTTTGCCTTTATCACGGCTAGAAGTGACGGATGAAGTAGGCGATGGTGCAGCCGGACGTGTCGAAGTAGAGGATGCACGTGGTATCCATGATGAAGGTCGACCTGCAGAAAACTTAGTTCGCGCCAAGGCATGTCGATCCTGCATTTCACGTTCAGCTTTGCAAGCAAGATGGAATAAACGAGTGATATTATTATACTCCTTATACTCAAGAATTGTCTAAATCTCTCTATTTAAGCCACCCATAAAACGTGCAAGCATAGCCTCATTATCCTCAACAATACCACATCTAATCAGGCCAGTTTGTAATTACTGATAATATTCCTCTACCAAATTGTTTCCTTGTCTTAAACGCTGCAATTTCTGAAGTAATTCACATTGATAATATGGTGGAACCAAACGAGTACGCATAACAGTTTTCAAAGCAGCCCAAGTAGTTGGGATATTATACGGGTATAATCTACAATATTCAGACCACCACACACAAGCAAAACTAGTGAAAGCACAAAGAGCAGCAGCAACATGTCTCTCCTTGGGATGTCCTAAACAAGCAAACTGTTGTTCGGTTTCTAACTCCAAAGTAATATATATATATATATATATATATAT
>LR738714.1:277142064-277218948 GCA_902687465.1 Secale cereale | reverse complement strand
AGCCCAAGTAGTTGGGATATTATACGGGTATAATCTACAATATTCAGACCACCACACACAAGCAAAACTAGTGAAAGCACAAAGAGCAGCAGCAACATGTCTCTCCTTGGGATGTCCTAAACAAGCAAACTGTTGTTCGGTTTCTAACTCCAAAGTAATATATATATATATATATATATATATATATATATATATATATATATATATATATATATATATATATATATATATATATATATATATATATATATATATATCAGGAACATATGTACCCTTAATTGGTGGAATATTCAATTTTAGTTTAGGGAGATGGTCATGATCTCGTACCTGAGGGTGTGGTGCAGCCCTACCATTGCAATTATTTGCATGTGGACGACCTGGTGGTTGTGGTGCTGGTTGTGGCACGTAGTTCTGATTTTGATCAACCTCATCCTCGTAATCTCAAGCGTAATCGTCCTCCTCCTCAGCAGCAGCATGAGCCACAGAAGTATCAACAGCAGCACCAACAGTTTGGCCAGGCTGAAGAGGGACACGGCTCGCTTTGCGGAGGGCTGTTTCGCGACGTGAAGGTGGTTGTTGTTGTTATTGCTGCTGCAATGGTGCAGCAGGTGGAGGTAAACGTGCAAGCACTTCAGCGAATTTGGCATCCAACTTGGTGTCAATTGACTTCTCAATGCCATCCATCCTTGCTAGTGCGTTGCCAAAAATGGTCATCACATCTTCTACCTGTTGACCCATCATTTGCTGAAATTTATCATGCAACTCCTTGTTCGTCATGTTCTCCCAGTCAGTCTCGTCGACTTGTGATCCTGGCATGGTTAGTAGCAATAGAAACGCAACAAAATATGATCCTACAGACTACTAGAAAATGGTGTTTGTGGGGCGTCACTAATCCGTCAAGCAAATCTAAAATTCTTACCTGTTCTTACCCAGCAGCAGGTGTTGATCGGCAACCGTGGTAGTCAAAACTCTCAAAGCTTGGATAAAGCGATGACCACGGAGAGTCAAACGCACGACGTAGATGTATGTGGAGCAGGGAAGGCTTATAATATGGTAGAAAAAAGGGTCAGGAACAATCAATTTCAGAGATGCAAAATTGAATAAACGCTCAACGACGGTACTGTGCTAGTCCTAGGATAGACCGTACTAGAGACGCGAGCCTAGAGCACTAACAAAATCACGGTGCTGCACGTAATCAAGGGGAAAGCACACTCTGATTTTTTTCGCCTCTTTTTTTGCGCTCTTTTTTTTGCAGAAAATCACTATAATGGCGAGTGTCTCAAAACTGTTCCCAAGTCAAACTAAGATGATAGGCACGAAATTTTTTTGACTATTTTTTTCGGAAATCAGGCAGCGACGACCAAAAAGTGCGGTAAAAAGCAGTATGATGGCACGTGTCTCAAAAGACTCGGAAAAGCCTAAAAACGGGATAGGGAAAAAATATTTTCACCTGTCGGTTCTTTTTTCCGAGACCTACGCAAGCAAGGAAACACGAATCCGAAACTAGATAGATCTCGAGAACAAACCTAATATGAAAAGAACTCGGATTGGTGGTGGATATATGGTGGTAGGATATGGCAACGGTGGTAGGTTATGGCAGCGATGGTGGGATATGACTGCGATGGTGGGATATGGCAGCGGTGGTGGTATGGTAGCAGTGATGAATATGGTGCGGTGGTGGCGTGACAAACTATGAACAGAACTCGAAACTCCAAAGAACTAGACGCTAAGATCAGCAACTCGACATGATGATGCAGCCGCAAATTCAACGAAGCAAACACCAAAAATATTATGCAATGGCTCAAACTGGTTCAGATATGATGAACTAACCCTAATTTTTTTGGCTTTTTCGTGGACTGTAGGTATGCAGAATAGACTCGATCTAATCTATGAAAAACTCTAAAATCTCACCGAGCAACCTAGAAATCTGATACCACTTGATAGAGGCAAAGGTGTCCGTCTTTCGATGAGATGGTGGCTATCGTTTTCGAGGAAGTCGACTTTGACGATCCGACTACGAACGTGCGATGAAGTCGCGCCTTAGCAATCGCTAAACCAACTCCGAGAGGTTATTGACCACGCGGGAGCACGATCAAACTGACCACGAAGGTCTGTTTCCTGCAGGCAAACAAAGAACAAGCAAGGAACTAAGATTGCAATATGGATATTGCATATTCAAGAGGAAAGCTTTACTGATCAAGTGGGGTTCTATGACGTCTTTGTTTGGTCGTTGAATACAAACGAAGTACGCGAAGTTGCAGCTATGACGAACTTTAATCTAAACAAAACCAAAAGTCTAAACGATGTCCTAAGGGCTGTATATATGGAGGAAGAGGGGGAATTTTGTGGCCCTTGGGGGAGGGGTCCGAAACCAACCCTAACTCTTGTTTCCCCACACATACGGACTCTAAAAACAGCCTATACTCAAGTATTTCAAAATTACATGGGCCTGGCCAAATAATAAGGTGATGCAGCACCTATAATAGCCTATGGACGAAATTTATGAAGTGGCATCTTGTATATTTCGTCCAAGGCTTCACGCAATCATTATGGTGGCTTCAAAGTCGTGAAATCATCACCTGTAACTCCGTTCTTGTTCCCCTTGCGCATGCCATCATCTCCATGCTTGATCTTGCTCCAATGTTCATCCTTCTTGTCCAAGCTAGGCCCTTCATTTGTAAGAAAGACAAATGTATCCAATTTAGGTAGCATCATATTCTCATGAACATTAGAATCATTAGCAAGAAACGAAAGTACCTGGTAATTTCATTGCCGTGCGCGAGCTCTAGTAATTGGTCATGTATATGTATTAGTTGGGGCTGTGGGTGTAACCGTGTTAGTGATGTCCTCATCAGATACCATCCTCGAAGGGGTCAAGTGAACACATGTAAAGGAAATGATTCACCTTTATATATGAGAAGTAGAGGTCGCACGTGTCACTTGCCAAGCAGACTCTTGACATGGTGATGTCCATAAGATGCTCTGCATCATCCCCTCCCCCTTGGGAAAGATCCGACCTCGGATCAAAAACCAAATCACCATGGGAAAGAGATGGTGTCGCCGTGTAGAAGTGAACGATCACCAAGTACTCATAATCTTGAAACTCAAAGTTGGCACTCTCCAATGTCGCACCGTTTAGTGATTCCTTCAAAAAGAGCAAGAACAACAAACACTTGGAAAAACAAATGTGGTTAGCATTAGTGCAAAACCAAGCATTCAAGAGGTGAGTCACCAAACAAGTGTCGTCATCAAGCATAGCATACGGTGTGACAAAGGATTGTGACATGGCATGTAAGCACATAAATTGAGCACAATCAAGGTCAGCACGGAAACAAGAGGTAGGGATGCACATATGTGTGACAAGAGAATGAGCATCTACCTCAAAGTCATAGCAAGCATGCATAAAGCGCTCAATGAAAGGTCTATGGTAGGCATATGAATCATTCACAACACCAAATAAAATGAAGTGTCTAAACCCATGAGTCAAGTGCAAGACAATCCAAGCATAATGTGCATAGGGTGTAGTGAAAATACCATGGCACTCAACACAATAGAAAGAGCAATTTTCCAACATGTGTAGGCAAGAAAGTCAATCATGTGAAAAGCAATGGGACATGGCATCTGTGAAGAGATGACATTGTTGCAACCAAGCATATGATAGGGGAAAGTAATCCAAGAATTGGATGCAACACACAAGGCAAATATAACATGAGGCATGGCAATGTGGCTATCGTGAATGAAAGCAATATCACTAACATGTGCACGATCAAGGGGTCGAAGATGAAAAATAAGTCTCATGGTGCGAGAAACACAAGTAGTATGGTCCACAATATTCATGCTCATGGTTTTGGGTCTCTAGAAATAGAAGGATATCACCTTCAAAGCGTTTCCTTGTGCGTTCTTCACAATGTCGTAGCACAAGCAAGTGCAATGTAGAATTGTCGTGGTAGAAGGTTGTTCGCTCTCAAGAGATCGAATGGTCAACTCACGTGAAGTGGAAGTCGACACGAAATCCAAGTATCCTACACATGCACAAAAAAAAACAAAGAATGTATGTGCATGGTAGATAAACACATCATCCATCATGATGGTTCTCTTCTCTTGCACATAACCATTAGAAGCAAAAGTGCATGAATAATATGATGCAACAATGGCTATATTCATGGCACTAGGCATATGGTGCAAAGAGGTAAGACAAGCATGCTTCACAAGAAATATGTCAAAATCTCCAAATATATGCGAGAATGCTATGGGGGCAATCTCTTATCAAGAATAAAATCATTGTTGCACTCAATAGATGGAAAATCATCTATGTCGGGGAAACTGATCGCCCACGAACACCTATGGGACCGGAGCCCCTTTTCGGTACGGCAAGGGAGCGGAGGGAGCACGAAGAGCAGATCGAGGGGCACACGCGAGCAGTTTACCCAGGTTCGGGCCGCGCGGACGCGTAAAACCCTACTCCTGCCTTGGTTTTATTGAGTTCTTGAGCTCGGGAGCTTGAAGATCTACAGTACTAGCTACACCAGGCGTAGGAGTGGTTGAGTTTCTGGGATCGAACCCCCTCTACGTTGTGCATGGGCCTCCTTTTATAGCTCAAAGGGGTCACCGATAGGTGTCAACGTAGATGAGGGCAAAAGTTTAAAATTGGTGGTAGATGGAACAGTGCATGAACAGTGTGTGTATAGTGGTCTATACCTAACCTTGACGGTGGGGGACAAGGGCATTGAATGCCCGTCGCCGTCACCCCAAAAGCGCCCGCCCGAGCATCTCCGTTCGCCACGACGACGGCCTTGTCACCGTGGCTTGCCACCGTGTCTCCCAGGCTGCACAGCCATCTGCCACGTGCCCCTGGAAGGGCCCCAGGGCGACGCGTGACCAGATGAGCTGGAGCGCAGGCACACAGGGTGAGCTTCTCCCAGCAAGCACCTTGCCGGGGTCACTATCTTGCCGGGCCCGGAAGCTTGCCGCTCTCCGGGTCCTGCCGGGGCGCAGGATGCGCCGTGATATCTTCTGAGGTGCTGTTCTTCGGCCTTCCTGGCAAGCTCCTCTTGCCAGGGTCTTGTGCTAGAATGATAACCTGGAGCCTGGCGCGGCCTTCCCGGCAAGCTCCTCTTGCCGGGGCCTTGTTCTTCTGATTTGTATACTTTGTTCTTGAATGGTTCTAAAGGGTCCAGAGCGGGCCTTGGCGAGCGCGTGGTAAGCCCGACCACGGGATGCTGCTACTGCCCGTGCACAAGTCAGGATACTAAGATACCCCTACTTTAGTACACCGACAGGAGCCCCCGGGCCTGGGTCACACACGGTGCCGAGCACTGTTGGGCCAGGCCCAAAACAGTGCACGGGCACACGCGGCCCACGGCGCGCCGTATCCCCATCCGTATCCGCCGCATCTCTCCCTAATGGCACGCGTCGATTGCGGCGTCGTGGGAGAGATCGTGGCTTGTTTTTTTAATGGGGGAAATGCGGAACGTCCCCCACTTCCTCCTTAAAAGCAGAGGAAGCAGGGGCAGTTTCCCCCCATTGCTTTCATTGTGTCTTGAATCTCCAGAAACCCCCGCCGCCCTCTGCCTCCCCTAAAGTCGACAGAGAGCCGAGCTCCACCCTTCCTCCGCCTTCTCCAGCATCCGCAGCGCCGTCGACCTCCCTCGCCGTCCCCGCCATGGCCCCGAAGAGCGACAAGGCGAAGAGCGACAAGGCGAAGAAAGAGAAGTCCGACAAGGCGGCGAAGCTGGCAGCCATGCGGAGGAGGATGGTTGTCTTCCCGCCGAGGCTCGGCGCGAGGGAGCTGCGGGACAAGTATTACCTGTTCTGGGCGAGGGAGACGAAAGCTCACCCACGCACCAGGGTCCTCCACGCCGAAGCCGTCAACCTGTACCCGGGAGGTTACCACTTCTTCGCTTTGTTCTTCCATTGCGGTCTCTGTCCTCCGTATTCAGAGTTTTTCTGCGATGTGATGAACACATATGGATTCCACCTCTTAGATTTCACCCCGAACGCAATCCTCACTTTGGCCGTTTTCGCACATCTGTGCGAAAACTATGTCGGGGTCCACCCAAACGTAGCTCTCTTCCGCCACTTCTTCACACCTAGAGTAGAGTCCGGATCTCCACTCTCCGGCGGTATCTCCTGGATCTTCAGGCTCGGCAAGAAGGAGGCGTACTTGATTGGAGAGCTCCGCGGCAAGTGGGAAGAGTGGAGGGCTGATTGGTGCTGGGTCATGGAAGATGAACCCGAGCAGTTCACCTCGCCGCGCCGGACTGCAATAGTGCGCGGCAAGGATTGGAGTGACTTGGCCCCGGAGGACGACAAGCTGCAGATTGCCCTTACTAGGATCCTTCGTCTCCGGGCCGCCAACCTTACTGTAGGTGAAGTCGGGGCTGATTTCCTCCGCCGCCGCATTGCTCCTTTGCAGGAAAGGAAGAGACCTGCCTGGGAGTTCGGCAACGCGGCAGACCGCATGAGGCTGCGCCCCGGGCTGAATTATAACTTCACTGTCCTGGAACTTAAGGGGATGGTCCGGGAGCTGTTCAAACATGACCCTAAGCACAAGGAATGGTTCACCCCGTCCCCGGGAGTAGTTCCGTTGTGCAATAATACTGATCTTAGTGCCATCCGCACGGCAATGCCCGAGTGCGACTCCCACGGGGTTGTCCCCATTTGGCTGACGCCTTCAGAGGAGACCGTGCAGGCCTTCTTCGACAGCCTGGTCGAACGGCCACGCAACCCCGAGGAGAAAAAGGGCCTCACCCGGGCGACCACCGAGCGGGATGTGGAATATATAGCCAACAGGATGGAGGAGGCCGCCGCAGCGGCGGCCGCGGGGGAATTTGGGTACACCGTGGAGGAAGCGGAAGCGGCGGACGCGGCGAGTCAGGCCGAGGAGGAGGAAATCCTCAAGCTGTTGAAGATTGCGCCTGAGGAGTTCGCCGGGGAGCCTGCCGGGACGAGCGAGGCTGCCGGGCAAGGCACTGAGTCCAGTGAGCCCGCCGAGGAGGACGCCGAGTCGGGCGATTCCGACGAAGACTCGGGCGGGTCACTGAACCTCGACGACGCCTCCTCATCCTCGGAAAACTCTCCGCCACCACCAAGTCCTCCACCGCCGCAGAAGAAGCGCCTCCGCAAGACCGCTGAGACGGCGAGGCCACCGGCGCCCCGACAACAGCCGAAGCGTCATGCGACGCGTGCCACCATGACGAGCAAGGTCGTCAAGGAGGCGTCCCGTGTCCCAGCGACAAGCGGAGGGGGATCTTCCCGGAGCGGTTCTGGTGTTCCTTCCGCCCCTCGGTCCTCGGGGACGACCGGAGCGGGGTATTCACAACCCACGGCTCCGGAGCCCGCCAAGCGCCCGAGGGAGCCTTCTCCTCCAGCTCCTCGTGCTGGAGCACGCGAGGCGGAGTTTGATTTCTCCGCCCTCAGCTTCGATGAAGAGGAGGAATAATAAGCACTTGCAATTACCATTTCCTTTGATTTTTGTTGCTTTTGTCTTGATTTCTCTTGCTTGGTTCTGATGTTGTTTGGCTTCCAGGACCTTGACCCAGAGGATGGCGAAGAGGGCCAAGATCCCTGTGGTTGACCTTGAGGACGACGAGCCTGTCGCAGCGACGGGGGATGCGCCAGCGACAAACTTGCCGGACCAGCCTGCTACTCCGGAGAGCAGCCCCCAGCGCAGCCCCCAGCGTAAGCCTTGCGTTCACTTTTCCGCTTGATGGGCGCGCTTGAGCTTGTTACCCTTATTGATGTCTTGTTGTCTTGTGCAGAAGTGGAGCCGCTGCCGCAGGAGCACCAAGAGGCCGCCCCCGACGAGCCGCTTGTTCCACCCTCCCCGCCAAGGAGGAGCTCCCCGGCGAGGGACAGCGCTCCGCCAAGGATGGGTACTCCGCCAAGGGCGAGTACCCCGACAAGGGTGAGCACCCCTCCAGGGGAAGGCGCAAGCGGCCCTCCGCCAGCAGGGGCCACTACTACGCCGCCAAGGGAGGACTCCCTGGCGAGGGACCCCGTTACCGAAGAGGCCCGCGCAGGTAACCCTTGTAATTTCTTCTTCTTAGATTCTTCTTTTTTGGATATTTGCTTAATGATTCTTTCTTTTCTTTTTCTTCTGTCAGATCCACCCGCCCCGGAGCCGATGGAGACGGAGACCATCGCCGAGGAGGAAGTGCGCGGCGACGCTGGCGACGCCACCACCGCAGAAGGAATGGCCGGTGCCGACGAGCCAGCCGCTGAGGAGACTCCCCCGACCGCTGACGTGGCAGCTGGGGAAGGGACCGGCGACCGCACTGCTGGCCCTGAGGCCGCAGGAGCGCCGGACGCTGCGCCGGCCCCCGACCCCTCCGCCCCCGCGGCTGGGTCGGGCATCTATCTGGAGGCCGCCAACGGGGTCTTTATCCATGTCCCGTGGGCGTCCTCATCAAGGGCACCCGCGGAGGGGGAGACCTTCGACGGAGAAGTTCTCGCCTCCGCCAGGCTGAGGATTGTCGACGCGCCCGGCAGCAGCGACGAGCCCGAAGAGGAGCAACTCCTACGTCGACTCTTGGGCTTGTACCGGGCCAGGCAAGCAAAGCTGGAGTCCCGGGAGGCTTTGGCTGCCAAGGCTGGTGCTGATCTGGAGAAGCGTGCCGCGGAGCTCCGTGCTGCCAACCAGGCGGCCCTTCGGAACTTGGCGGAGGAGCGCGAAGAGCTTGCCGGAGCACACCAAGCATTCCTCCTCGAGAAAGCCGAGGTGGAGGAGCAGCAGCGATTGGCCGCCGAGGATCTGTCTCGGTGGGAGGGAGAGCTCAACAAGCGGAAGGTCGACCTCGATAGCCACGAGGACGACCCTACCGCTCGTGAGTAGGCCATTGGCGGGGCTCTGCAGGAGGCGAGGGATGCCGTTGCTGCCGCAGAGACCGCCAAGAGGGATCTGGAGGCCCGGGTGGCGCAGTTGGAGACGGGCTTGAAGGCGAGCGAGGACAGGGTTGCCGCGCTCAACGTGGCGCGGGAGAAAGACGCCCACACCAATTCGGAGTTGCAAGTCCGTCTCTCCGAGAAGGGTAAAGAGCTCAACGATGCCAAGGACTCCATCGCAGACTTGGAGCTGAAGGTTTCCACCCTCAACGACTCGCTTGACGCTGCCCGGGACCGTGAAATGAAGCTGAAAGAAGACCTCCGGTCTGAAAGGGCGCTGTTGGACAACGCCGCCCTGTCGCAGAACAACTTCCAGCGGACGGTGGAGCAGTGGACCGAGGAGCTCGTCGCCTCCGCCGCCAACATCGACAAGGAGATGGTGGCGCTAAGGGCGGAGCACCTCGTGTACTCCCCCGACGAGAGCCTCCCCCACAGCGCCAAGCTGAGCCTGTTCTTCAGAGGAGTGGCGCCGGCTCTCGCGCAGCTACGGGAGAAGATCCCCACGCAGCTGGCTGACGAGGCGCACCGGCTTTTCATGGGTACTATGGAGCGGGTGTTGTCGAAGATCGTCTACCGCAACCCCGGGATCAACCTCAGCAACGTCCTCCAGACCTTGCCGCCCGAAGCTGACCAGGAGGCGTTGAAGGCACAAGTTGCCCATATCGTGGCCAAGGCGGGCAAGATCAAGAGGGTTAACGGAGACCGCGTAGACTAGGCTCCCTTCTTTCCGCTTCCCTTGCCGCTGCCGATTAAGTCATGGATAGTAGCTGGTTAGAACAGCGGCAAGTTATCTTGTAATATAACTTTATTTTGGGTAGTCAATGCATTATTATCTCCCTTGCTTTGTTCCTCCACTTTGTATGCTTCTTCACCCTGCACTTTTAGGGAACTTGCCGGCAAAGGGGCCCTTGCCACGAGCGCTGAGTACGGGACTCTTAGCAGCCTGCTGGCAATGCCCTTGCCGGCAAGAAACCTTGCCGCAGCTAGTCGCAGCACACTTAGATTGTTGAGCGAACTCGAAAAACGAAGTAAGGGCGCGACACTTGTCGCAGCTCACTTAAGCCGTTGAGCGTGCTCGAAACAAAGTAAGGGTGCGGCTAGCCACGGGTAGGTTCCTCCGCGCACATGTTTTCCATACAAAGTGTGGTGGTTCAAGGAAGACAACTAAGAATTTGAAATTTTGAATGTTCAAACTTTGTCAACTTATCTTATGCATTCTGTTTGCTTCTCGGCAAGGCTTTCCTTCCTTGAACAGCACTTGGTCCATACCTCTATCTCCTCCCCCCCGGCAAACTTGTGCGCGAGGAATACTTCTTCTTTTTAAGAGAGAAAGGAAAAGGGGTGGAGACACAAGTATGGAGCCTTGCGGCTTGTTACTGCTTACCGGGGATGTGTGGTGCACAAAATGTCAGACGATACATGCAAGTAAAAGGAAAGGCATGAAATGACAAATGGTGCAAGGCACAAAAGTTTTACTGATGCACGGGGTCTGCGCCCGGCTTTGTACAAAGGTTTACATGCAACAGCGGCAAGACTTGTACAAAAGGTGGTTGCCGGAGCTGATTACGGCAACCGCGCCTTATGGGTGAAACTTGCGAAGATGCTCTATGTTCCAGGAGTTGCTCACCGGTAAGCCTTCTTCGGTCTCAAGGCGGACAGCGCCGGGCCTTGTGACTTGTCTCACCCGATAAGGGCCTTCCCACTTCGGCGTCAACTTGTTGGAGTTCTTGGCGGACTGAACGCGCCGAAGAACAAGGTCGCCTTCCTCGAGACTCCTGGCCTTGACTTTGCGGCTATGATAGCGACGCAAAGCTTGCTGATATCGAGAAGCTCGTACAGCAGCCTGGAGACGGTCCTCCTCGAGGAGCAGTGCGTCATCTTGTCGCAGTTGCTCTTGCTCGAGCTCGTCGTAAGCGAGCACTCGAGGTGACCCGTATACGAGTTCCGTGGGGAGAACTGCTTCTGCTCCGTAGACAAGAGCAAAGGGTGTCTGCCCGGTGGCTTGATTTGGTGTCGTCCTGATTGACCAAAGAGCCGCCGGCAACTCCTCGATCCAGTTTCTTCCGCACTTGTGCAGCCTGTCGAAGGTTCTTGTCTTGAGTCCGCGCAGCACTTCAGCGTTTGCCCTCTCCGCTTGACCATTGCTCCTTGGGTGAGCAACAGAAGCGAAGCAGACCTTGGCGCCAAGGTCTTGGACATACTGCATGAAGGTGCGACTTGTGAACTGTGTGCCGTTGTCGGTGATGATCCTGTTAGGGATTCCGAAACGACAAACAATTGACCTGAAGAACTTCACTGCTGACTGTGCGGTCACCTTCCTCACTGGTTCCACTTCCGGCCACTTTGTGAACTTGTCGATTGCAACGTACAATTACTCAAAGCCCCCGACAGCGCGGGGAAAGGGGCCGAGGATGTCGAGCCCCCAGACCGAGAAGGGCTAGGACAAAGGGATCGTCTGGAGAGCTTGAGCTGGCTGGTGTATTTGCTTGGCATGGAACTGGCACGCTTCACACTTGGTTACTTGTGCAGTTGCATCTTGGAGGGCTTCTGGCTAAAAGAAACCTTGCCGGAACGCCTTCCCGGCAAGTGCTCTTGCGCCAATGTGGTGGCCACATATGCCTCCATGTATCTCTGCCAACAGCTTCTGTCCATCTTCCCGAGAAATGCATTTCAATCTGACACCATTGAGTCTTCTTCTATACAGTTCATTTCCAACGAACTGGTACATACTTGACTGCCTGGTTATCCTTTCTATCTCTTCTGGTTCTTCGGGAAGTTCTCCAGTTTGAAGAAACTGGACGATTTGCTGTACCCATGCTGGAGCCTGAGGCTCAACAACAAGGACTAAAGGCATCAGGGCTACTGCGGGAACCTCAGCTTCTACGGCAAGAACCTGCGGCTCTGCCGGAGCCGAGTGTTCCCCGGCAAGCTTGCCGGGGCAAGACTTGTCGGGAAAGCCTGCTTCAACTATACAGACCCTTGGGTCCGCAGGAGCAGACTGTTCCTCAGCATCTTGGCTGCTGATCTTGGGGACCTTGGCGGCGGCTTCAGGAAGGTCCGCCGGCAAATAGTCGCCGGAGACCAGCTTCCTCTTCTTGCTTTGTCCAACTGATGGTGTAACGGATGGTTGAGTTAGCTTTAGTATGAAGGTCCCTGGTTCCACAGGTAACTTCATTGCAGCACACTTTGAGAGACTATCTGCGATATCATTTTGAGCTCTTGGAACGTGCTCCATCTACAGCCCCTCAAAGTGTTCTTCAAGCTTCCTCACTTCATCGACATAGGCTTCCATCAAAGGACTCTGGTAGTTCTTGTTTACTTGTCGGACCACCAACTGTGAATCTCCCCGCACAATTAGCTTCTTGATCCCAAGTTCGGCTGCAACTCCGAGGCCGGCAAGCAAACCTTCATACTCAGCAGTATTGTTTGTCGCTTGCTCCTTGGGAAAGTGCATTTGGACAACATACTTGAGGTGCTCTCCGGTGGGTGCGACAAGTAGCACACCAGCACCGGCGCCTTGCAGCGAGAAAGCACCATCGAAGTACATTATCCATTCCTTGCTCGCTTCCTTGACGGGGATGCTTGTCTCTGGAACTTCTTCATCGGGTGTCGGGGTCCATTCTGCTATGAATTATGCCAAAGCTCTGCTCTGTATAGTCGAAGTACTCTCAAACTTAAGACCAAAGCTTGACAGCTCCAGTGCCCATTCGACAATCCTTCCTGTTGCTTCTGGGTTTTGCAATATCCTCTTCAACGGAAAGCGAGTGACCACCGTTATCTCGTGTGCTTGGAAGTAATGGCGCAGCTTCCTCGAGGCCATGAGGAGGCCAAAAAGCAACTTCTGCACCCCAGAGTATCTTGATCTAGCCCCCTGCAAGAGGGAACTTACAAAATAAACCGGGCGCTGCACCATCTTCTTTCGCACTTCTCCTTGTTCCTGCGCAGACTTATCCTTGTCGGGGCCAGAGTTTGTCGGGGAAGCCCCCTGCTTGTCGCTGGACGCGCTTGCCGGGGATTTGGGTTCCTCATCTGCCTCCCTCTCCGCTACTAACGCAGCACTAACCACTTGATTGGTTGCCGCTAGGTACAGCAGCAACTTCTCTTGTGGCCTAGGTGCGACAAGTATTGGAGTTGAGGACAGGTACCCTTTTAAGTCATGCAGCGCTGCCTCCGCTTCCGGAGTCCATTTCATAGGACCTGCCTTTTTCAAAATTTTGAAGAAAGGTAGGGCGCGTTCCGCAGACTTTGAAATGAACCTGCTGAGGGCAGCCACGCAACCAGCAAGTCTTCGTACATCCTTGACGCGCTTTGGTGCTTCGATCTGCTCGATGTCCTTGATCTTGTCCGGATTGGCTTCAATCCCCCTTTGGGACACAAAGAACCCGAGAAGCTTGCCGGAGGGAACTCCCAAGACGCACTTCTCGGGGTTGAGCTTGAGTTGTATCTTGCGCAGATTCTCGAAGGTTTCTTCTAGGTCTTGAATCAGGGTATCCTTGCTCTTGCTCTTGACCACTATATCATCCATGTAGGCTTCTACATTCCTGTGCATCTGTGGCTCAAAAGCAGTGTGGACCACCCTTGGAAATGTTGAGACCGCATTCTTCAGTCCAAAGGGCATACGTATGAAACAGTAAGTGCCACATGGAGTAATGAATGCGGTCTTCTCTTTGTCTTCCTCAGCCATGAATATCTGGTGGTAACCTGAGTATGCATCGAGAAACGAAAGCAACTCACATCCAGCCGTGGAGTCAACAATCTGGTCAATGCGCGGCAAGGGAAATGGATCCTTGGGACATGCTTTATTCACATCGGTGAAGTCTATACAAAGTCTCCACTTCCCATTAGCCTTGCGCACGACAACTGGATTGGCCAGCCACGTGGGATGAAGTACACCTCTAACAAGGTCCGCTGCTTCCAACTTCTTGATCTCTTCGGCAATGAACTCTTGGCGCTCCACCGCTTGCTTCCTGACCTTCTGCTTGACGGGCCACGCATGAGGACAAACAGCAAGCTTGTGCTCAATTACCTTCCTGGGAACGCCGGGGATGTCGGACGGTTGCCATGCGAACACATCGACATTCGCCCGCAGGAAGGCAACGAGCGCGCTTTCCTATTTGTGGTCGAGCGTAGCACTGATGGTGAAAGTACCACCAGTGCTGTCCTCCTTGGTGGGCACCTTCTTGGTTGCCGGTGGAGCTGCCATTCCTTTCTTGCACTTGCCGGTGGAGCTCGATGGTGCGTCCTGGACGGCAGCGCAGCACTCCGAAGAGGTGCGTTTGCCGGAGTGGGCCCCAGAGCTCTTGCCGGACTTGGTCTTCGTCTTCCCCCCGGGAGCTTCAGCGGCAAGTGTCTTGCTATCCGCCGCGGCTGCTGCGTCCCGGTAGATCTTTTCGACGCAAATGAGCGCGTCCTTCTTGTCGCCGGGGACAGAGATGACGCTTATTGGACCTGGCATCTTGAGCATGTTGTAAGCATAGTGGGAGGCTGCCATGAACTTGGCGAGCGCAGGACGGCCAAGTATCCCATTGTACGGCAATGGGATATCGGCAACGTCGAATGTGATCCTCTCCGTCCTGAAGTTAAGCTCTCCGCCAAAAGTCACCGGCAGCGTGACCTTCCCCTTCGGCTTGCTTCTTCCCGGGTTGATTCCTTGGAACGTCCCGGTTTCCTCGAGCTTGCTGTCGGGGATCTGCAGCTTCTTGATCACAGCGGAGGAGATCAAGTTGAGGCCGGCCCCACCGTCAACCAACATCTTGGTGACCTTGAGGTTGCGGATAGTTGGTGAAACCAACATCGGCAAGCATCCGACCGCAGTTGTGCGGTCAGGGTGGTCCTCAAGGTCGAAGATGATGGGCGTGCTGGACCACTTCAGTAGCTTGCGCGACTCGACGGGTGGCTCTGCCGCATTCACTTCCCGCACCCATTGCTTGAGTTGGCGGTGGGAAGTGTGCAGAGAGGCGCCCCCATCGACGCACAAAACTTCCGTGGCCTTCTGGAACTCCTGCTCGCTGTTATCTCCGTCGTCCATGTCCTCGTCATCGTCTTCGTCTTCGTCCTTGTCGCGGCCCCGGGGAGGTCTATCCCCTTGCCGCTACTTGGCCTTGCCGCGGCGTCCTCCCCGGCGATTGAACGACCGCTTCTTGCTGGGCTCTCCTCCGCCTCCTTGGGCCTTCTCCTTGTCGCGTCGCTCGTATTCAGCCTTCTGCTGTTCTACGAGGTACTCTACTCTCTTGCAGTTTTGGAGATCGTGGCCCTTGGTGCGGTGGATCTTGCAGTACTGCTTGTCGGAACCATCCTGCTTGTCGGCTGCTGCTACAGGGGTGGCCTCCTTGCCGGAGCCACCAGCTTGTGTCTTCTTGGCGGCAGCCTCCTTGCCGGACTGCTCGACAACCAATACCTCCTTGTTCTTCTTTTTCTTGTTGTTCCGTCGCCGGTTTTTCCTTGCCGGGGCGGCAACTTCGCTGTCCGTTCCTCCTGCTCCAGTATCCTCTCCGGGGAGTCTCCTCCCCTCTTCAACACGGGCACACTTGTCAGCCAGAGCATAAAGCTCGCTGACGTCCCGGATCTTGGTCATTTCCATCTCCTCCCTCATCCGGCGGTTACGCACGTTCTGGTGGAACGCGCTGATAACCGCGGCGGGGTGGACATCCGGGATGTTGTGCTGAACGCGGCTGAACCTTTGGATGTACTTGTGCATGGACTCTCCATCCTTCTGGGCGAGAATGTGGAGATCGCTCTCCTGGCTGTGGGGTTTGTGGCCGCCCGTGAAGGCGCCGATAAACTGGTGGCACCGATCTGCCCATGAAGAGATGGAGTTCTCCCGCAAGTGCATAAGCCAAGACCTGACGTTTGGCTTAAGAACGAGCGGGAAGTAGTTCGCAAAGATCTTCTCGTCGCGTCCTCCGGCAGCCTGCACCGCAATGGTGTAGATGCTGAGGAACTCTGAGGGGTGTGTCTTGCCGTCGTACTTCTCGGGTACGTCGGGCTTAAAGTTCTTCATGCTGGGCCACTGGACTTGCCGCAGCTCTCTGGTGAAGGCAGGGCAGCCTGCCGCGTACGGCAAGTCGCCTGGTTCACCGGGCACGTGCATGTCGACAGCGGTCCCAGCGCGCTGATCGGATTGTCTTCGGGCTTCTCTTCGACGCTCGATACGAGTTCGAGCGTCCTCTTGTCGCCTGTCGTCAAGGACTTGGCGCTGATCGCGGCGAGCTCGCGGATCCGACGACGCCGTGGAGTCATCGTCGACGTTGATTCGGCGAGCCGGCGATTTCTGCTTTCGCGGCGGGGAGTGCACGGTAGTGGCACCCCCGGCGGTCTTGTCTCCATCGGCCTTTGCTTGGTCGACTTGCCGCGGCCGTGATGTTGCCGGCTGCTGCAGCGTGTCGTTGTTGGCGAAGGTGATGAGGCTCTGGATTGTAGCTCTCCAGTCTTCGGCCTTGTCCGCCGCTGGAGGGAAGTCGAGGAGCAGCTGAGCCCTAGCTAGGGCTTCTGCTGGAGAGGAGGGAAACGGTGGCGAGCGGTGTGAGGAGCGAGATACGCTCGGACTTCTAACCGCGTTAGAAGGAGCATGTTCTCGCCACGGCGACCGCGCCTTGCTCGTGCCAGGACGCTGGCCTTTAGCGTCCCGCGACCCGCCGGCTTGGCCACGTCCCAGCAAGCGTATGGTACCTCCGGTACCACGTCGCTGCTGGTCTGGCACCTCCTGAGAGGGACGTGGTGCGTGCACGGACGCCGAGGCTTTGGAGTTCGCCCGGTCGTCCGTCTTGTCCTTGGACTTGGTGGCACCGTGAGTCTCCCCACCGGCGTCCACCCTTCCACCGGCGTCTCCCCCACCAACTGTCGGTTCTGGTGGTGGTGGGATAGACGCGGACGGGCCTCCGACCTCCGAAGCCTTCTTCTTCGGAGGCATGTTGATGTAGTCGATGAAGCTGGCGAAGTCGGTGAAGTTGCTGAAGGTTGCGCCCGCGTGAGCGCCGGATCAGGTCCGCACAACCTCGACGCCCCCCTACCTGGCGCGCCAAAGATGTCGGGGAAACTGATCGCCCACGAACACCTATGGGACCGGAGCCCCTTTTCGGTACGGCAAGGGAGCGGAGGGAGCACGAAGAGAAGATCGAGGGGCACACGCGAGCAGTTTACCCAGGTTCGGGCCGCGCGGACGCGTAAAACCCTACTCCTGCCTTGGTTGTATTGAGTTCTTGAGCTCGGGAGCTTGAAGATCTACAGTACTAGCTACACCGGGCGTAGGAGTGGTTGAGTTTCTGGGATCGAACCCCCTCTACGTTGTGCATGGGCCTCCTTTTATAGCTCAAAGGGGTCACCGACAGGTGTCAACGTAGATGATGGCAAAAGTGTAAAATTGGTGGTAGATGGAACAGTGCATGAACAGTGTGTGTACAGTGGTCTATACCTAACCTTGATGGTGGGGGACAAGGGCATTGAATGCCCGTCGCCGTCACCCCAAAAGTGCTCGCCCGAGCATCTCCGTTCGCCACGACGACGGCCTTGTCACCGTGGCTTGCCACCGTGTCCCCCAGGCTGCACAGCCATCTGCCACGTGCCCCTAGAAGGGCCCCAGGGCGACGCGTGACCAGATGAGCTGGAGCGCAGGCACACAACGTGAGCTTCTCCCGGCAAGCACCTTGCCGGGGTCACTATCTTGCCGGGCCCGGAAGCTTGCCGCTCTTCGGGTCCTGCCGGGGTGCAGGATGCACCACGATATCTTCTGAGGTGTTGTTCTTCGGCCTTCCTGGCAAGCTCCTCTTGCCAGGGTCTTGTGCTAGAATGATAACCTGGAGCCTGGCGCGGCCTTCCCGGCAAGCTCCTCTTGCCGGGGCCTTGTTCTTCTGATTTGTATACTTTGTTCTTGAATGGTTCTAAAGGGTCCAGAGCGGGCCTTGGCGGGCACGTGGTAAGCCCGACCACGGGATGCTGCTACTGCCCGTGCACAAGTCGGGATACTAAGGTACCCCTACTTTAGTACACCGACAATCTAGCATGAGAGAGGCAACATGTGGAGACATATGACAACAAGTAATAGCAATCATGTGTAAAGCATGGCAATAGTGGCTATCAACCGCATGAAAAGAGCATGTATGAATCATGGGTGATGCAGTACAGAAAGCAAACATGGTAAACAAGTCATGCAAACTAGTGGAGCGAAGATGCAACACACTAGGAGAAGGCATGGCAATCATGTCATGTGAGACAATAGTGGGTATAGGTAATGCACATGACATATCGCAAGCACGAACACAAAGCAAGATCAAAGCATCATAATAGGCATGGGGTACAAAGGCATCATCGCAATAACAAGAAATATCTCCACCGAGCTTGCAAATACACATACAAGTAGTAAAATAAATCATCATGTGTAATGCAAAGCATGGGTCACAAATGCATGGCAAAGGCATAGGAATGAGCATATCATGGAAAGTGAACATGGCAATATGGGCAAATGATACATAGTGGACAATAAGCCATAACCATGTGAGGTCCATGTAGAAGAGACCCGCGAAGTCTTTGCACAAAAGGAGCGGTGGGAAAGACAATCCATGGGATCCCAAGTTATCGTTGCTCTCTAGAGCTCATTTCGTCAACTCGTGCTCTTCCGAGGTTGACGGGTAAATATGGGGACCTACACAAAAGAGACACAAACCAAAGAAATTGTGCGCGTGGTAAATGTACACATCATCCATCATGATGTGTATGTGCACATTAGAGTTAGCACAAGATAAGCATCGCTCAAAGAAATTTGATGCATGGTATAATAACATGTCATCCATCATGAAAGAATAGTTATTATGTATAGCATGATGGGGATGCAAATTGACCATAGAAGTATATGGCACATCAATAGCATTTTCATTCATGGGCAACTTATTGTGCATACAAGTATGTGGATCATGCAATGGATGGGATGGATCAAAATCTCCTAAAATGTATGAGGAAACAATGGAGGTCTCCTCATGAGCAATATTGGAAGCATAATGTGGAGAAGTGGAACAACATCCAAAACATTGCATGTCCGAAGCTAGGTAATCATGGCATGGCATATGATGGATATGATGCAAAGGAATCATGTCAATATCATCACAAGAAAAACAAATTACAATAACCATGGGCTTGTCATTTATGCCATATGTGCAAATTTGGTTTATTTTAATGGCATATGCATAGTTACTACGAAGAGATTGCAAATATGACATATTGTTGATCTCATGCATATCATACGACAAGTCAAGTGGATTGTCAAACATGATGTGACCAAGAGAATTATCACAAGAAATCCTATGCAACATGGCATCACAACTAATAGACTCCACATGGCAATCATCAAACTCATCATAAATGAGTAAATCATCGCATGCAGAAATCATACTAGCATGAGGCATGGCAATAGGTGGATCAACATCATGCAAGCAATCAATGTCAACATATTCCACTAGTGGGATGAGAGCATCACCTTCACCTTTGTTACCTTTCTCATTCCACTCATGTAGTGTAGGTGAGGTTGAAAAGACCAAATGGTGGCCATCATATTCATCTTGATGGAACCATGTGAGGGTGCATCATATTCCACCATGACCATCGTCTTGTCCAAAGGAAGGACGAAGTCGTCGAGTATCGGCGTGTCATCATAAATGGGACCTAGCACCAAATGAGAAGACACAATAGAGGTAGAAGTCAAGTCGTTAGTGTAGGAAGTAGCCTCACATGACCTATCAACTATCTCACTCTCTCTATGTGGTGGCTCACTCACTCCCTCAAGATAGGTCCATTCAAAGTCGCATATGGTGGAGTCACTCCTCTCACTCAAGTGGTGGGGGTTGTGGCTCTCCTCACATGGGAATTGGGGCAAATCGTCATATATGGGGCTAGTGGTGAACACGCTCTCACTCGCAATATGGTGGCACAAGTCACTCAAGTCATCATACGCCGCCGTGGTCAAAGGGAAAATCCCATGCTCAACCATCTCGTCATCGTCGCCATGGATGAAGCCCGAAGATGGCACATCATCACTCTCGCCTCCAAAGATGGAAGCATCATCATTGCTCGTCACCATGTCGTTCGCCTCCAAAGCTTGGTCCTCGAATGGCTCCATAGTCGTAGTCGTCGCCGCACCGTCTTAAAAAATAGTCGAAGTAGACTCGGCATCATCAATGCCACAAAGAGGGATGGCGGCGGAGTCGAACTTGGGAGCGTCGTCTTGGAGCTCGTTGGGCTTGGACATCATGGTGGTACTAGCCTCATGCTCTCCATCTTGGAGCTTTGTCTTCGAGAAGTGTGCTTGCGGTGGAGAAGCCATGGCCTTCATGAGTTCTTTTTCCACCTTGAGAGCACCAATGTAGTTGTCGTCGCGGGACTTGTAGTTCTCGAGAAAGATAGTCTTCGAGATGTCGTTGTTCAATCCCATCATGAAGTGGAACTTCATTAAAATGGGGTTGTCCACGCCGGCTCGTCACAAGGCATTCTTCATCTCCTTGAAGTACTTGTCGATGGACTTGGATCCTTGTATGGTGTTCTCCAATTGGCGTAGAAGATCTTCCGTGTAAGTGGGAGGCACGGACTCTCGCTGCAAAGCTTTCTTTGTCTTGGGCCAACTCATGGCATACTCCTCCGAAGTTGTGTGAAACCACCATGTCGATGCAAAGTCGTGGAAGTTTCTTGTGGCGCACTTCACTTGATCTCCGGGAGGAACTTGATATAGCGTGAGGTAGTCGTCTATCAAGCGTTCCCACTCGAGATACTCCTCGGGTTCTTGCGTCCCATAGAAAGGGATCTCGTGGTCGTTGTCGAGGTCATAGTAGCTCATGGAAGTCGCGGACTTGAGCTCGGGGAGCTTCTCTTGATCATAATCTTGAGGTGCTTGTGGGCGAAGATGCCGCGTATCCAAAGGTGAAGATACCTTGAAGTCGCTTGGCGAAGATGCCAAGGTACATGGTGAAGTCGTTGAGCGGTTGTTGGTGTTGAGCTCGTGACCTTCACGTTCTTTCCGTTGATGGTGTCGATGCCGATGTGATCTTGCCGAAGATGGTAGCTCGAAGGGATGTGCACTTGAGCATCTTCTCGAAGATGAGGGAGACCTCTTGCGGTTCTTGATGAGGGCTTTGAGCTCCTCCATTTGAGCATCCTTGTTGGCGCACAAGTTGTTCGTCATGGCATCGAACTTCTCGTTGTTGGTGTAGACCGAAGTAGATGAAATGCTTGGCATATCCATCACAAGACTCGAGAAAGGGTGAGTAGGAGAAGAGATAAACAACACCAAGTTACCTTTTCCCAATGTTGAGGGTGTATCCCGTTTCACTCAATGTGAAATGAAAGAATAGTGCAATTGGTACCCGACTTGTTCACTCACAGTTATCAAGTAAAGCTTATCGAGTGGCTTGGTTAGGATAAGTGGCACAAAAATGTGATGCAAAATGTTAGAACGAGTCAATAATGTTGAAAGAGATTCACAAATTCGCAAGTGTAACAAGTAGACCAATAGCAATGAGTGGCAGACGGAAACACAGACACGGATAGATAAATGGGGTCATGCAACCAAGGAATGAGCACAAAATGTGGAGTCCACAGAAAACGCTCGTGTTTCACAACTCAAGAGAGACGCTAGCACGATTTCTCTATAGGCGGATACGACACTTGTGCACAACCTATGAGATGCAAAATGTATCAAGTTTCTATCTCAAGTATGCTATTTATGGATGGTTCCCGGTGTTCTTCTCAAAATGATCCAAGATTATCGAATATGACAATCTTATGTGCAATGTGGTATGAAGCTATGGCTATTGCTTACAAGCTTCTTTATCTTTCTCTTTTTGCTTAAAAGCTTATTCTTTCTCTCTTTTTTGTATGGCCATGATGCGAAATGCACAAACCAAGATAGCAATTGTGTATATGCGGGAACAATCTTGTGACACAAGGGATGATATGATGATACCAATATGATATGGTATGTAGGGAATGGAAACGTGGATCGATGGTCACAAATGTGCACAAGTAACATTGCCGGCAATACTCAAAGGCTAGTGTCAATAGGCAAGTGACGCAAAATGAGCTAGGGGTTAACAATGTAATGGCAAAGGGGATATACCAAGATGTCGTCGAGGTTACCGTTCGATGATGATAATGAGAAGCGGTGCTCTTGATGTATAACCGTTCCTAATTAGCCGAAACACCTTAGGAAACGGAAAAACTACAACTCAAAATCTCAAGGACAAATGTCAAATGGTGGTAGCGGACGAGCTGTGGTGGTTGCGAAAATGTTGGTGAAAACCCAGTCAAAATGGGTTATGGTGGTGGAAGGGTAAGATGGGCTATACACGGTGTTGGAGTTGAAGTCACGGCCCTAAGTAGCCGAAACACCTTAAGAGATACAGACCACAACTCAAAGAGGCTCAAACAAAATTGTGTTAGGTTGGGTTGGCGGAAAAGTATAGTGGGCAATGGGTATGCGGAAGTGGTGGTGGTAGTTGATGAAGAAGCAATTGTCCCTAAGTAGTCTAAGCACCTTAGGAGACTCGAATCACTCCTCAAGCAACCACAAATGCGATGGGGAACAAAATGGGTAAGGTTGCAGAAGGCTATGGTGGCTATGCGGATGATATGGTGGAAGACCTAGGAAAACTAGCCGAATTTGACACAATTTTATGGAGTCAAATGATGATGGTAGTATTTTTGTGGTATGGGGGATGTCAAGAGCTTCAAAACGAGCAAAAGAACGTCAAAATCGGAGTTCGGATGAATTAGTTATGACCAAAACATAAATCAGTCGAAGTGGGAATCTACACTACCGGACGTCCGGAAACTGACGGATGTCCGGTGACCGAACGTCCGGTTGGGCTCGAAAATCCGGTAATTTCTTCTGTGCATGTGGTTCCGGTCGTCCGGTGCTTCGTGAGGGTCCGGACATCCGGTAAAACTCCGGTCGTCCGGTGGGTCGGGGACAACGCGAGATTTGAGCTCGGGAACGCGATTTTGGGCGGAAATGGATGATTTTGGGGTCAAAATTGATGAGATTTCGTGGATGAAAGATGGGGAAACTTGGGGAAATGCTAGATCCACCTGAAACCAAGCCAATCCATGGATCAAAATCAACAAAACATTATCAAACCAACAAATCAAAAAAAATTGGGGCTATTTTTGGTGAGGATTTTCGATTTTTAAGAAAAAATCAAGCACAAGAGGGCTAGAAAACGGTGGGGGAGACTCCAAATTCGTGATAAACGTGGCTCAAGATACCATATGATGCGGGGCTAACCCGATCTAGGCCGATCTTTCACGAAATGGAGGGGATCCCATGAAGAACACGATGAACACGGGGAAGAACAAGGAGAAATCACAAGGGAAAATACTCAAGAACAAGTCCAATCACACATCCACTAGACAATCAAACACACAAGATCACATGGTACATGAACAACAAAGGGAAAGATACAAGGTAGAGTTCATCTGAAGGAGGAGGTATTGATGATATCCTGTAGGATCTTCCCGTGAGGGGCCTTGAATCCCGTAGGATCTTCTCCGTGGGGAGGTCTTGAATCTGGTGTGGATCTTCTCCGTCGAGGGGCCGCAGTCTCTCCTAGGAGTAGAACCACTAAGATGAGAAAAGATCTAGTCTAAAATGAGGTATCACATTTGCTAACCCTAAAATGGTGGAGGTGGAGGAGTATATATAGTCTACGGCCACCAAGGGGTAAGTGAGGGTCGAAAGGGGTACATGGGCCGCGGGCCTGAACGCTGTGCGCAGACAGGTAGCGGACGTCCGCTGCCTACCGGACTTCCGGTGGCTTGCAAGGGACCGGACGTCCGGAAGGCTTTAGAATTCCGCTAATTTCATTCTGTTGTGAAATGACGGACGTCCGGTGGTGGCCGGTCATCCGAAGCCTGGAAGTCGTCGGGCGTCCGGTGTAGGGCGGTCGTCCAGTGGTTGTAGCTTGCAGCAGCTCCGTTTCTTCCGTCTTCTCTTCCACGCTTCCCTCGTGGATGGTGTAGGTGATCCTTGGCCCTTGCACTCCTCGTCGTCGTCCATGAAGCTCCGACAATACCTATGCATGCACAAGAGTGGAGTGTCAAGTAGTACACCATCCTCAAAGGGGTCAAGTGAACACGTGTAAATGAGATGATTCACCTTTATGTATGAGAAGTAGAGGTCGCACGTGTCACTTGCCAAGCAGACTCTTGACATGGTGATGTCCATAGCATGCTCCGCATCACATCTCTCCTAGTCCAACTTCCATATGAATCATGTAAGACATGACTACTACCTCAGGCGGGTGTGTTTTGAGTCCTCAGGTGCCAAGAAGACTCCTTCGGAGAGCGTCATGAAGATGGACAAGTCCCCAAGTTCATGGACGATGCATTGCATCCAGTGAAACCGGAGAAGCTCCCAGGCCCCGGACATCCGACACCCTGGCCCGGACATTCGCCCCCTGGACCAGCGCCTACAGAAGAGCCCACACAACCAAAGCTACTAGGCACGGACATCCGGCCCGTGCCTCGGACATCCGGCGATCGACCCGGAACTCCGGCGCCAACTCCAGGACCATACCCGTGGCTCAGCCTGCCCAGCCCGGACATCCGGCGCCTCGCGACTGCCCGGACATCCGGCCCCGTCTGTCTGCGCACAGTAAAGGGCCGAAGCTCATGTATCCCCTCGTCCCTCTAGACTATATGTACTCCCCCACCTACCTCTTTCTAGGGTTAGCATTGTGATAGCTCATCTAAACCTAGAGCTTTGCTCATCCTTAGTGGTTCATCTCCTCGAGAGACTGCGACCTCCACGGAGAAGATTCACACAAATTCAAGACCTCCTCACGAAGAAGATCCACATGGATGCAAGACCTCCTCACGGAGAAAACTATCGCTACTTGTATCGTCCTTAGTTGATCGTGGATCGTGTATCTCTTGGTGTTTCCGGATCTAGCACTTGTGTGACTACTTTCTTGATGATTTGAGTGTCGCTCTTTTGTCCCCCTCGTGATTCCTCGTGAGTTTCCCCTTTGTCTTCTTCGTGTTCATCGTGGGATTCCCTCCATTTCGTGAAAGATCGGCCTAGATCGGGTTAGCCCCGTATCAATTGGTATCAAGAGCCTAGGTTTCTCACAAATTTGGAGCCTCTACCCCCGTTTTCTAGCTTGTTTTTTTTGTGTTCATCCCAATTCCAAAAATCCCCAACAAAAATAGCCCCAATTTTTTTTGTGATTTGTTGATTTAACGTGATTTTGTTGAACTTGTTCCATGGATTTGTTGTGCCACGAGTGGATCTAGCTTTTCCCCAATTTTCTTCCAAGAAATCCGACGAATTTGGCCCCGGAAGTCATCTATTCCATGGAGTTCGTCAGGGCCTCGGGCACCCCGGACATCCGGCCCGTGCCCCGAACATCAGGCATGGCCTGGACATCTGGTCTCCCGCAGCCAAAACCCTTCCCCTCCGCAACACTTTGCACTCAATCCTCATCATTTTCGTTCGGTATCCCACCAAACCTTCAGCATTCCACCACCACTTCCGCAACCACCATCGCTTAAGCGCTACGATTTTGACAATTTTGTCCCACTTTGTCTTGGATACTTGAGTTCTGGTTTCACCGTTTCCTTGGATGTTTAGGCAACCTTGGAACGGAACGACTTCTACGACACCACCGCTCATCCTCGGCAAGGACGTACATCGGCGACACCTTGTTCATCCTACCTTGCAATTGCATTGTCACCCTATAGACCATTTGCGTAGCTTTCCCATCGAGACTAGCCATTTGAGTATTGCAGGGCCACGGCACTTGTGCACATTAGTGATAGTCATAGATATTGCATACTACATCATCATCTCTCCGTGTGACAAAAGAGTGTTCCGCATACACAATAGCTACCTTGATACAAGAAGCATGGATAAGTGGCCAAAGAAAGAGCTCACAAGCTTTTAAGCAAAAGAGCCATCAAAGCTTATAAGGAAAAGGACAATAGCATCATACGCCTTGCATCAAAAGAGATCATATGAAATATCAATACATCATCTTGTGCTCAAGCATCGGCACATCATACACTTAGCATACTTGTGATAGGAAGTCGTTATGTTTTTCCTCTTATAGGTTGTGCACAAGTGCGTATCTGCCTATTAAGCAATCGGTTAGCGTCTCTCTAGTGTTGTGCAACAAGAGCATTTTCCGTGGATTACACATTTTCGCTCACCTTTGGTTGCACAACCACATTTATCTATCTGTGCGTGTGTTCCGTGTGCTACCTATTGCTTGTGATCTACTTGTTGCATGAGCAAATTATGAATCATTTTCAACATCATTGAGTCTCGTTAACAATTGCATTTGATTTTGTGCCACTAGCCTCACCGAGATCCTCTCAAAGCTTTACTTGTGTAAGTGTGAGAATCGACAAGAAGAGGTACCAATAGTGCTATTTCCGGGTTACATCATTGAGTGATCATTGATCCATCTTCAACTTTGGTCAAGGTAAATTTGGTATTGTCTTCTCGTTTCTCCCACTCACACTCTTGCTTGCAATGATGGATAGGCCAAGTACATCTACGAACCCGCTCTTTGATGATCCTCAAGAATCGAACAACTACGTCACCAAACTACATCTATTCGGTGTCCAACGAGCTCTACGTCAAGAGAATGAAGCTATGCAAGAGTGCATTGAGGAAGTCGCCGCCGACGCATGACAATTTCAAGCACGCACACGAGAGCAATTCGATATCATCAACCACCGACATGTCTATTCAATTCGACGAGCTACGGACTTTGATAGTGAACTGACGCTCCTCATCCACGTCTTCTCAAAGACGGAGCCGCTCAAGTCATCATACCGACTACTCCTCTGGCTCAAGTACACCTACATCGATCACTCTTCGTCAAGCCGCACGTCAAGCTCGACATGACAACCAGAACCCACTTCATGACAAGAGTTCGCAAGAGCTACTTGAAGAGCAAGAAACTCAACATCGTCAATACCAAGCTACACTTGAGCAAGCACAAGAACGTCAACGACTACTCCAACAACAAGAAGTGCGAGCACATCAACAACAAGAAGAACAAGATGCCGAGGCTCAACGTCAAGCACAACAACGCCGAGAAGCTCAAGCTCATGAGGTACAACGTGCCCTACGTGATTCCCATCATAATGTTGCAACTCGCAATCGACACATTCATCAAGAAGATGAAGAACTTCGCGATGAGATGCAAGAGAGGCGTTAGCAAGCACCAATGCAACGTCAAGCTCCTCCTCAAGCACAACAAGAACCACAAGCTCGGCAAGAACAACATGACCATGAGCATCAACTCCGCCAAGAGCAACATGAGGTTGGCAATCCTCCAAATCAAGAACACCATCACAATAGGCAAGCAAACAATGAAGAGCATCGCTATGGCAAGCTCAAGTTCACCATGCCAAAGTTCTTCGGAAGCATTGATCCCGAAGACTACCTCTCATGGGCATTGAAAGTTGACAAGATCTTTCACCTCCACAACTTTCATGAAGATAATAAGATCGCAGTGGCATCCCTTGAGTTCCAAGACTATGTTCTCATTTGGTGGGAGCAAGTCATCAAGAGAAGACAAGCAAAAGGCGAACCACCTATCATTACTTGGAATCAAATGAAGGAATTCATGAGGGCACGTTTCGTGCCAACACACTACAACCGTGGCTTGTTCAAAAAGTTGCAACTCCTCAAGCAAGGAACCAAGTCCGTTGAAGAGTACTACAAGGAAATGGATATTGCCATGATAAGAGCCGACATCATGGAAGATGAAGAGCAAACTATGGCGAGATTCTTGAATGGACTCAACTATCCACTTCCCTCTGTTCAACTAAGATTGCACTGACCACTTGATTTTTTGCCGCTAGATATAGCAGCAACGGATCTTGTGGCTTGGCTATGACCAGGGTTGGGGCAGAAGAAAGGTAAGCTTTCAAATCTTACAACGCAGCCTCAGCCTCTGGAGCCCATTTTACTGGACCAACCTTCTTCAAAATTTTGAAGAACGCATCAAATTTAGATATGAACCTGCTCAATGCAGCCACACAGCCAGTCAGGCGTCTCACATCCTTGACGGTCTTCGGGGCCTGGATCTGCTCTATTTATTTGATCTTGTCGGGGTTGGCTTCTATCCCTCGCTGAGATGGAAAGAACCCAAGAAGCTTGCTGGATGGAACGTCGAACACACATTTCTCCGGGTTGAGATTCAAGTTGATCTTCCGCAAATTCGCAAAGGTCTCTTCTAAATCCTTAATGAGTGAGGATTTATTCTTGGTCTTGACCACTATATCATCCATGTATGCTCCAATGTTCATGTGTAGTTGCGGCTTGAACCAATTTGCATGGCCCTCACGAATGTAGAACCAGCATTCTTCAGCCCGAAGGGCATACGTACAAAGTAGTACGTTCCACATGGGTTATTGAAGGTGGCCTTTTCTTTGTCTTCCTTGGCCATGAAGATCTTGTGATACCTGGAGTATGCATCCAGGAAGGACAACAAGTCACATCCAGAGGTGGAATCAACAATCTGATCAATGTGTGGCAAGGGGAAGGGATCCTTTGGACATGCTTCGTTCAAGTCCGTGAAGGCAATACAGAGTCTCCATTTCTCGTTAGCCTTTGTGCACCACCACTGGATTTGCTAACCAAGTTGGATGCATTACTCCTCGGACCAAGCCCGCTACTTCTTGCTTTTTAATTTCCTCGGCAATGAACTATTGTCGCTCCATGGCTTGCTTCCCGACTTTCTGCTTGATGGAGCGGGCATGAGGACAAATAGAAGGTGGTGCTCGATTACCTCCCTGGGAACATCCGGGATGTCAAACGATTTCCAGGAACACATCGACATTCTCTCACAGGAAGGCAACGAGTGTGCTTTCCTATTTGTCGTTAGGGGTAACACTAATGGTGAAAGTACCACTAGTGTCATCCTGCCACGCCGGGACTTTCTTGGTTGCAGGTGGAGTAGCCTTGGATATTTTGTTAGTTGAAATCTCCGGCAAGTCGTTGTTGGGCGCAACACACTCCAAAGAGATGCGCTTCCCGGAGTCCTTATCGGCGCCCTTGCCAGTTTCCTTGACTAACTTCTCCTTCTTGGCAGGAGCTGGCGCCCTGATGGCCTCCGCTGCGGCCGCATCTCTATACATCTTATCCACATCGGGTACACAAACAGGGGTGTATGTTTCCCCTAACTTATGCATGGACAGGCCAGCCATGGGCATGGCAGCAAGAATGTAAGCAGCAATGACAAGACAAGACCAAGCTAAAGAGCTATCTCTTTGGGGCATCAAAGGGCGGATCAAGAAGACCAGAAAAAGACAAAGGAGCAAGATATCACTGCCAGATCCTGGGCTCCGCAGACCCAAGAAACGTTTGAACTATGGGGCATGTACGAAGAACTCAAACTCCCTAGCCAACCAGTTTGTCGTCACCGCGGCCTAGCTCGATGAACAAAAAAGAATAGGGACACAACAGTTTACCTAGGTTTGGGCCACCTTGCGGTGTAAGACCATACTCCTGCTTTATCGTGTATTTCCCTCACGAAGGGCTGAGGATGAACTACTACAAAGGAAGAACAACCTTGCGAGGTTTACCCCGGTGTGTGAATGAGGTGAGGAAGGAGTGGATGGATCAGATTGGTCGGTCCTCTCCCTTGGTGGTGGCTAACCTATACTTATAGTGGCCTTGGTCCTCTTCCCCGAAAATGTAGGCGGGAAGGGATCCCACAACGCCCGATTTGAAAGGTGACAAGTAGTACATCTTATCTTGACGAAAGGTGGTCTTTGTTTGCAAAGTCTCTGGTCAAAACGGTGTGGTGGGCTCGGCGATGACATCCGTCATGCCATCCTGGAGGTTTTGGTCTCGTTGCACGGGAATGGAAACCGACCCTGCGCCTGCGCTTGCCTCCTTAGCACCAAAGAGGAAACCTGCTCCTCTGCACCCGCTGGTGCCCGCCTGGACGTGATCATCATGGCTTGCCTAACCTCGACCTCATGAGATGGGTACCTGCATAGGTATCTCCGCTCCTTAAGAGGCAGCCCGAGGAGGCCGCTCTCTCCAAAGGTTTTGACGATGTCCGTCTTGCGAGTCTTGGCCCCTCGCGAGGGTCCTTTCTTCTTGATGCTGAAGATGAGACGCACCAGGCCATCGACAAAGTCATGCCATGGGCCGCAGGCAGGCAAGTCTCGGTACCCTGGTTCCCAGAACGCCGAAAGTAGCCCCCGGGCCAAAGGCGTGATCGGACTTGGCTTCGAGGCGAAGCCAAAGGGCAAAGGCGAAGCACTGCGGGCCCCAATCGCCTGTGGACCAGGCTGGCGCGTGGCACTTGACGTGACGTGGGTGTCTCCACTTCCTCACACTGCCTCGGCAACTGCTCGGCTTGACAACTGCATGGCGCATGTAGAAATGCCGTCATTGCCCGGAGCATGAGACATCACTAGTTGGCCTTCCCCTGCTTATAAATGGGCGGGGACAGAGCCCCCAGCCCATCTTTGCCTTCTCGTCGCGCTCCTTCTACTTTGTTCCACCATCTTGCCAAAGCATCTATGGCGCCAGTGAGGAGGTTATCCACCACGTAGAAGGGAAAGGCCCCCAAGGAGCGACTGGACCCGCCGCCACTCAAGACGGGCCGCAGCTGTCTTGTAAGTTTGCCGCAACGTCTACGGTGTCTTCTCGAGGGTGTGGGCGCACTCCCTTGAAAGTCGGCACCACCTCTGGTAGCCGCGGTGGTGCCCCTTCTTGTGGCGGGAGTTGTCGCAGTCGTGGCAGCGACAACGAAGAGGGAAGGCGCGTGGTAATCGTCCGGCTGCCCTACCCACGGTCCTACTTGGCTGACGCGTCCACAGAGTTCATGGTGTGGGCAGAGAGGCCCACATGCATCTGGTTCCAATACCCGTGCTTCTTTGCAGGCACGGTGCCGGCTGGAGGGCCTGGTGGCCTCTAGCTCCAGACGATGGCTATTGCAGCAGGGCCTCGTGGGTGAATGTCGAGGTCACCCCCGCCGGCAACATGTTCCTGAACCGTGGGTGGCTGCCGTTCGCGCGAGCACGCGGCCTGCAAGGGAGGTGTTCCCTCCACTTCGGGTATGACGGTGCAGCGACCTTCTGGGTCTTTGGGGAGGATGGCCGGCGCCTGGGGTGCTCCCCCGGGGGTGATGGCGATGACGACGATGAGCTTGCACTTGGCGACGGTCGTGACACCTACAGCGGTGGTGGCTCCTATTTTGTGGAGAGCACAAGGGATAGCGACTACGAAGAGCCACCACGTCGCCAAGCTCGGACTGGGGACGGGGACGAGCCGCCTCGTCGTCGTGCCTCGGTGAAGCAGGAGGAAGACTCTGACTGAGCGCGGGCATTGCTGGAGCCGGTTCTCGGGAGCCGCTATAGTCGTGCGGCTGATTTTGCTTCTTTCTTTCTCCGGCATCAAAAAAGTGGAAGGCCCTATTGGGGCGTGTAATGGACCACGGTTCTTGCGCCATTATGTTGTCGTTTTTATATTGCATCCTGACATTCATGTTGCCCTGATTGTGATTGGGATGACTTAGCTTAGCATTCTAGCGGTAGACTCCCGTGTCATGAAAGTGAACTTCTCTGGAGCTTGGGCTTCCTGCGCGCCCCTTGCTCCTGAGAGGTCCTTTGGATGCTTCCTTCTTGCGGACTAGAAAATCCCCAGGCCTGGGGAGGCATCTTGTAGCCGCGGTGTTTGGGGGCCTCCGGAGATGCCATACCTCACGTGATCCAAGAGCGTGGGTCGGTCGCCGCTGGCACGCCACGTTGCGATGCCCGAGGCATGGACTCAAGAGCGCATGCGTGCCCGCTGGCTCGTTTGAGAGCATCGCGCGAGGAAAAAGATGCCAAAGGCTAGGGCACTGAGGCTTTGGTGAGGTGTGTTCGCGGGCGGCCCCGGGCGCACACACCATGCTCAGCCCCCGTGCGCGAGACGCGCAAAGGAGAGAAACAGGCAACTGTCACCCTCCCTAAGGCAAGATCTGGAAGATAAAACGATAAAAGGAGAAAAAATCCCAACCCTCTCAAATAGACGATGCAAAACTTCATATTTCATTGCGAAAAGTTGCAAATCAGCTACAGAAAGCAAGCAAAAGAACAGTTGCGTCCGGCGCCTACACTAGTCTTGTGGTCTTCCCATCAGCGTGGAGCATGGGGCCTCCACGAGGACGTGGGTGGGAGCCCCCGTGAGGCCCAAGGATGGCACTCAGGAGACTTCGGGGCGTGTACAACCCCAACTCATTATTACGTGGGAGTGTCATGAGCGGAGACTTGATAAGCACATGGCCCTGTTCAGGGATAGAACTTCCGGAGGTGCTGGATGTTCCACGCATTCTGGATGGGGAGCCCATCCTGCGTCTCTAGGCGCGCGGCGCCAGGCCATGAGACACGGGTGATCCTGAACGGCCCTCCCACATAGGAGAGAGCTTGTGAAGCCCCTCCCTGGAGAGCACCCGCCTGAGGACAAGGTCACCCACCTTGAGGGTCCTGGAGTAGACGCTACGGCAGTGGTACCGCCGCAGCGCCTGCTGGTACCTTGGGGCACGGAGCGAGTCTCGGCGGCAGCCCTCCTACCATAGCATGAGGTCCATCCCCCGCGAGGCGTCCTGGCGTGTCTCATCAAACGGCAAGACCCGTGGGGAGCGATGTTTGACCTCATGAGGGAGGACCGCCTTGGCCCCGTAGATGAGAAAGAATTTTATATCGCCTATAGGCTTGGTCGCGGTGGTTCGGATGGACCACACCACGGACTAGAGCTCATTGAGCCAGCCCCTGCCATAGGCCTCGAGTTTGTTCTTGAAGCTCCTCGCCTTGAGGCCCCTCAGGACCTCCGCGTTGGTGCGCCCGACTTGGCCGTTGCTCCGTGGGTGTGCCACCGGAGCGTAGCATATCTGTATTGCAAGGTTAGCACAATATGTTTTGAAAAGGTTGGTCATGAACCGGCTGGGATGGTGCGCACGGGCTCCACCTCCGCCCACTTGGTGCACTTGTCGATGCCAACGTAGTGGTAGCGATAGCCCTAGTTTGCTCTAGGAAACGGGCCCAGGATATCCAGGCCCCAGTCCACGAACGGCCAGGAGAGCGGGATTGTTGGGAGGCCTTGAGCGGGCTGGTGGATCTGTTTGGTGTGGAACTGGCATGCCTGGCAGGATCTCACCATCACAAACGGTGTCGTTGAGTGCCATGGGCCAGTAGAACCTGCTATGAAATGCCTTTCCCACGAGGGTGCGCGACGAGGAATGATGCCCGCAGTCCCCGTTGTGGATGTCAACCAGCAGCTCGCACCCCTGCTCCCCAGTGATGCACTACAGGGTGACGTCATTTGGGCGCCTTCGGTAGAGCTCTCCACATTGGATGTAGTACGCGGTGGCCTGGCGGGCCACATGCTCTGTGTCTTCCTCCTTCTTTGGCAAGGTGCCCCGAAGTAGGTACGCCTTGAACTCCTCGGTCCAGTACCCCTACTAAGGTTCGAGTGTGAGGAGCTGGCGGGCACCCAAGGTCAGGCCGCAGGCTGGGGCGCCCGACGAGGGTGCCAATGGAGGCTCCTCTCGACGCAGCGTGGGTTCTACATCGGGGGGAACTGTCGATGGCTGGAAGAGCCGCTCCTCGAAGACGACGGGCATCTGGGGCTCATGTCGGGACGCCCTCTGGGCATTGTCGTCCGCTTCCCTGTTCGCGTCATGCGGTACGTGCTGCAATTCTAGGCCCAAGAATCTTTTTCCAATTTTGCATACCTCCTCTAAGTATGCCTCCATGTCCTCATCTTTCGGCTTGTACTCCTTGTTGGAGAAGTTGACGAGGAGCTCGGAATCGCCCTTGATGGTGAGCCGCCTGACCCCCAAAGGTACCGCGGCTTTGAGGCCAGCGATCAGGCCCTCGTATTCCATGATGTTGTTGGAGACCTTCTCACCACGCTAGAAGCAAAGATGCATGGCGTAGTAGAGCTTGTCATGAGTATGTGAGATGAGTACGGCTCTAGCCCCCGCACCCAGTCGTGCGAACATGTTGTCCAAGTACATGACCCAGTCGTCCGGTACCTCATCTCCGGGAGTGAGGCTACGGTCTTCTTCCACCCCTCGGTCAGGGGTGTCAAACCATTCCGCCACAAATTCAGGGATGGATGCGCCTTTGATAACCCTGGTGGTGCTGACTTCCAGCTGAAATGCCTGCAGCTCGATGTTCCACTCAGCAACCCTGCTCACAGCGTTGGGGCTCCGAAGCACCTTCTTTAGGGGGTATGCCAAAATGACCTTGATGGGGTGGCCTTGAAAGTAGTGTCATAGCTTTCTGGAGGCGACGATGAGTTTGCGCAGGAGCTTCTGCTACATGGGATAGCATGCACGCGTGTCACACTGTCAGGAACCCGATCCTAAGTCACACCGATCTAGCTTGTAACACGTCATATCACTTTGCGGCCTCACGCACGGTATCCCCACGGGTGCCACCTTACCTGGCCCGGGACCGTTTGCGCATTTTGGCACACGTATATGATAGTATCGCTAGCATCCATATGACGGAGAACCCGGGCCGACATGGCTAGTTATAAACCAAAAGTGGCACTAAATTACAGAGACAGGCATCCATGAGCCAGCAACGAACGTGTCGGTCATCAACGTATGAACCCAAGTCATAGCAAGCTACATGGACTTAAAGGAACAACGCGTGACATTTCCCCTAAGGGACAGACACAGGAACGAAGAAGGACACATGCCGGCCAGCCTACGTGTTCCGAGCAGTAGCAAGCTACCAAGGCTCATTGGAAGCACTAGGAGGCATTTCCCTGTAAGATAGGCTACCAAAGGAGAACAACTAGGTGTCGGATCCCACACATACCAAGCATTTCAATCATACACACAATATGCTCAATATGTGCAAATACAACATTGCATCACAACAGAACACTATGACTCAAAGTACAGAGGCTCCAAAGAGCCATACATAACATATCCATACAGGTAGGGGTCACATGACCCAACACTCAAGTCATACAGTCATACAAGCACAAGCGGAAGCTACATGTCTGAGTACAGACAACTTAGAAAATAAAACAGGCTTGGTGTAGCCTGACTATCTACAAGGCCCTTCACACGCTCCAGATCTTCGTCTGGGTAGCAAGCTACTCGTCGACGTCAACGTCTATGTAGAACCCATCAGAAGGGGCAGGGTTCTCCTCTGCAACAGTTATTAAGCAAACATGAGTACAAAGGTACTCAGCAAGTCTTACAACAGAACCTATCATACATGCAACATTATCAACAGGGGTAGTGGAGTTCATAGCAGAAAGCCAGCTTTGACTCTTGGCTAACCTATACTACAACTCTCAACAGATTGCAAGATATTACTATGTACACGAGTCCTCTACTCACCACAACAATACACCACAGAGGATCCTCTTCCGTCATCCTACGGAAGGGCCATCCACGGCACTCACACTTATCTTGAGGCTTTTAGTAGAATCCATCAACTTGTCTATGAACTGTAAGAGTAATCAAGTAGTCCGTACCGCGAACAACGGCTATTCGAATAGATTGATAACCTTGCAGGGGTGTACTTCCTCACACATGTTTTCACCACTTAGCGTCTGCACACGACATGTGCTCGGCAGACTTCAAGCGAAAGCCGACGTGGGTGTAGACCACGACCTAACCAACCACTCAAGTCTCTCGTCCAAGTTTATCGCCTATTTGGGTTCCATCCGTGGGCAGATCCGGCCGGGGTGTCGCTCACGGCCCCAAACGATGTGTACAGGGTTCCCGAGTCACAAAACAGGCAACCAGTACACCGTACCACGTACCTGTCGCATCATAGCCCACTCCGAGGGTCAGCGCTGTGCACGACCACCAGTAAACAACAAACACCAGAAACTAGTTGCAACTCCTGGACAGAGAACATGGGCAGTCAGTAAGTTGAGCTGGGTCATATTTCAGGGCCCAATGTGTGGTAGTAGTTGTAACTTGAACCACACATACAGATCTCAGGTCCTATGGTCGGTTCCAATGAAACAACCCACCACGTACTCCTACATGGCCTTTCATCGATACCTTTACCAAACATGTTCCACACTTCCCTCTCTTTACCGATATGATCGTTTCACTCTGATCCATCACCCAGATGAACCAGACCTGACACAACTCTAAGCATAGCAGGCAACATAAACAAATAGCATGGTGGATCACACATCACATGGCTCAATCAACTCCTACACATGCTAGTGGGTTTCAACTATTTACTGTGGCAATGACAGGTCATGCAAGGGAATAGGGTTCAACTACCGCAGCATATAGCAGTTCACACGATGTTGCCTTAATGCAGTAAAAGAGAGCAGGAGCGAGAAGATGGGTTTGTATCGGAATGATCAATGATTGCTTGCCTGACAAAGTGGTTCTCGGGTACTGCTCTTTAGTTGGATACGCAGAAGTATCCTCGGGAGCAGGACCTAACACGGAGAATACCGGCGATACAATCAATAAGCAAACAAATGCAACAATATGATGCATGCTCATGATATGGCAAGATGCATGTGTTTTGGGCTAATGCATCTATAAACAGAAGGGTTTGAGCCCATTTGAATCAAGGATTCAAATTGAAACCCAAACTATTAATTATTTAAGTGCATTATCATGTTTTGATGTATACAGCAAGGTTAACTTGCTCAAACATGCATGAAACCAGTGCCATTGGAAAGATTGCATTTTTCTGATCAATTTTCATATATAAATCTTTTCCATCTGAGCTAATGTTGAATTTATATGATTTTTTTGAAGTTCAAAGCATTTTCTGTGTCACACCCCGATTTTCATGTCACATTGCTTAAGCTAATTATCATGTTACAAATGTGGATTTACAAAAACTTTTGAGTGTTTTGACTTTGCTTGATTTGACTTTTGTCTGCTGTTTGCTAGTGCTCTAAAAATCAAATAAATCCTCCAACTCTTATACTTCACCTCCTTGATCCAAAACTTTTTCCCAATGATCATGCCATGTGTATAGAACAATATAGAACTTTCTTATATAAATATTTTGGACAAATAGTATTTTCTAAAATTAGTTTATCAAAAACCCCTGAATTGAGGTTTGCACTGCAAGTACCTTGTTTAGGGTGTGAAAAATCTTTCAAAAAGTATATTTGAATCCTATTAGGTATAGGACTCCCAGAAACCACAAAATTATAATTTTAAAAGTTATTTGTATATTTTATTTAAAAGCTTTTTCTTAAGGCCAGAAATGGTCTTTAATAGGGAAAAATTATTTAATTATTTCAAAAATATTTGCCAAAATTCAGGGAGCCTCATGGGACATATATTGTCCATATATAAGAGTTTAAACACATGGTCATGTTCAAAATATTGGACAAATCCTTCCAAAACCCTTTCTGGATATTTCAAGCTTTTGAAATATTTACAAAGGAAATATTCTCCAAATATTTCAGGGAAATTCTATCATGTCAAATATGACATATTTGATGATCTTGCAAAGCCTCATGCCTTGAAGATCAAGGGAACATCATCTAATCCCCTCAAAACCATTTCTGTCCATTTTGAAGTTTGAGCAACTTTACATTGCCAAACTTGTCCAAATGCTCTCAAACTTGGTGCACATGCTAAAATGATGTAATTATGCATCTATGCCAAATGGCACAAGTTTTGGAGGAGCATAACTTGGTCTAAGTGCCCCAAAACCATTTCTGTTCAAATTCAAATTTGAACAACTCTACATTGTCAACTTTTTACCTGGGGCTTCAAACTTTGTGAGCATGATGATAACCCCAAATGATGATACTACATCAAGTGGTGCATCAAGGGGAGATGATTAGCTTAACTCAAACAAGGTGAAACCATTTCTGTTGATTTCTATGGTTCACCAAAGTTACATTGGCAACTTTTCCCAAATGAGCTCAAATTTGGTGAAAGGCCCTAATTGTATGTGGCATTTGATCCTGTTAAGTCTCATGTCAATTGGAAGTCATTTGCCTTCCCAAAACATGATCAAACACCTTCTGCCAATTTACCAAAACCATTGTTTGGACCCCTTTTACTACTTCCCTTTACCTCAAATTCTTACCACAGCTTCTCCTGATCATCTTCTACCCCCAGTAACTTTCCCATATCCTCAGCTCTATGATTGGGGGGTGAAAACCCCATTTTTACTCTTGTGGACAGCAACACTCTTCTCCTCTTTCACCTCTCTCCTCACTCTAGTGGCTCCCAGAGCAACCAAGGCCACCTCCCTATAGTTTACTACTCCCTCTACCCTCTGGACACCATTGGACACGCCCTGGACGCCAGGCAATGCCAATGGCAGCCAAAAGCATGCTCTGGAGCGCGCTACAGTGCTCTGGGGCACTGTAGCCGCCCCCCATCCCAATGCCCCGATAGCCTCGGGCCTCTGCAGCATGTCCCCGAGGTTGCCTCGACGTCTGGGACACGGCACGTCGCCGGTCCCCGCCTAGCCCTCTCTCCTCTCCCCTCTGTGAAGCTTGCCCGAGCGCGTCCATGGACGAAGCTCACGGTGCATCGCGGCCGCGCCTATATAAGCTATCCCCTACCCTCTCTCTCACCTCTGATCAACCCCCCTGCACCCCACGAACCTCCCAGACACCCTCGAGCTCTCTCCCGTGGCCTCCTACCCCTTCCATGGCCGGAGTACCGCCGTCAACCTCCGCTCGGATTCGGGCACCTCGGCCCCTCTTTCCTTCCCCTGCCCCCTCCAGTACTCCTTCACCACCACTAGGAGGCTTCTGCCGCCGCCATTTTGCCCCCTGTTCGCCGTGTGCTCGAGGCCCGTGCTGGCCGACGACCTCCCCCCGCCGTCGCCTAAACTGCGGCGACTAGGCTACCTTCCGACGCAAGAGGAGCACGCCAGCAGGTCCTCCCCTCCGCGTTGATCACTCCGGGGGCCGGAGCGCCGCCGGGGATGGCCCGAGCCGCCGGGGCGAGCACCGACGCCGCTCGGCCGCTCCCTCCCCATCGCTCATGCGAGAGGTAGGGGACGACAGCCTGACAGCTGTGAAGGAAATGTTCAAAAATCTCCCAAATATTCAAATGAACTCCAAATTGCATGATTCAAATTTCTGGCAGTCTCTAAAATCATGCTCTACCACATGGTGCAACATGCACATTATTCCAGAAATATTTCCTTCACAAATAATTATCAAATGCCAATATTTCATTTTCTGTGATGAACTTTAGAAAATCACAGAGAGCTCAATTTTGATCCAAATGCAGTGGTTCAAATTCCTAGATGCTTGTCATATCCAAACTTATTTTTGGAACATTTTTATTAATACTTTCTGCACCCCCACCAAATAATGAGCCATGTCTTCATATTTATCAACTTTGCAAAATCCTAGGAAATTCATTTGAATTCCAAATCCAGTGAAACCAACTCCTAGATGCTTCTAAAATCATGACTTGTTGATGGGTGCCTTTGCTCATCATTCAAGAAAATATTTCGGCATTCTTCTTTCAAATCCATAAACCCCTTGGTTCCATCATATTGAAATGATCCAAACTATCCATTGATCCAGTAGATAGATATATGCTATAGTAGTTGGCTACGCAAAATGGGTCAGGGTTATGCACTGAGTGAAACAAGTGTGGTTTGACATACTTGCAAATGACCCAGTGGGTGCCACTAATGCCCCTGGGAGTTGATGAGGAACTAGGGCACTACTTGGTGAAGAAGTAGTGTGCCGAGGCTTGACGAAAGTGTTGTTTACAGAGATGGATTAGATTTATGTGTGACTACCGTCCCAGCCAAACATGCGCAACCACTCTACCCTTATATGTGAAAAGGGCACTATTGATTACCTAGATCGATACTAGCATGGTGCCCACATTACTAGTGACGGGGGTGACATGAGGTCACTCTCGGGACGGGGTCGTGCTTGGATAGGCGGCCATGACTGTTTTTACAGGGCACCGAACACACCGTTTGTACCCCGTGTCAGTGGTATGTGATGAATATGGGAGCAAGTCTCCACAATTTTAAGATGTGAAATGTTGGCACGGGGCTGTTACCAATCGAGTGGACTCTATGTTAGTGTCGTCTAGGGAAAGATAGTGATCGCGTGCTTACCCCGGGTACTTGAGGTACCGCGGGTCGTGGATGTCACGGAAGTTCCCCAGATCTTGTGGGTAAAGTGTGCAACCTCTGCAGAGTGTAAAACTATTCAAATAGCCGTGTCAGCGGTCGAGGACAGTTGGGTGGTGCTACTTAGACTATGTCCATAAGTTTCTGGAAAACAACACAGATTGGGTGAATCTGTTGATGTGATTGTGATAAAGTCACGATGAGCTTGAGCAAGAGTTGTTCATGACTGTTTCTCGACATTGATGTCGGAAACCTCCTGATACTTGTTGCAGACACATACATGTCCATGTTATATGTTGATCATACTTGCATGTGAAAAACTAGCTTTCCGCAAAACTGCCAATTTAGCAGTAGAGCCTTGCATAATTATTCTGTCATCATACTTGGGTTGCTTGCGAGTACATTCAAATTACTCATTGGCTTGACACTGGTTATTTTACTGGCCAGGCATGAGAGAACAGGTTAGGATGAAGATTTCTTGGTGACGAGCATGCGAGCTAGGACGCTTCCCAGTCAGAATGCCTGTAGGGTTAAGGCAGATGGCATGGGTCCATGTTGTCATTGAATATTTCCGCTGCAACGATATACTCAAGACTTGACCTTAATGGTCCTATTTGTGTAATACGGTATGTATGGATGTAAGACTCTTGTTATTCAGCTTCTGTGTGTTCAGTGAGCATTGATCTCTGGGATCACTGTACACGTGCATTCGGTGATCACGACTTATGAATTGGGGTCCCCACAGAGCTGGTATTAGAGCCATCCTGACTGTAGGAAGCCTTAGTTAGCATGGTCGTTAGTTAGGGTAAAACTATTTTCAAAACTATTACTAGTTTTCAAAACTATCTATACTTCTCTTCCCTTCTTAGTTTTCGAAAAACTAGGCCATACTTAACCTCTTCCCGTTCAAAACTTTGGTCGCTAGAACCCTTATGCCCCTGACCACTGGATTTCCTGAAATCCTCGTGGAGTGCACCTTGCCAAACACTCACCCACCACTTCTGCACACACGATTGGTGGCACCACGACAAAACAATGTCAACGGAAAATCCATCCTCGAGAAATGAAGACATGAAGACCCAGAAGATGGTGACACCCTTGACAGAGCCCCCAGATGATGCAACATTGGCCTATGATGACCAGGGTGTAGGCTATGCCAGATCCTGATATGCATCACTAATAGAGTAATCCTGTCACTACCGTTGTTGTATCGTGAACCACTGGTGGATGAGAACCTCGCCATTTGGTCCGCCTCACTATAGTGAGCAGGAAAACGGTCCTCTTCATCCCCCGCTCCTGGTGTCGATGTTTCCATCAACGCAACCGACATGTTGAACCTCTATTATGCCTTGATTAGTATCATTGCATAAAGGATTGCCTACCTGATACCCTCGACGTCCCAGAAAACACAAGGGGTCGTCATGATTAAAGAGATAAGAAAAGCTACAAGGAGGCACCTTCACCACATCACCTCATCAGGCGAGAAGTTGTTGAAGATTCTCCAGGCTCAACCCGGATCGTTTATCAAGCAACTACAAGGGACATAGCAACACCTGAGGAAGCTCAGAAGACTGCATGAGGCACAAGTCACGACACTGAGTCCGAGAACCCCTAGGGTAGGATGAGTCGTGTACCCCCTATGCGCAGTCGAGTCCGTATGATGGTTCGAATAGAACCATGATTGTGAGTTGCTTGATTTTATTTGTTTGTGTTTTGATATAAGTCGCACTTTTGCCCCAGGCAACAAGCGCATGGCTATATCACCTTCCTTGCCTTGTTTCTTTTGTTTCGACCTTTTTGCACCTGTTTGTTGCACCTGCACTACAGAACCCCCTTTAGGCATCCCCCCCCTCTATGCTACTCCCCCCTCTTCTCTCTTCCCAACTGAAGACCTGCAAGACGAGATGCACCAAGGATTCTACCTCGGCAACCGACTGGCACTGAAGACTTCTGCTACAACCTCCACGATCAAGTGCAACCGCATGAAGTTATGTTTAACCCTCCAGACTAGAAACCCATTCCGAGACCCTTTGAGACTTCACGAGACACTCCAGCACGAACCCTTAACCATGTGCCTAACCCATAGTAATGCGAGAGAACCAGTTAAGCCTTTATAACCTTGCACAACACTGGGTTCGTAAAGGAGCTAGTGGACACAGTGAACGAGCACATTCTCATCCTAATATAGCACAAGAACTGACGATGCCATAGATAGACCAATTTGAGGATATAAGATAGATGACTTGATGGCTTTATATCAGTGACTTTGAGGAATTATCAGAGACCTTGATGGATTGTGAGGTTTTCATATGGGTGGGATCATGACTTGGGGGAATGTAGGAGTACTCGCTGGACCTGAGATTTGGATTTATGTAGGTGATTCTGGTTGGTATAAATGCTAGATATGTCTGTATGGTTCGGAGTAAATTGGATTTAGACCTATGATCCTGATTATGATATCATGCTTCTCGATGGACAATAACCTAGGAGATTGGGTTATTTGTCGGAGTTGAATTAGGGATCCATATAATCGTGATCTTGGAGTTTACTTGACCCGGATGATGAGAATTTGGTGGACTTACTATCGTAATGCATAGTCCTTCCAAGTATTTGGGTATTATAGGGACTTGAGATCTTGTGGAACACCGTAGACATCGGATTTGTAGAATTATTGGATTATGTGGTGATTGATGGAAATTACCGGGCTATTGGAGATGATCTATAGGAAGGAAACAAAATCTTGGAGTGGCATATGACGTGTTTCCTTAGAATAGAGATGCCTTATCGTGAGCCTTGCAAGAATAGGTTGAGTGCTTGGATTATGGAGTTTAATTTAAGCTTAGTAGCATGTGTGACCTACCCATGGATTTTAGGGGAAGGCATGCATATGGATTTGGGGATCGTAGGCAAGTACAATTTTGTTAGACCGTCTCTTGAGAGTCATGAGGATATGTATGGCATGAGTGGTGATTGAAGTTGGTCTATGTGAGAAGATGCTTTTTCGTTCGGAGTACTAGATAGAGCTAATGGCATCTCAGAAACCGTGCTTAAGGATAAGATGATAAACGCTCACTCACTCACTAGAAACCTTGAAACCCTTAAGCCCCACCGAGCCCCAACCTGGTCAGATTTTGACCACGGGACTTCGCTCTAAGTCGGGAAGACCTTGCGAATACTCAGCGGAGACCACCACCAATACCCCAGCCTACCTTGCGTACCCCCATAGACCTCATGGAGTAATTGGACAAGTTGGGTAACATCATTATTTGATGGCCTACTTGTCTGCCCGAAGACAAAGAAGAGACGGGCAGCTCGATAGAAGACATTTGAAGACCGCCCTGTCAAGAAGGACTACATCGACCACCGTCATCAAGAAGTGAACTCCTGCATCCAAGACCGGGCGTATCTGCAAACCACTCCTCTCGAAGGGACCGAGCATTTCCGCGTCGAAGGGATGCTCACGCCAAGATTTATTGACTTTCTTCAAGGCCACTGCCAGTCAAATAGCAGATGGCTACCAGCTGGACTTACCACCCGAGTTACCCTTCATGCACCAAATATTCCACGAGTCCCCACTCTGGAAGTACTTCTTACTTCCTAGCTAGCCCGGTGCCCGCAAGGACATCGATCACCGAGCATTTGAAAACTAACCCAACCTAACCTATGCAAGAGACCCCTCAGCAACCTGCATCAAAGAGGGTAACAAGCAAGAAGCCACACCACCAAGTACTTCAAGATCCCATGGAGCACCACCCGGAAGCAGAACCAACCAGAAGAAGTGAAGACTACCCCATATCCAAGACTCCGCATTTATTTCCACGCCTAGTCTGGGAATCTCGGGGACGAGATTCTTGTAAGGGGGATAGGTCTGTCACACCCTGATTTTCATGTCACATTGCTTAAGCTAATTATCATGTTAAAAATGTGGATTTACAAAAACTTCTGAGTGTTTTGACTTTGCTTGATTTGACTTTTGTCTGCTGTTTGCTAGTGCTCTAAAAATCAAATAAATCCTCCAACTCTTATATTTCACCTCCTTGATCCAAAACTTTTTCCCAATGATCATGCCATGTGTATAGAACAATATAGAATTTTCTTATATAAATATTTTGGCCAAATAGTATTTTCTAAAATTAGTTTATCAAAAACCCCTGAATTGAGGTTTGCACTGCAAGTACCTTATTTAGGGTGTGAAAAATCTTTCAAAAAGTATATTTGAATCCTATTAGGTATAGGACTCCCAGAAACCACAAAATTATAATTTTAAAAGTTATTTTTATATTTTATTTAAAAGCTTTTTCTTAAGGCCAGAAATAGTCTTTAATAGGGAAAAATTATTCAATTATTTCAAAAATATTTGCCAAAATTAAGGGAGACTCGTGGGACATATATTGTCCTTATATAAGAGTTTCAACACATGGTCATGTTCAAAATATTGGACAAATCTTTCCAAAACCCTTTCTGGATATTTCAAGCTTTTGAAATATTTACAAAGGAAATATTCCCCAAATAATCCAGGGAAATTCTATCATGTCAAATATGACATATTTGATGATCTTGCAAAGCCTCATGCCTTGAAGATCAAGGGAACATCATCTAATCCCCTCAAAACCATTTCTGTCCATTTTGAAGTTTGAGTAACTTTACATTGCCAAACTTGTCCAAATGCTCTCAATCTTGGTGCACAAGCTAAAATGATGTAATTATGCATCTATGCCAAATGGCACAAGTTTTGGAGAAGCATAACTTGGTCTAAGTGCCCCAAAACCATTTCTGTTCAAATTCAAATTTGAACAACTCTACATTGTCAACTTTTTACCTGGGGCTTCAAACTTTGTGAGCATGATCATAACCCCAAATGATGATACTACACCAAGTGGTGCATCAAGGGGAGATGGTTAGCTTAACTCAAACAAGGTGAAACCATTTCTGTTGATTTCTAGGGTTCATCAAATTTACATTGGCAACTTTTCCCAAATGAGCTCAAATTTGGTGAAAGGCCCTAATTATATGTGACATTTGATCCTGTTAAGTCTCATGTCACTTGGAAGTCATTTGCCTTCCCAAAGCATGATCAAACACCTTCTGCCAATTTACCAAAACCATTGTTTGGACCCCGTTTACTATTTCCCTTTACCTCAAATTGTTACCACAACTTCTCCTGATCATCTTCTACCCCCAGTAACTTTCCCATATCCTCAGCTCTATGATAGGGGGGGTGAAAACCCCCTTTTTACTCTTGTGGACAGCAACACTCTTCTCCTCTTTCACCTCTTTCCTCACTCTAGTGGCTCCCAGAGCATCCAAGGCCACCTCCCTATAGTTTACTACTCCCTCTACCCTCTGGACACCATTGGACACGCCCTGGACGCCAGGCAATGCCAATGGCAGCCAAAAGCATGCTCTGGAGTGCGCTACATTGCTCTGGAGCACTATAGCCGCCCCCCATCCCAATGCCCCGACAGCCTCGGGCCTCTCCAGCATGTCCCGGAGGTTGCCTCGACGTCTGGGACACGGCACGTCGCCGGTCCCCACCTAGCCCTCTCTCCTCTCCCCTCTATGAAGCTTGCCCGAGCGCGTCCATGGACGAAGCTCACGATGCACCGCGGCCGCGCCTATATAAGCTATCCCCTACCCTCTCTCTCGCCTCTGATCAACCCCCCTGCACCCCACGAACCTCCCAGACACCCTCGAGCTCTCTCCCGTGGCCTCCTACCCCTTCCATGGCCGGAGTACCGCCGCCAACCTCCGCTAGGATTCGGGCACCTCGGCCCCTCTTTCCTTCCCCTGCCCCCTCCAGTACTCCTTCACCACCACTAGGAGGCTTCTGCCACCGCCATTTTGCCCCCAGTTCGCCGTGTGCTCGAGGCCCGTGCTGGCCGACGACCTCCCCCCGCCGTCACCTAAACTACGGCGACTAGGCTACCTTCCGACGCAAGATGAGCACGCCAGCAGGTGCTCACCTCCGCGCTGATCACTACGGTGGCTGGAGCGCTGCCGGGGATGGCCCGAGCCGCCGGGGCGAGCACCGGCGCCGCTCGGCCGCTCCCTCCCCATCGCTCAGGCGAGAGGTAGGGGACGACGGCCTGACAACTGTGAAGGAAATGTTCAAAAATCTCCCAAATATTCAAATGAACTCCAAATTGCATGATTCAAATTTCTGGTAGTCTCTAAAATCATGCTCTACCACATGGTGCAACATGCACATTATTCCAGAAACATTTCCTTCACAAATAATTATCAAATGCCAATATTTCATTTTCTGTGATGAACTTTAGAAAATCACAGAGAGCTCAGTTTTGATCCAAATGCAGTAGTTCAAATTCCTAGATGCTTGTCATATCCAAACTTAGTTTTGGAACATTTTTATTAATACTTTCTGCACCCCCACCAAATAATGAGCCATTTCTTCATATTTATCAACTTTGCAAAATCCTAGGAAATTCATTTGAATTCCAAATCCAGTGAAACCAACTCCTAGATGCTTCTAAAATCATGACTTGTTGATGGGTGCCTTTTCTCATCATTCAAGAAAATATTTTTGCATACTTCTTTCAAATGCATAAACCCCTTGGTTCCATCATATTGAAATGATCCAAACTATCCATTGATCCAATGCCTATGAAAACACCTTGGTCATTTCTAATATGACCAGAGGTATCCTAGAAAAGTCCAACTCCTATTTTTTGAGCACTTTTATTTTTGCTTTGATTGTGTTGCTTATTATGATTGTTTCCATCGTTAGTTGACGAAATAAACGAAGTACTCGGAGATGGACCAGAAGGGTTGAAGACTCGGAAGAATAAGGCAAGCAGCCCTTTGACCATGTTCGAGAAACCTTTTTATGTATGTCTCATAGCACCTTATTATCAATGCATCGGAATCATGTTGAGGTGGAAACCACTTTGGTTGCTACCTTTGTTACTTTACTATTGAAACTTGCATCAAACATGACCCTACCTTCCTATGAGGGTTATGTGGGTGGGAGTAGATAGATATGTGCTATAGTAGTTGGCTACGCAAAATGGGTCAGGGTTATGCACTGAGTGAAACAAGTGTGGTTTGACATACTTGCAAATGACCCAGTGGGTGCCACTAATGCCCCTGGGAGTTGGTGAGGAACTAGGGCACTACTTGGTGAAGAAGTAGTGTGCCGAGGCTTGACGAAAGTGTTGTTTATATAGATGGATTAGGTTTATGTGTGACTACCGTCCCAGCCAAACATTCGCAACCACTCTACCCTTATATGGGAAAAGGGCACTATTGATTACCTTGATCGATACTAGCATGGTGCCTGCATTACTAGTGACGGGGGTGACATGAGGTCACTCTCGGGACGGGGTCGTGCTTGGATAGGCGGCCATGACTGTTTTTATAGGGCACCGAACACACCGTTGGTACCCCGTGTCAGTGGTACGTGATGAATATGGGAGCAAGTCTCCACAATTTTAAGATGTGAAATGTTGGCACGGGGCTGTTACCAATCGAGTGGACTCTATGTTAGTGTCGTCTAGGGAAAGATAGTGATCAGGTGCTTACCTCGGGTACTTGAGGTACCGCGGGTCGTGGATGTCACGGAAGTTCCCCGGATCTTGTGGGTAAAGTGTGCAACCTCTGCAGTGTGTAAAACTATTCGAATAGCCGTGTCCGCGGCCGAGGACAGTTGGGTGGTGCTACTTAGACTATGTCCATAAGTTTCTGGAAAACAACACGGATTGGGTGAATCTGTTGATGTGATTGTGATAAAGTCACGATGAGCTTGAGCAAGAGTTGTTCATGACTCTTTCTCGACATTGATGTCGGAAACCTCCTGATACTTGTTGCAGACACATACATGTCCATGTTATATGTTGATCATACTTGCATGTGAAAAACTAGCTTTCCGCAAAACTGCCAATTTAGCAGTAGAGCCTTGCATAATTATTCTGTCATCATACTTGGGTTGCTTGCGAGTACATTCAAAGTACTCATTGGCTTGCCACTGGTTATTTTATTGGCCAGGCATGAGAGAACAGGTTAGGATGAAGATTTCTTGCTGACGAGCATGCGAGCTAGGACTCTTCCCAGTCAGAATGCCTGTAGGGTTAAGGCAGATGGCATGGGTCCATGTTGTCATTGAAGATTTCCGCTGCAACGATATACTCAAGACTTGACCTTAATGGTCCTATTTGTGTAATACAGTATGTATGGATGTAAGACTCTTGTTATTCAGCTTCTGTGTGTTCAGTGAGCATTGATCTCTGGGATCACTGTACACGTGCATTCGGTGACCACGACTTATGAGTCGGGGTCCCCACATTCTGGAATTTCCTGAATTGTTTTTAAATTAAATAATCCCAGAAAATCCTTTACTGCGTCAACTTGATATCATGCTGACGTCAGAAAGTCAACAGACCTGGTCCAGGTCAAACCTGACTGGTGGGTCCCTCATGTCAGTGTCTCTAGGCTAATCCCGGTCAAAACTAGAGTTGACTGGGTTTGACTAAGCAGTGGGGCCCACTGTCAGTGACTGTGGTGGTTAATCTAATTATCATTAGCTCCTAATTAATAGGCCACGTCAGCCCGCCGGAGTTTGGCCGGTGACGACCATTTCGCACGGCGGTGACTCGTCAGAATCCTTGTTCCGGCGACCATTTGTCGCGCGGATGGGCTCTATGTGCTCCTGGTGATGCACCGCATCCAACGGTGCCACTAGTTGGTCGATTGGTCGCCGGAGTCGACGGCGACGAGCTCGTCCGCGGCGGTGCTCGCACGGAGTTGGCCGGGACGGCGTTGTGGTGCACGGTAGGAGGAGTTAGTGGTGGCATTAGCTTGCTGGTGATCTACTGATCCTAATGGCGTGCTCAGCTGCGAGGCACAGTGCCTGTGGCCACGACGGCGAGTTGGCCGGCGGCGGTGAGCTTCGGTCAGCAAGGGGGCGGCGGCTACAAGGCGTAATTGAGCCCGTGGAGAGAGGGGTTCGAAGCGTGAGCTCACAGCGATCGCAGAGGGCGTCGAAGCGAGGTCAGGGGAGGTCGGACGGCGGCGTACGGGCGGCGGCGATCTCCGGTGCCGAAGGTTGAAGACGACGGTGGGGAGGGCGTTGCAGGGCTTCTGGCATCGTGTGCATCGGTGGGGAGCTTCAGGGCGATGTGGCGGAGCTAATGGTGCGTCGGTGAGGCGAGGGAGTGGCGTAGGGCGCGGTGGCAGCGATCGGCGGCGACGAGCTCGCTCAGTGGAGCTCGGCGGAGGGGCGAGAGGAGGGGAAAGACACGGGGGAGAGTGAGAGAGGCGCCAGGGGGGTGCGTGGCGTCGACTAGGGGCGTCCAGGGCGTCGAGGGGGCAGCCAGGCAGGCAGGAGGTGGCTGGCGCATCGGCGGTGCTTGCCACCGAGCTGCTTCGTGCGCTGGCACGGCGAAGAAGACGAGCGTGCCCCTGGTGGGCTAGGCCATCTGGGCCAGCAGGTAAGTGGGCTCAGGTAAGTCTGCTTCTTCCTATTTTTTTCTATTTACTTTCTGTTTCATTTCTTTTGCAACTTTGTTGAATTAATAAAAATGCTAGAACATTTTTATAGCTCATAGAACTAGTCATGCCCACTGTATATAATATGAACAGTAGGGAACATTTTAGTTTACGATTATTTGGGCACATAAAATATTTTATAGCATTTAAATGCCCAAATGCAAATACCATATGAATTAATCCAGAGACCTTGGATGTCCTAGAAAATTGTGCACCATTTTTGGCAGAGGTTTAAGACCAAGGCAGAAATGTTGAACATTTTTCAAGGGCATTTTGGGTACATTGAAAAAGATTTTAACAAACCCTAGTTGTTAGAAGAGGGGTGCTGGGGTTTCTGTCATTCCCATTTCAAGTTTCTTTGGAAAGTAAACATGATGCACACTCTAGCTAGTCCTAATGCAAGCACTGACTAGGGATGTGACAACTCACCCCCACTCAAAAGAATCGTGTCCCGAGATTCGGGTTGCTCCGGAAAGAGGGTGGGGTACTCAAGTCGAAGACGATCCTCCCTTTCCCAAGTAGCTTCACTCTCGGAATGATGTGACCATTATACCTTGAGAAACTTGATATTGTGACGTCGAGTGGTACGCTCAGTTTGATCAAGAATACGAACGGGGTATTCTCGATATGTGAGATTGTCCTGGAGATCAAGCGTTTCATGGTCCACTCCGCGGATAGGATCGGAGAAGCAACGCCTGAGTTGAGAAACGTGGAAGAAATCATGAACTCTCGAAAGGTGCGGAGGTAGTTCCAATTGGTAGGAAACTTCTCCTCGTTTGGCAAGAATGCGAAAAGGACTGATGTAACGAGGGGCCAATTTGCCTTTGATACCGAAGCGATGGGTTCCCTTAAGAGGAGTAACCCGAAGGTAAGCTTTGTCGCCAACTTCAAAAGTCACAGCCTTATGATGACTATCATATTGGCTCTTCTGGCGAGACTGGGCTGTTTTCAATTTCTCATGAACGATGCGAACTTGCTCTTCTGCTTCCTGGATCATATCCGGACCAAAGAATTGTCTTTCCCCGGTTTCTGACCAGTTAAGAGGTGTTCGACACCTTCGTCCATATAGAACTTCGAAGGGAGCCTTGCCCAAGCTGGCTTGATAACTATTGTTATAAGCGAATTCGGCAAATGGAAGACACTTCTCCCAGTCCATACCGAAAGAGATGACAGAGGCTCGAAGCATATCTTCTAGAATTTGATTGACTCGTTCCACTTGACCACTTGACTAAGGATGGAAGGTGGTGCTGAAAGAGAGATGAGTTCCCATAGCATTCTAGAAACTTTCCCAAAATCGTGAAGTGAAAAGACTTCCACGGTCGGAGTTAATCTACAACGGCACACCATGAAGTGATACTATCCGAGAGATATACAAGTCTGCTAGCTGGCTAGCGGTTATACTCTCTCGAACAGGTAGGAAATGGGCTACTTTAGAGAGGCGGTCGATAATGACGAAGATAGCATTATTCCCTTTCCTGGTCCTGGGAAACCCGATAATGAAGTCCATACCGATCTTGTCCAATTTCCATTCAGGAATAGCTAAAGGTTGAAGGGTGCTAGCAGGCCGTTGATGCTCTGCTTTGACTCGACGACAAACATCACAGTTAGCAATGAACTGCGCGATTTCTCTCTTCATCCTAGTCCACCAGAACCTCTGGCGTAGGTCCTGATACATTTTGGTACTACCGGGATGAATCGTGAGAGGAGATTCATGAGCCTCCTTAAGGATCGGCTGCCGTAGATGTTGGTTCTTGGGAACTACTAAACGGTTCTCGAAGAAGACAACACCTCGATCATCCATAGAGAAACTTCTAGCGACTCCGCTAGCAATGCTCTCCTGGTGTCGGGATATACCCTTATCACGCTTCCGGGCAGCTATGATTTGATCCATAAGGGTAGGTTTCGCCACCAAGGTGGAAAGGAATCCTCGAGGAACAATGTGAAGGTTAAGCTTACGAAATTCCTCGTGAAGAAGTGGTTGCCCTTGTTGTAACATCAAGTTGTTACAATAAGACTTACGACTTTGTGCGCCGGCCATGACATTGGCCTTCCCAGGGGTGTAAGTGATTCCTAAGTCGTAATCTGTGAGCAGCTCAACCCAACGTCTTTGCCTGAGATTCAAATCCGGTTGGGTGAAGATGTATTTCAGACTTTGGTGATTAGTGAAGATTTCACAGCGATTACCAAGAAGGTAATGTCGCCATGTTTTGAGTGCGTGGACTACAGCTGGAAGCTCTAGATCATGTGTGGGATAGTTATCCTCATGTGGACGCAACTGTCGAGATGCGTATGCAATCACTTGACGATCTTGCATGAGTATGCAACCTAATCCTTGTCGCAAGGCGTCGTAGTAGATAATGAAATCCTTGGAAAAGTCTGGTGGTACCAGTACAGGTGCAGATGTCAGGCGTCTTTTCAGTTCCTGAAAGCTGGACTCGCACTGTGGGGTCCACTCGAACTTTTTATCTTTCTTGAGGAGTTCAGTTAGAGGTTTAGCAACTTTGGAGAAATTCTCAACGAAGCGTTGGCAATAGCTCGCTAAGCCAAGGAAACTCCTAACTTGCTTGACCGATTCAGGGGGAGTCCAATCAAGGACGGCTTGAACTCGCTCGGGATTGACGGCAATACCCTTACCAGAGATCACATGGCCTAGATAGGTCACTTCCGGCAACCAGAATTCACATTTAGAGAATTTGGCATAAAGGCGGTGCTCTCGAAGTTTCGTCAATACCAGCCTTAGATGCTCGGCATGATCTCTCTTGTTCTTGGAATAGATGAGTATATCATCGAGGTATACCATGACGAATTTATCCAAATACTCCATGAATATCGAATTCATTAGCCGGGAGAAGGTGGCTGGGGCATTGGTTAACCCGAAGGACATGACGGTGTACTCGTATTGGCCATAACGAGTAACAAAAGCCGTTTTAGGAATGTCCCCGTTCTTGATCTTGATTTGATGGTAGCCCAACCTCAAATCCATTTTGGAAAGGACTGAGGATCCAGCGAGCTGATCATACAGGTCGTTGATCCTGGGGAGCGGATACTTGTTCTTTATGGTGACCAGATTGACAGGTCGGTAATCTACAACCATCCATTCCGTTCCATCCTTCTTCTTGACGAAGAGGACGGGACCAGCCCAAGGGGAAGAACTAGGGCGGATGAAACCCTTTTTCAAGGATTCATCGAGTTGTTTCTTAAGCTCAGCTAATTCTAGGGGTGCCATCTTATAAGGTCACCTAGATATTGGAACAGTTCCTGGAATAAGATCTATCACGAACTCGACATCTCTGTCAGGTAGAACACCTGACAGTTCTTCTGGGAAAACATTCGGAAAGTCACGGACTACCGGAATATCTTCGAGTTCTGGTAGAGGGCTGGCATTAAGAGAGTAGAGCTGATGCTCAGCCATTCGGGTCAAGACATTGACTGTCTTGCCGGATGGGTGTGTAAGTTGAACGGTCCTAGTGTAGCAATCAATCTTGGCGTAATGAGTTGTCATCCAATCCATACCCAAGATGATGTTTATGTCCGAGGACTTGAGAACAATTAGTGATGCAAGGAAAACAAGTCTATCGACATGAATTTCATTTCCATCGATTACCCTAGAGGTTTGCCACTTTGAACCAGGAGTTTGAATAACCATGGAAGTAGGCATGTCACAAAAAGTCATGTTGTGCATTCGAGCATAGCTCTCAGATATGAACGAATGAGATGCTCCAGTATCAAAAAGAACAAATGCCAGATGGCAGTTAACAAGAAGCGTACCAAGGATGACGTTAGGATCCTCATAAGTTTCCTCAGCAGAGACATAGCTGACATGACCACGTGCAGTGGGGATTGGCTTGACATAATTCACCTTGCCGGTTGGCTTACCACGGCCAACGGGTTTTCCTAGCTGGTTCTGAGGACACTCACGCATGTAGTGCCCCGGTTCTCCACACTTGAAGCATGTCACAGTGCCAGTGCGTGGAGCAAAGTTGGTAGGTGGTCCTCCATAAGTCTTGGCAGGTGCATACTGTTGAGTTGGGCGAGGCGCCTCATAGGATGGCCTCGGTGTGTACTTGGGTGGCAGAGCAGTGTTAGGAATCCACACACGGCGCTTGTGAGAGCCAGAGCCGGATGAGGAACCAAATTCACGAGGATGCTTGCGTGTGGCTTCGAAATCAGTCTGGCCCGTCTCAGCACTGATAGCTTTGTTCACCAACTTCTGGAAGGATGTGCACTCGTGCAGACGTAGATCTCGACGGAGTTCGGGGCTGAGTACCTTGCGGAACCTCGCCTGTTTCTTGGCATCGGTGGATACCTCCTCAGGTGCAGAGCGTGCCAAGTTGCCAAACACGCGACTATAGCCATCCACGGTCAACCGGCCCTGGGTGAAATTGCAGAATTCCTCCCGCTTGCGATCCATGAGACCTTCCGGAATGTGATGTTCACGGAATGCCTCACTGAACTCAGCCCAAGTAGTGATTTGGCCAGCAGGACGCATAGCCTCAAAGTTTTCCCACCATAGACTGGCAGGGCCCTCAAGATGGTAGGCGACGTAGATAACCTTGTCAGCTTCGGCCACACGGGCAGAGTGTAACTTGTGGGTGATACTACGAAGCCAGTCATCCGCATCCAGAGGTTCGGTGGAGTGATGGAACTTCGGTGGGCACATCTTGATAAAATCATTGATTGACACCACGTCATTCCTCTGACGAAACCCAGTGTTCTGCTCTATGCGTTCCAGTAGACGGTTGGTCTTTCTCTTGTTCCGTTCTGCCTCGAGCATAACTTCAGCCAAGGAGGGTGGATGGGGCAGATTCTCATCTCTAGCCCCACTAGCCTCACCCTGCTCCTGAGCGGCAGGAGTGCTGCGAGTGTTGACCATCCTAGGAAAACAAAACAACGGTTTAGACAAGGATGACAAAACTTGACATAGGAGTGCAGAATGTAATGGATGACACGGAATGCAGAGATGTTCATCCGTACGACATGGTAATATATAAACTGCCATATATACACCAGTGGTCATACACACCATACATAGTTTAGTACAAGCCAAGGCTAAAGTACAACTGCGGTGAAAGACGATACATCTCATCAGAGGCATTCCAAGCTCCTATACATTATTTAACTACACCTCCGGAACTCAGTACTAGCTAAGTCATATTCCACAAGACGCGCAGGACTGTGGAGATACAACTACTATGATACTACTACTGCCACGGTCTAGCTCAGACATTCCCGTAGTAATCTTCGTAAAGATTACCAACGTAGCCTGGAAGTGGAACAGATGGATCTTGAAACTCTCGAGCACTCGAAGGCTGTGGACCATAGGGACATGGATGTGGCCTCGGGCCTAATGCTGGTGGTAACCGACGCCCACGTGGAGGTGTAATACCCCCAACGTCACGCCAATCCATACGATCAGGCAGACGAGTCCGCACGGGGTAAAAATCCCGCATATCTAGATATCCGGCGTGCACAGCAGGTGCAAGCCGTGTCAAAGTAGTCCAGTGGGTGGCTCGAGTGTTATACAGCTCCATTCGGAGGGCACGGACCTCACGGTCCCTATCCTCCAGCATCTGAACAGTAGTCTGAAGCAATGGCTCCTCATGAGCAGCATCAGTATACAAACAAGTATAGTAGCCTTCCTCTCCGGGAAGTGAGGCTGGCATGTAACAGAATTCAGTGTTCAGCAACAGGGCATGCCTAGCCCGGAGGATGGTCATCATCGAATAAGCGGCATCCTGCACTGCCATCTCGATAGTAACCCCGAGTCCATCAGACCAATGGATGGGGTCGTTAGCTCCGGGATATGAGGGGTATATCCGGACTGTGCAGAAATACTGACTCTGTTTGAAATCCCGGTACTGTTCCTCCACGGTGTACTCAGGATACCAGCGGTAACTGGTCTCAGTCAACTCACGGACTAGCATGGCCATGTGACCGGGCACATTAATGCACCGAGTCAAACGAACCACTTGGTGAGGTGTGCGGCCAGACATCTGAAACACGAAGTAATGCAAAGGCATTAGTGTTTCTGGAAGAAATCGGGCAGCATAACAACTGTAAATGCTCAAAAAAGATTTTGAGACATCATACAAATGATAGCATAGCCACTCAACAATATCATATCACGGTTTCGGGTCCAACAAATCATCATACTAAAAGGGTAGAAACTGAACTAAGTGACGAGGTTACAGACCTAGGGTAGGGTCATAGGCCTGACCTATAGGCCCCTCCCAAGGTCACTATCCTAAGAGATCAAAAGACAAGACTTACGACGGTGGAGACGGTCGACTGAGACGGTCCAAGGTGACGCTTCACTCGACTGACTCACGTACCCAAGACGACTCAACTCCACTCGACTGGATCAAGCACTCGACCCCCGAAGACTAAACGCCCCTCAGACGGCAACGGTCATATATTTACTCACTGTAGTAAACCCCATAATTACCCTTTACTGCAGGCGTTATCAGTAACGCCTGCCTTAATGTACCTTTAAACCCTTGGTAACATGGAGCATGGCTGGGGTCTTGGCATACTATATAAGCCACCCCCTCCTTCAGAACAAGGGTTCGCACCTCTGTAACACATACATACACACATCAGTCGACCAAGCCTCCGGGCAACGAGACGTAGGGCTTTTACTTCCTCCGAGAAGGGCCTGAACTCGCAAAACACCCTGTGTACAACTGCGCCATAGCTAGGACCTTGCCTCTCCATTCGTACCCCCTACCTTCACTGTCAGACCTAGAACCACGACAGTTGGCGCCCACCGCGGGGCAAGGCGTCTTAGCGACATTTGGTGAAGTTGCAATCCCTTCCCCGACCACTTTCATCATGGTGTCACGCGGCGCTTTAGCGTCAGGCCACGAGATCCGGCTCGACGCGCTGGTCTTCGTCCCCGATGACTCCGCGTGTCTTAAGGAAGCCCCGCTCGACGTTGAGGCCCTACCTGCTCGCGGAGCCACTCAATTTTGCGCTGGAGCCGGCGGCGTCCTCCTTCTGCAGCCGTCGACCTGATACTCATCGCCCATCATCCCCGCTGGACACCTCCATAAGCGATCCGGTCGCTCGCGGCTCCAGCGGTGGGTAAAACACGCGGTGGCTCGTCAAACAGCCACCCCGCAAGTCGCGGCTATCGAGCCCGATGGTTACCTTTACGGGCCGGCCGATCAGTCGACCGAGCTCGAAGATTCCGTTTCCGAGTGCAGGAGCAGCGACCCCGCGGTGGAAATACTCATGGTCGATCCGCGCCATAGCCCACCAGGTTTCACTCGCGGGGAGAACAGCGGCAGCGGTGGCGATCGAGCGCACGACAACGACGGCTACGTCCCTCAGCCCCTCACCTCCGAGCAGAGAGCTGAGCTCTGTCGCCGCAACGGAGATGCGCTCTTCACCCCCATCGTGGGAGATTCCCCAGAAGCTTTGGCCCTCGAAGTCACGCGCGTTGCCACCTTGGCCGAGCGCGCGCGCCTGGAAAACATCCAACGTTCGCTCGACGAACAGGCCCGCCGACAGGCCCCCGAGTCCAGTCGACGGCCGCGGCAATCACGTCAGCGTGAGACTCAGGTGTTCCGCACACCAGTACAAAACCTCGAAGCCGCGGCCCGTATCGCGGAGTCGATTCAGCCCTCCCAGTCGGAAGCTGGAAGAGGCCTTCAGCAGATCCGAGCTTTGCTCCGAACGGCTGAAGAACAAAACGCGGCTGTCTCTCAGTCGTGCATCAGGATTCACAGCAGATCGGTGGCTGCAGACACCGTATGGTCGGCTCACAGTCCAAGATCGCCCCCGAGGCGTGAGGAACGTGGTCCACGACATGACTGGCACCTAGGTCGGAACGACGATCCGCTCGACCGTCGACACGAATGCAACGACCGCCGTCGAGTGCCTACCCCTCCTCCGGGAAGTGGTTCACACTCGCCTCTGCGGCACATAGGTAGGCGCCTGCGAGACGACGAGCGCAGGATTCCCCCGGATCCTCGGCGGCCGGGCTTCGACGCGAGGTCCATCCTTGTACAGGGGCGGGTCGACCGTAACCGGGCATCCAGGGACGAGCGAGGTGGACACCAGCCCTCCGGCAGCCGAGCGCCGGCCTCCGGGCCCGAGTGCTTCTGCAGCGCAATCAGGGCCGCAGAGATCCCCCCGAACTTCAGGCTGGCGGCCGGAGTGAGCAAATTCACTGGTGAGTCGAAGCCGGACACGTGGCTGGAAGACTACCGAGTGGCCGTCAGATCGGAGGAGGCAACGATGAAGTGGCCATTAAGCACCTCCCCTTGATGCTAGGAGGCTCCGCTCGGGCGTGGCTCAACCAGTTAGCCCCCAGGAGCATATACAGTTGGGAAGTGCTCGCTCGGGTATTTGTTCGGACCTTCGAAGGCACCTGCAAATGACCTGCTGGGCTCGTCGAGCTTCAGCATTGCACCCAGAAGCCGAGTGAAACTTTGAGGGACTACATTCAGCGGTGGACCACTTTGCATCACACAGTGGAAAACGTCTCCGAGAACCAGGTGGTGTGCGCTTTCAAGGAAGGCGTGCGCAATCGGGAGTTGAATCTGAAGTTTGGGCGGACAGGCGACATGTCTCTGTCGCGAATGATGGAAATCACCAGTCGGTACGCCAACGGTGAAGAGGCCGATCGGCTCTGCAGCGGCAAGAAACCAGTCGGGCAGGACGACCAGAATCACAGTCGGAAGAACAAGCGTAAGGCCGACCCAGCTGCTCAGGGAGAGGCCGCAGTGGTCAACCAAGGGAAGGGCAAAGGAAAGCCCAAAGGCTCCTGGGCCCCCAAGAAAGGAAAGGGTCAAGCTGGTGATGATATGCTCGACCAGCCGTATCCCATACACACTAAGAAGGACGACGAGGGGAACTTGGTGTACCCCAAGCACACCACTCGACAGTGTCGACTCTTGATCCAGAGTTTCCAGAAGGACCATTCCACTGAGAAAGAGAAGGAATCGGAAGAGTCCGAGGACAAGGAAGGGGACGGATGATACCCCCGCATCAACTCCACTTTGGTGATTTTCGCAGACGTCGAGAGCAAGAGTCGACCGAAGATCATCAACAGAGAAGGGAACATGGTTGCTCCAGCGACCCCCACGTTCCTGAAATGGTCGAAGACCCCCATCACATTTGACCAGTCCAATCATCCGACACACATCGCCACCCCTGGGCGGCAAGCGTTGGTGGTCGACTCTGTGGTCGAAGGCACTAGACTGACCAGGGTTCTTATGGATGGAGGCAGTGGCTTGAATATCCTATATGCAACAACCCTCTGGGATACGGGCATTCCGATGTCCAAGCTGAGGGAAAGTAATATCAGGTTCCATGGGGTAATCCCCGGGAAGAAGGCCGACTCACTTGGTCAGATCTCACTCGACGTTGTCTTTGGTTAGTCCAAGAACTTCCGAAAGGAGAAGCTGACGTTCGAAGTGGTAGACTTTAACAGCGCCTATCACGCCATCCTGGGTAGGCTAGCTTACGCCAGGTTCATGGCTCGACCGTGTTACGTCTACCTCAAGCTGAAGATGCCGGGACCCAACAGTGTCATAACCATCACTGGGAACCGGCAGAAAGCGGAAGAATGCTTCCAAAAAGGCTCGAAGATTACCGACGAGCAGATGGCAGCATTAGAGATGGAGGAGTACCAGAAGCAAGTGGATCCAGGCGACCTGCTAAGGGCAAATAAGCCGGCTTCCAAGTCAGCCTTTCAGTCAGCTGGGGACACAAAACCCGTGCACATCCACCCCACCGACCCCAACGCAGCGCCGACCCACATCTCCACCACCCTCGACAGCAAATAGGAAGAAGCGCTCATCCAGTTCCTCCATGAGAACTGGGACATCTTTGCATGGAAACCATCAGACATGCCAGGTGTGCCCAGGGGGCTGGCTGAGCACCATTTGCGAGTCGACCCGAAGGTGAAACCTGTGAAGGAACATCTCCGTCGATCCGCCGCGGAGAAGCGAAAGGCGATTGGCGAAGAGGTGGCTCGACTCCTAGCAGCAGAGTTCATCCGCGAGATATACCACTCCGAGTGGCTCGCCAACATCGTCATGGTCCCCAAAAAGGACAAGTCTCTCCGCATATGCATCGATTTCAAGCACATCAATCGGGCATGCCCGAAAGATCAATTTCCTCTCCCCCGCATCGATCAAATAGTCGACTCGACTGCGGGATGTGAGCGTTTGTCCTTTCTGGACGCATATTCCGGATACCATCAGATCCGTCTGTATGGTCCCGATGAAATAAAGACAGCCTTCATCACCCCTTTCGGGTGTTTTTGCTATGTCACCATGCCTTTCGGCCTCAAAAATGTCGGCGCCACCTTCATGCGCATGATCCAGAAATGCTTGATAAAGCAAATCAGTCGGAACGTCGAGGCGTACATGGATGACATCGTGGTCATGTCACGGAAAGGTTCCGACCTGCTGACTGACCTCACTGAGACATTCGCGAACCTCAGAAGCTACGATATCAAGCTCAACCCGTCGAAGTGTACATTTGGAGTTCCTGGTGGCAAGTTGCTCGGTTTTCTCGTTTCCAAACGGGGAATCGACGCCAACCCAGAGAAAGTCGGCGCCATCCTCCGAATGAAACGCCCCGAGCGTATACACGACGTCCAGAAGCTTACTGGTTGCTTGGCCGCATTGAGTCGATTCATTTCTCGGCTCGGGGAGAAGGCACGGCCTCTCTAACGACTCATGAAGAAATCCGACAAGTTCGAGTGGAATCCCGAAGCCGAAGCAACGTTTGAGGAGCTCAAAGCCCTGCTTTCCACCCAGCCGGTGCTCGCTGCCCCAGTCAGCGGAGAGCCTCCTCTGCTATACATTGCTGCCACCGGACAAGTCGTCAGTACTGTACTCACGGTCGAGCGGGAAGAAGAGGGCAAGGCATACAAGGTCCAACGCCCAGTCTATTACATATCCGAAGTTTTGACTCCCTCCAAGAAAAGGTATCCACATTACCAAAAGCTTGTGTACGGGATCTACTTGACTGCAAAAAAGGTTGCCCATTATTTCTCGGATCACTCAATCTCAGTCGTCAGCGACGCCCCATTGTCAAAGATACTAAACAACCGAGATGCAACCGGTCGAGTGGCAAAATGGGCGATTGAACTTCTTCCGTTAGATATCAAGTTCGAAGCGAAGAAAGCCATCAAGTCTCAGGCCATTGCGGATTTTGTGGCGGAGTGGATAGAACAAGAGCTTCCGACTCAAGTTCAGTCGGACCATTGGACTATGTTCTTTGATGGGTCCAAAATGCTGAACGGATCCGGTGCAGGCGTGGTCCTGATCTCTCCTAGGGGCGACAAGCTCAGCTATGTCCTTCAGATCCATTTTGATTCATCAAACAACGAGGCTAAATACGAAGCACTTTTGTACGGGTTGCGTATGGCCATTTCACTCGGCGTCCGTCGCTTGATGGTCTACGGCGATTCCGACCTAGTGGTGAACCAAGTAATGAAAAAATGGGACATCAGGAGCCCGGCAATGACCAGTTATTGCAGTGCAGTGCGAAAGCTTGAAAAGAAGTTCGAAGGCTTAGAGCTCCATCATGTGCCCAGAGCAAAGAATCAGCTAGCCGACGATCTCGCGAAAATTGGGTCGACTCGGAGGTCCATACCCAAGAATGTCTTCCTAGAGCATCTGCACACTCCCTTTGTCAAGGAAGACCCCTTCACGGAAGAGCCCCCGCAGCCAGTCAGTGCAACCGACCCGACTGAGGTCGAAGTGCCTGCCGTGGTCGACTTGATCACGGAGGTCCTAGTAATGACACATGATTGGACTGTGCCATATATATCATATCTCCTCAGGCAAGAACTCCCAGAAGATGAAGAAGAAGCGCGCCAAATCGTCCGCCGATCCAAAGCGTTCACAGTCATTCAAGGTCAGCTCTACAGAGAAAGCATCACCGGAGTCGCCCAGCGCTGCATCGATCCAGAGGAAGGTTGACTGATCTTGGATGAGATTCACTCGGGGACTTGCGGCCACCATGCTTCCTCTCGGACTATCGTGGCCAAAGCATACCGAGCCGGATTTTACTGGCCCCGCGCCAATGAGATGGCCAAGGATATTGTGGATAAGTGCGCAGGGTACCAGTTCTACTCCAACATGTCGCACAAGCCAGCATCCGCCCTCAAAACCATCCCACTAGTCTGGCCCTTCGCTGTTTGGGGCTTAGATATGGTCGGCCCCTTTAGGACAGGCAGGAGCGGGTTCACTCACCTTCTGGTAGCAGTCGACAAGTTCACCAAGTGGATCGAGGCCAAGCCCATCAATAACCTCGAGTCGAGCACCGCCATCGGCTTCATTAAGGAACTAATATTCAGATATGGGGTCCCCCACAGCATCATCACGGACAACGGCTCCAACTTTGACTCGGATGAATTCAGAGCTTTCTGCGCTTCCCAAGGAACGCGAGTCGACTACGCCTCCGTAGCACACCCTCAGTCGAATGGACAAGCGGAAAGAGCAAATGGGCTGATTCTCCAAGGCTTAAAGCCACGGCTCATGCGTGACCTCAAGCATGCCGCCGGGGCTTGGGTAACCGAGCTGCCCTCCGTCCTGTGGGGTCTGAGGACGACTTCGAATTGGTCGACTGGCCGTACCCCTTTCTTCCTGGTCTATGGGGCCGAAGCTGTATTGCCGAGTGACTTGTTACACAATGCCCCCAGAGTAGAACTCTTCTCCGAAGCTGAGGCAGAACAAGCCCGTCAGGATGCAGTCGACCTTTTAGAAGAGGAAAGAGAGATGGCCCTGATCCGGTCGACCATCTATCAACAGGACCTGCATCGATTCCACGCTCGCAACGTGAGAAGTCGAGCGTTCCAGGAAGGAGACCTGGTCCTCCGAGTGCATCAGAAACGTCCGCACAAGCTCGCCTGTCACATCCCTAGTTAGCACTTGCATTAGGGTTAGTTGGTGTGTGCATCATGTTTACTTTTCAAAGAAACTGGAAATGGGGTTAACAGAAACCCCAGCACCCCTCTTCTAACAACTAGGGTTTGATAAAATATTTTCCAATGTACCCAAAATGCCCTTCAAAAATGTTCATCATTTCTGCCTTGGTCTCAAACCTTTGCTAAAAATGGTGCACAATTTTCTAGGACATCCAAGGTCACTGGATTAAATCATATGGTATTTGAATTTGGGCATTTAAATGCTATAAAATATTTTAAATGCTCAAATAATCATAAACAATAATGTTTCCTACTGTTCATATTATATACAGTAGGTATGACAAGTGTTATGAGTTATAAAAATGCTCTGGCATTTTATTTAATTAAACAAAGTTGCAAAACAAATGAAACAGAAAGAAATAGAAAAAAAAGAGAGAAGAGAAAGTTTACCTGGCGCCCCACCCGGCCCACCTGCCGGCCCAGCCCAGCTGCCGCTCCAGCGAGCTGCTTGGCTCGGCCAGGCAGGCACGCAGGTGCTCGACGGCGACCGCACCGCGCGCCACGCAGCTGCCCGCCGCCCTGCTTCCTCCCCTCGCCGCCCTGGAAGCCTGGATTGGTCGTACCCGTCGCCCCCGACCTCGCAGACACCTCTCCCTCTCCCCAGCTCCTCTCCCTCGCTCTCCCCGCGCCATGGCCGACGCCGTCGTGCTCGCACCGTCGTAGAAGCCGCGCCCACCGTCGTCCCTGAGCCCCGCCTTGGTGTCCGTCGTCTCCGCCGTCCTCGACTACTTCGAACAGGCCGAGCCCCGAGCGCTCGCCCGCCCTGGAGACGCCCCCGACCTCTTCTTCCCCAACTCCGGCCTCGGAGATCCCCCTCGTCGTCCCGCTCAGCTCCGACCACCCCCGAGCTCGCTCCGGCGCCTGCTGCAACCCCTGTGAGCCCAGCTTTGTCCTCCCCCTCTCCGTTGGCTCTCTTATGCCCTGGAACACACCGCACGAAGCCCACCTGCACGCACCGCCGCGGAGCTCGTTGCCGACGAGGCTCCGGCCATCCATTGTCCGGCCACCCTGCCTATCAGCTTCACCATCACACGTAGATGCTGTAGGACTACTTCACGCTCCTCAACGAACACCGCACCGTCGTTTTCGACTTCGCCGAACTCCGGCCGCCGCTGGACTCGTCGCCGGCGTCATCTCCGGCGACCCCGAGGCCAGCCACCACCTCCACTTGATGCGGTTTGCCTCCAGCTAACCGTAGGTGTGCTCTGCCGTCGTTTTGGCAGCCGGAGCACGAAACCCGCACCCCACCGCCGTGTTTGGCCTCGCCGGCGGCTAAACGCCGGCTAGTTGGACCTGTTTTGACCACGGGTTTGACCCCCTGGGTCACTGACATGTGGGCCCTCCCCGCAAGTCAAACCTAGTTTAGGTGTTAATTTAATTCTAATTAGCTAATTAGTTAACTGTGACACTGACCAGTGGGTCCCACCGGTCAGGTTTGACATGGACTGGCCCTGTTGACTGACTGACGTCAGCATGATGTCATGCTGACGCAGTAAAGGTTTTTCTGGGATTTTTAGATTAAAAATAATTCAGGAAATTCCAAAAAATACCCAAAACTTCTAAAAATCATATAAAATCAACCATAGCTCAGATGGAAAAGATTTATATATGAAAAATGATCAGAAAAATCCAATATTTCCATTGGCACTGGTTTCATGCATGGTTGAACAAGTTAACTTGATGTATACATCAAAAACATGATAATGCACTTATTTAAATAATAGTTTGAACTCCAATTTGAATCTTTGATTCAAATAGGTTCAAACCCTACTTGTTTAAGTTGCATTAGCCAACACACATGCATCTAGCCATGTCATGAGCATGCATCATATTGTTGCATTTGTTTGTTAATGATTGTATCACCGGTATTCTCTGTGTTAGGTCCTGCTCCCGAGGATACTGCTGCGTATCCAGTTGAAGAGCAGTACCCGACAACTACTTTGTCAGGCAAGCAATCATTGATCATTCCGATACAAACCCAACCTTCTCGCTCCTACTCTCTTTTACTGCATTAAGGCAACAACGTGTGAACTGCTACTTGCTGCGGTAGTTGAACCCTATCCCTTGCATGACCTGTCATTGCCACAGTAAATAGTTGAAACCCACTAGCATGTGTAGGAGTTGATTGAGCCATGTGACGTGTGATCCACCATGCTATTTGTTTATGTTGCCTGCTATGCCTAGAGTTGTGTCAGGTCTGGTTCATCTGGGTGATGGATCAGAGTGAAATGATCATACCGGTAAAGAGAAGGAAGCGTGGAATACGCTTGGTAAAGGTATCGATGAAAGGCCATGTAGGAGTACATGGTGGGTTGTTTCATTGGAATCGTCCATAGGACCTGAGATCTGTATGTGTGGTTCAAGTTGCAGATACTACCATGCATTGGGCCCGAAACCAATGGACCCTCTCGGCTTATTAATTACCCTCGATCTCTGTCCAGGAGTTGCAACTAGTTTCTGGTGTTTTTAGCTTACTGGAGGTCGTGCACAACGCTGACCCTCGGGGTGGGTTGTGATGCGACAGGTACGTGGCACGGTGTACCGGTTGCCCGTTTGGTGACTCGGGAACCCTGTACACATCGTTTGGGGCCGTGAGCGACACCCAGGCCGGATCTCCCCACGGATGGAACCCAAATAGGCGATAAACCTGGACGAGAGACTTGAGTAGTTAGTCAGGTCGTGGCCGACACCCCCGCTGGGCTTCCGCTCGAAGGTTGCCGAGTATACGCCGAGTAAACGGCGATAAGTGGTGAAAGCGTGTGTGAAGAAGTACACCCCTGCAGGGTTATCAAACTATTCGAATAGCCGTTGTTCGCTGTACGGACTACTTGGTCACTCTTACAGTTCATAGACAAGTTGATGGATACTACTAAAAGCCTCAAGATAAGTGTGAGTGCCGTGGATGGCCCTTCCGTAGGATGACGGAAGAGGATCCTCGGTAGTGTATTGATGTGGTGAGTAGAGAACTCGTGTTCGTAATAACATCTTGCAATCTGTTGAGAGTTGTAGTATAGGTTTGCCAAGGTCAAAGCTGGCATTCTGCTATGAACTCCACTACCCCCCTTTGATAATGTTGCATGTATGTTAGGTTCTGTGCTAAGACTTGCTGAGTACCTTTGTACTCATGTTTGCTTAATAACTGTTGCAGAGGAGAACCCTGCCCCTGCTGATGGGTTCTACATAGACGTTGACGTCGACGAGTAGCTTGACACCCAGACGGAGATCTGGAGCTTGTGAAGGGCCTTGTAGATAGTCAGGCTACACCAAGCCTGTTTTATTTTCTAAGTTGTCTGTACTCAGACATGTAGCTTTCGCTTGTGCTTGCATGACTGTATGACTTGAGTGATGGGTCATGTGACCCCTACCTGTATGGATATGTTATGTATGGCTCTTGGAGCCTTTTAAATAAAGTACTTTAAGTCCATGTAGCTTGCTACGACTTGGGTTCATACGTTGATGACCGACACGTTCGTTGCTGGGTCATGGATGCCTGTCTCTGTAACTTAGTGCCACTTTTGGTTTATAACTAGCCATGTCGGCGCAGGTTCTCTGTCATATGGATGCTAGCGACACTGCCATATACGTGTGCCAAAATGCGCAAACGGTGCCGGGCCAGGTAAGGTGGCACCCATGGGGTTACCGTGCGTGAGGCCACAAAGTGATATGACGTGTTACAGCTAGATCGGTGTGACTTAGTATCGGGGTCCTGACAGCGTTGGCATCAGAGCTGGACTGCCTGTAGGTTTCTCAAGCCAAACTGGTCGATGTTGAGTCTAGAAAAATTCTTAGTTATATGTAGGGGAACTGATTGTGGAAGGGAACGTAAGGCTCTTTTTACTCCTTTACCTTATGCCCTTCTGATCTGAGTCAGTCTATTCTTTCAACGGGGATTTAGGACTAGGCCTCTTATCCTTACTAGGTTCACGTGTTACTAATCCGTAGACTCTTAGGATTGTTGGTTTCAAGCCTCAGTTCAGTTTCTATCCTTTTAGTATGATGATTGTTGGACCCGGAACCTTGATATGGAATTGTTGAGTGGCTATGCTATCATTTGTATGATGTCTCAAATCTTGTTTGAGCATTTACAGTTGTTATGCTGCCCGATTTCTTCCAGAAACACTAATGCCTTTGCATTATTCCGTGTTTCAGATGTCTGGCCGCATCCCTCACCAAGTGGTTCGTTTGACTCGGTGCATTAATGTGCCCGGTCACACGGCCATGCTAGTCTGTGTGCTGACTGAGACCGGTTATCGCTGGTATCCTGAATACACAGTGGAGGATCGGTACCGGGATTTTAATCAGAGTCAGTATTTCTGCACAGTCCGGATATACCCCTCATATCCTGGAGCTAACGACCCCATCCATTGGTCTTATGGACTCGGGGTTACCATCGAGATGGCAGTGCAGGATGCCGCTTATTCGATGAAGACCATTCTCCGTGCTAGGCATGCCCTGTTGCTGAACACTGAGTTCTGTTACATGCCAGCCTCACTTCCCAGAGAGGAAGGCTACTACACTTGTCTGTATACTGATGCTGCTCATGAAGAGCCACTGCTTCAGACTACTGTTCAGATGTTGGAGGATCGGGACCGTGAGGTCCGTGCCCTCCGAATGGAGCTGTATAACACTCGAGCCGCTCATTGGACTACTTTGACACGGCTTGCACCTGCTGTGCACGCCGGATATCTGGACATGCGGGATTTGTACCCCGTGCGGACTCGTCTGCCTGATCACATGGATTGGCGTGACGTTGGGGGTATTACACCTCCACGTGGGCGTCGGTTACCACCAGCATCGGTACCGAGGCCACATCCGTGTCCTTATGGTCCACAGCCTTCGAGTGCTCGCGAGTTCCAAGATCCATCTGTTCCACTTCCAGGCTACGGTGGTAATCTTTACGAGGATTACTACGCGAATGTCTGAGCTAGGCCGTGGTTGTAGTAGTATTGTAGTAGTTGTATTTCCAAAGTCCTGCGCGTCTTGTGGAATATGACTTAGTGTGTACTGAGTTCCGGAGGTGTAGTTAAATAATGTATAGGAGCTTGGAATGCCTCTGATGAGATGTATCGTCTTTCACCGCAGTTGTACTTTAGCCTTGGCTTGTACTAAACTTTGTATGGTGTGTATGACCACTGGTGTATATATAGCAGTTCCTATATTACCATGTCGTACGGATGAACATCTTTGAATTCCATGTCATCCATTACATTCTGCACTTCTATGTCAAATTTTTGCCATCCTTGTCTAAACCGTTGTTTTGTTTTCCTAGGATGGTCAACACTCGTAGCACTCCTGCTGCTCAGGAGCAGGGTGAGGCTAGTGGGGCTAGAGATGGGAATCTGCCCCAGCCACCCTCCTTGGCGGAAATTATGCTTGAAGCAGAACAGAACAAGAGAGAGACCAACCGTCTGCTGGAACGCATAGAGCAGAACACTGGGCTCCGTCAGAGGAATGACGTGGTGTCAATCCATGATTTTATCAAGATGTGTCCACCGAAGTTCCATCACTCCACTGAACCTCTGGATGCTGATGACTGGGTACGTAGTATCACCCATAAGCTACACTCTGCCCGTGTGGCCGAAGCTGACAAGGTTACCTACGCTGCCTACCATCTGGAGGGCCCTGCCAGTATTTGGTGGCAAAACTTTGAAGCTATGCGTCCTGCTGGCCAAGTCACTACCTGGGTTGTGTTCAGTGAGGCATTCCGCGAACATCACATTCCGGAAGGTCTCATGGATCGCAAGCGGGAGGAATTCTGCAATTTCACCCAGGGCCGTTTAACTGTGGATGGCTATAGTCGCGAGTTTGGTAACCTGGCACGCTATGCACCTGAAGAAGTATCCACCGATGCCAAGAAGCAGGCGAGGTTCCGCAAGGGACTCAGCCCTGAACTCCGCCGAGATCTACGTCTGCACGAGTGCACTTCCTTCCAGAAGTTGGTTAACAAGGCTATCAGTGCTGAAACAGGCCAGACCGACTTCGAGGCCACCCGCAAGCATACTCGAGACTTTGGTTCCTCATCCGGCTCTGGCTCTCACAAGCGCCGTGTGTGGGTTCCTAACACTGCTCTGCCACCTAAGTACACACCGAGGCCATCCTATGAGGCGCCTCGCCCAACTCAATAGTTTGCACCTGCCAAGACCTATGGAGGACCACCTTCCAACTTTGCTCCACGCACTACCACTATGACATGTTTCAAGTGTGGAGAACCGGGACACTACATGCGTGAGTGTCCTCAGAACCAACCAGAAAACCCGTTGGCCGTGGTAAACCAACCGGCAAGGTGAATTATGTCAAGCCAATCCCCACTGCACGTGGTCATGTCAACTATGTCTCTGCTGAGGAAGCTCATGAGGATCCTAACGTCGTCCTTGGTACGCTTCTCGTCAACTGCCATCCGGCATCTGTTCTTTTCGATACTGGAGCATCCCATTCGTTCATATCTGAGAGCTATGCTCGATTGCACAACATGACTTTTTGTGACATGCCTACTTCCATGGTTATTCAAACTCCTGGTTCAAAGTGGCAAACCTCTAGGGTAAGCCATGGAAATGAAATCCTTGTCGATAGACTTGTTTTCCTAGCATCTTTAATCGCTCTCAAGTCCTCGGACATAAACATCATCTTGGGTATGGATTGGATGACAACTCATTACGCCAAGATTGATTGCTTTACTAGGACCGTTCAACTTACACATCCATCTGGCAAGATAGTCAATGTCTTGACTCGAATGGCTGAGCATCAGCTCTACTCTCTTAATGCCAGCCCTCTACCAGAACTCGAAGATATCCCGGTAGTCCGTGACTTCCCGGATGTTTTTCCAGAAGAACTGCCAGGAATTCCACCTAACAGAGATGTCGAGTTCGTGATAGATCTTATCCCCGGAACTGTCCCAATCTCTAGGAGACCTTATAAGATGGCACCACTAGAATTAGCTGAGCTAAAGAAACAACTCGATGAGTCCTTGCAAAAGGGTTTCATCCGTCCTAGTTCTTCCCCTTGGGCTTGCCCCGTCCTCTTCGTCAAGAAGAAGGATGGAACGGAGCGGATGGTTGTACATTACCGACCTGTCAATCTGGTCACCATAAAGAATAAGTATTCGCTCCCCAGGATCAACGACCTGTATGATCAGCTCGCTGGATCCTCAGTCTTCTCTAAGATGGATTTGAGGTTGGGCTACCATCAAATCAAAATCAAGAACGGGGACATTCCTAAAACGGCTTTCGTTACTCGTTATGGCCAATATGAGTACACCGTTATGTCCTTCGGATTAACCAATGCCCCAGCTACCTTTTCTCGGTTAATGAATTCTATATTCATGGAGTATTTGGATAAGTTCGTCGTGGTATACCTCGATGATATACTCATCTATTCCAAGAACGAGGAAGATCATGCCGAGCATTTAAGGCTGGTATTGACGAAACTTCGAGAGCACCGCCTTTATGCCAAATTCTCTAAATGTGAATTTTGGTTGCCAGAAGTAACCTATCTAGGTCATGTGATCTCGGGCAAGGGTATTGCCGTCAATCCCGAGCGAGTTCAAGCCGTACTTGATTGGACTCCCCCTGAATCGGTCAAGCAAGTTAGGAGTTTTCTTGGCTTAGCAAGCTATTGCCGACGCTTCGTCGAGAATTTCTCCAAAGTTGCTAAACCTCTGACCGAACTCCTCAAGAAAGATAAAAAGTTTGAGTGGACCCCACAGTGCGAGTCCAGTTTTCAGGAACTGAAAAGACGCCTGACATCTGCACCTGTACTGGTACCACCAGATTTTTCCAAGGATTTTATAATCTATTGCGACGCCTCGCGACAAGGACTAGGTTGCATTCTCATGCAAGATCGTCAAGTGATTGCATACGCATCCCGACAGTTGCGTCCACACGAGGATAACTATCCTACTCATGATCTAGAGCTTGCAGCTGTAGTCCATGCACTCAAAACATGGCGACATTACCTCCTTGGTAATCGCTGTGAAATCTTCACTGATCACCAAAGTTTGAAGTATATCTTCACCCAACCGAATTTGAATCTCAGGCAAAGACGTTGGGTTGAGTTGCTCACAGACTACGACTTAGGAATCACTTACACTCCTGGAAAGGCCAATGTCATGGCTGATGCACCAAGTCGTAAGTCATATTGTAACAACTTAATGTTACAACAAAGTCAACCACTTCTCCACGAGGAATTCCGTAAGCTTAACCTTCACATTGTTCCTCGAGGATTCCTTTCCACCTTGGTGGCGAAACCTACCCTTATGGATCAGGTCATCAAAGCACAGGAGGTTGATCCCGGAATATCCCGTATTAAGAGGAACATCAAGAAAGGAGTTGCAGGATGTTTCTCAATTGATGATCAAGGAGTCGTATTCTTTAGCAACCGTTTAGTGGTTCCTACGAAACCTAAGACGTTTGATCCTTAAGGAGGCTCATGAATCTCCTCTCACGATTCATCCCGGTAGTACCAAAATGTATCAGGACCTACGTCAGAGATTCTGGTGGACTAGGATGAAGAGAGAAATCGCTCAATTCATTGCTAACTGTGACGTTTGTCGTCGAGTCAAAGCAGAGCATCAACGGCCTGCTGGCACCCTTCAACCTTTAGCTATTCCTGAATGGAAATGGGACAAAGTCGGTATGGACTTCATTACCGGTTTTCCCAGGACCAGGAAAGGGAATAATGCTATCTTCGTGGTTATCGACCGCCTCTCTAAAGTAGCTCATTTCCTGCCTGTTCGAGAGAGTATTACCGCTAGCCAGCTAGCAGACTTATATGTCTCTTGAATAGTATCACTTCATGGTGTGCCGCTGGAGATTAATTCAGACCGTGGAAGTCTTTTCACATCATGATTTTGGGAAAGTTTCCAGAATGCTATGGGAACTCATCTCTCTTTCAGTACTGCCTTCCATCCGCAGTCAAGTGGTCAAGTGGAACGAGTCAATCAAATTTTGGAAGACATGCTTCGAGCCTCTGTCATTTCTTTCGGTATGGAATGGGAAAAGTGTCTTCCATTTGCCGAATTCGCTTATAACAATAGTTATCAAGCCAGCTTGGGTAAAGCTCCCTTCGAAGTTCTATATGGACGAAGGTGTCGAACACCTCTTAACTGGTCGGAGACCGGGGAAAGGCAATTCTTTGGCCCGGATATGATTCAGGAAGCAGAAGAGCAAGTTCGCATCGTTCGTGAGAGATTGAAAACAGCCCAGTCTCGCCAGAAGAGCCAATATGATAGTCATCATAAGGCTATGACTTTTGAAGTCGGCGATAAGGCTTACCTTCGGGTTACTCCTCTTAAGGGAACCCATCGCTTCGGTATCAAAGGCAAATTGGCCCCTCGTTATATCGGTCCTTTTCGCATTCTTGCCAAACGAGGAGAAGTTGCCTACCAATTGGAACTACCTCCGCACCTCTCCAGAGTTCATGATGTTTTCCACGTTTCTCAACTCAGGAGTTGCTTCTCGGATCCTATCCGCGGAGTGGACCACGAAACGCTTGATCTCCAGGACAATCTCACATATCGAGAATACCCCGTTCGTATTCTTGATCAAACCGAGCGCACCACTCGACGCCACAATATCAAATTTCTCAAGGTTCAATGGTCACATCATTCCGAGAGTGAAGCTACATGGGAAAGGGAGGATCGTATTCGACTTGAGTACCCCACCCTCTTTCCGGAGGAACCCGAATCTCGGGACGCGATTCTTTTAAGTGGGGGTGAGTTGTCACATCCCTAGTTAGCACTTGCATTAGGGTTAGTTGGTGTGTGCATCATGTTTACTTTTCAAAGAAACTGGAAATGGGATTAACAGAAACCCCAGCACCCCTCTTCTAACAACTAGGGTTTGATAAAATATTTTCCAATGTACCCAAAATGCCCTTCAAAAATGTTCATCATTTCTGCCTTGGTCTCAAACCTTTGCTAAAAATGGTGCACAATTTTCTAGGACATCCAAGGTCACTGGATTAAATCATATGGTATTTGAATTTGGGCATTTAAATGCTATAAATTATTTTAAATGCTCAAATAATCATAAACAATAATGTTTCCTACTGTTCATATTATATACAGTAGGTACGACAAGTGTTATGAGTTATAAAAATGCTCTGGCATTTTATTTAATTAAACAAAGTTGCAAAACAAATGAAACCAATAGAAATAGAAAAAAAAGAGAGAAGGGAAAGTTTACCTGGCGCCCCACCCAACCCACCTGCCGGCCCAGGCGAGCTGTTGCTCCAGCGAGCTGCTTGGCTCGGCCAGGCAGGCACGCAGGTGCTCGACGGCGACCGCACCACGCGCCACGCAGCTGCCCGCCGCCCTGCTTCCTCCCCTCGCCGCCCTGGAAGCCTGGATTGGTCGTACACGTCGCCCCCGACCTCGCAGACACCTCTTCCTCTCCCCAGCTCCTCTCCCTCGCTCTCCCCGCGCCATGGCCGACGCCGTCGTGCTCGCACCGTCGTAGAAGCCACGCCCACCGTCGTCCCTGAGCCCCGCCTTGGTGTCCGTCGTCTCCGCCGTCCTCGACTACTTCGAATAGGCCGAGCCCAGAGCGCTCGCCCACCCTGGAGACGCCCCGACCTCTTCTTCCCCAACTCCGGCCGCGGAGATCCCCCTCGTCGTCCCGCTTAGCTCCGACCACCCCCGAGCTCGCTCCGGCGCCTGCTGCAACCCCTGTGAGCCCAGCTTCGTCCTCCCCCTCTCCGTTGGCTCTCTTCTGCCCTGGAACGCACCGCACGAAGCTCACCTGCACGCACCGCCGCGGAGCTCGTCGCCGACAAGGCTCCGGCCATCCATTGGTCCGGCCACCGTGCCTATCAGCTTCACCATCACACGTAGATGTTGTAGGACTACTTCACGCTCCTCAACGAACACCGCACCGTCGTTTTTGACTTCGCCGAACTCCGGCCGCCGCTGGACTCGTCGCCGGCGTCATCTCCGGCGACCCCGAGGCCAGCCACCACCTCCACTCGATGCGGTTTGCCTCCAGCTAACCGTAGGTGTGCTCCGCCGTTGATTTGGCAGCCGGAGCACGAAACCCGCACCCCACCGCCGTGTTTGGCCTCGCCGGCGGCTAATCGCCGGCGAGTTGGACCTGTTTTGACCACGGGTTTGACCCCCTGGGTCACTGACATGTGGGCCCTGCCCGCAAGTCAAACCTAGTTTAGGTGTTAATTTAATTCTAATTAGCTAATTAGTTAACTGTCACACTGACCAGTGGGTCCCACCGGTCAGGTTTGACTTGGACTGGCCCTGTTGACTGACTGTCGTCAGCATGATGTCATGCTGACGCGGTAAAGGTTTTTCTGGGATTTTTAGATTAAAAATAATTCAGGAAATTCCAGAAAATACCCAAAACTTCTAAAAATCATATAAAATCAACCATAGCTCAGATGGAAAAGATTTATATATGAAAAATGATCATAAAAATCCAATCTTTCCATTGGCGCTGGTTTCATGCATGTTTGAACAAGTTAACTTGCTGTATACATCAAAAACATGATAATGCACTTATTTAAATAATAGTTTGAACTCCAATTTGAATCTTTGATTCAAATAGGTTCAAACCCTTCTGGTTTTAGTTGCATTAGCCAACACACATGCATCTTGCCATGTCATGAGCATGCATCATATTGTTGCATTTGTTTGTTAATGATTGTATCGCCGGTATTCTCTGTGTTAGGTCCTCCTCCCGAGGATACTGCTGCGTATCCAGTTGAAGAGCAGTACCCGACAACTACTTTGTCAGGCAAGCAATCATTGATCATTCCGATACAAACCCAACCTTCTCGCTCCTGCTCTCTTTTACTGCATTAAGGACACAGCGTGTGAACTGCTACTTGCTGCGGTAGTTGAACCCTATCCCTTGCATGACCTGTCATTGCCACAGTAAATAGTTGAAACCCACTAGCATGTGTAAGAGTTGATTGAGCCATGTGATGTGTGATCCACCATGCTATTTGTTTATGTTGCCTGCTATGCCTAGAGTTGTGTCAGGTCTGGTTCATCTGGGTGATGGATCAGAGTGAAATGATCATACCGATAAAGAGAAGGAAGCGTGGAATACGCTTGGTAAAGGTATCGATGAAAGGCCATGTAGGAGTACATGGTGGGTTGTTTCATTGGAATCGTCCATAGGACCTGAGATCTGTATGTGTGGTTCAAGTTGCAGATACTACCATGCATTGGGCCCGAAACCAATGGACCCTCTCGGCTTATTAATTACCCTCGATCTCTGTCCAGGAGTTGCAACTAGTTTCTGGTGTTTTTAGCTTACTGGAGGTCGTGCACAACGCTGACCCTCGGGGTGGGTTGTGATGCGACAGGTACGTGGCACGGTGTACCGGTTGCCCGTTTGGTGACTCAGGAACCCTGTACACATCGTTTGGGGCCGTGAGCGACACCCCGGCCGGATCTCCCCACGGATGGAACCCAAATAGGCGATAAACCTGGACGAGAGACTTGAGTAGTTAGTCAGGTCGTGGCCGACACCCCCGCTAGGCTTCCGCTTGAAGGTTGCCGAGTACACGCCGAGTAAACGGCGATAAGTGGTGAAAGCGTGTGTGAAGAAGTACACCCCTGCAGGGTTATCAAACTATTCGAATAGCCGTTGTTCGCGGTACGGACTACTTGGTTACTCTTATAGTTCATAGACAAGTTGATGGATACTACTAACAGCCTCAAGATAAGTGTGAGTGTCGTGGATGGCTCTTCCGAAGGATGACGGAAGAGGATCCTCGGTAGTGTATTGATGTGGTGAGTAGAGGACTCGTGTTCGTAATAACACCTTGCAATCCGTTGAGAGTTGTAGTATAGGTTAGCCAAGGTCAAAGCTGGCATCCTGCTATGAACTCCACTACCCCCCTTTGATAATGTTGCATGTATGTTAGGTTCTGTGGTAAGACTTGCTGAGTACCTTTGTACTCATGTTTGCTTAATAACTGTTGCAGAGGAGAACCCTGCCCCTGCTGATGGGTTCTACATAGACGTTGACGTCGACGAGTAGCTTGACACCCAGACGGAGATCTGGAGCTTGTGAAGGGCCTTGTAGATAGTCAGGCTACACCAAGCCTGTTTTATTTTCTAAGTTGTCTGTACTCAGACATGTAGCTTCCGCTTGTGCTTGTATGACTGTATGACTTGAGTGATGGGTCATGTGACCCCTACCTGTATGGATATGTTATGTATGGCTCTTGGAGCCTTTTAAATAAAGTACTTTGAGTCATAGAGTTCTGTTGTGATGCAATGTTGTATTTGCACATATTGAGCATATTGCGTGTATGATTGAAATGCTTGGTATGTGTGGGATCTGACACCTAGTTGTTTTCCTTTGGTAGCCTATCTTACAGGGAAATGCCTCCTAGTGTCTCCAATGAGCCTTGGTAGCTTGCTACTGCTCGGAACACGTAGGCTGGCCGGCACGTGTCCTTCTTTGTTCCTGTGTCTGTCCCTTAGGGGAAATGTCACGCGTTGTTCCTTTAAGTCCATGTAGCTTGCTACGACATGGGTTCATACGTTGATGACCGACACGTTCGTTGCTGGGTCATGGATGCCTGTCTCTGTAACTTAGTGCCACTTTTGGTTTATAACTAGCCATGTCGGCCCGGGTTCTCTGCCATATGGATGCTAGCAACACTATCATATACGTGTGCCAAAATGCGCAAACGGTCCCGGGCCAAGTAAGGTGGCACCCGTGGGGTTACCGTGCGTGAGGCCGCAAAGTGATATTACATGTTACAGCTAGATCGGTGTGACTTAGGATCGGGGTCCTGACATCGCCCCAGCATGGGAAGGCCCGTTCATCATCACTAAGGTGCTGCGCAACGGAGCTTACCACCTCTACAATGTAGCCCAGAAGAAAGACGAACCTCATTCGTGGAATGTGGACCTAGTCCGCCGTTTTTTCACTTGAAGCACTCGAAGGTCGAGTTGTAATAAAGATTCCCCAATTTGTTTCAAAAGAAAGATAGCAATGATTCTCTAACAATTGGTGTACTCTAAATCCCCCAGTGGGTGCTTAGCTGCGGTCCTCCGAGCTACGCCACAAGTACAAAGCGGTCCGGTCCTCCGAACTCCGCCACAAGTACAACGTAACTTGGAATCGCCTAAGTTATAAACATCCTACTCCGAGTGAAGAGCGACCCTCTCACTCGGGGGCTTAGGTGCGACCCCGTGACTCGCCTAAGTTACAACTATCTACTCCGAGTGAAGAGCAACCCTCTCACTCGGGGGCTTAGCTGCGATCCTCCGAGCTACATCACAAATACAAGGCAGTTCGGTCCTCCGAACTCCGCCACAAGTACAACGTAGCTTGGAATCGCCTAAGTTATAAACATTCTACTCCGAGTGAAGAGCGACCCTCTCACTCGGGGGCTTAGATGCGACCTCGTGACTCGCCTAAGTTACAACTATCTACTCCGAGTGAAGAGCAACCCTCTCACTCGGGGGCTTAGCTGCGATCCTCCGAGCTACGTCACAA
>LR738714.1:276995386-277141734 GCA_902687465.1 Secale cereale | reverse complement strand
GACTCGCCTAAGTTACAACTATCTACTCCGAGTGAAGAGCAACCCTCTCACTCGGCGGCTTAGCTGCGGTCCTCCGAGCTACGTCACAAATACAAGGCGGTTCGGTCCTCCGAACTCCGCCACAAGTACAACGTAGCTTGGAATCGCCTAAGTTATAAACATTCTACTCCGAGTGAAGAGCGACCCTCTCACTCGGGGGCTTAGCTGCGGTCCTCCAAGCTACGTCACAAATACAAGGCGGTTCGGTCCTCCGAACTCCGCCACAAGTACAACGTAGCTTGGAATCGCCTAAGTTATAAACATTCTACTCCGAGTGAAGAGCGACCCTCTCACTCAGGGGCTTAGCTGTGACCCCGTGACTCGCCTAAGTTACAACTACCTACTCCGAGTGAAGGGCGACCTTCCCAGTCGAGGACCCGGCTATGGACATCGACTCAAAGATTCCAAGCAATCAAAAGAAGAGCGTCAAACCGAAGGATCAAAATCAAATAAAAAGCCCCGCAAGGTTCGGGCAAGAGTACTTGGGCCACAGACCCACGAGAGTTTAACGAGTACAGATCCACGCGGCATTCCGCGGCAAATAAAGTCAATGTATCAAAGTCATGGCTCGGGAGGAGGCGGGCTTGTAGGCGCGACAAACTCGTCCAAATCAATCCCGTCGGCGATATGAGTGGCAGCCTCCAAGAAAGTCTCCATGGACTGGAATTGGAGCTCCTTCGTGTTCGCGACCTTCAGCGTAGCAAGCTTCCTCTCCTTCACTTCCTTGCAGTGCACACGGACCAAGCCAGCGCCACGTCTTCTCCTCCCCGGGTGGCTGACTTCTTCCATTCCTGCACTCGGTCGGGGACCTCATTGAGTCGAGTCATCAGAGACTCGAGGTTGTTCTCCTGCACGACTCCCCTCCAGAGTGCAGCGTCGATTCGGGCCATCACCGCCTTCAGTCGTCCGAGGTAATCAGTGGCCGCAGTGAGGCGAGACTCCAGCCTCAGTATGTTCATGGAAACCTCGTCCTTCACAATGGAGTTGGTGGGGTCCAAGCCAGGCTCGACCCGGCTAGTCTCCTCTCCGAAGTTACGACAAAACTCTGCACCAAGAACAGCAGTCGAGTTAGCAGAGGCAACACGGGTCGACCGACCCAATTTCAACCAATCCAAAGAGGACATACCTTCGAGCACGAGGTACCACTTTTTGGTGAGGTCGCCCAGATACGCCTCTTCCGAAACAGAGCCTCATACTTGTCGTTCAAGTCGGCCCTAGACTTCTTCAGCTGAGCCACCTCCTTGTTGGCCGTGTCGAGTGAACCTTTTAGTCGGGTAATCTCCGCCTCGAGTGCGCCCGCAGAAGCCAGCTTCTTCTCCGCCAACTCCGACTTCTCCTGGGCCGCTTGCTGCGCCGCCGCCAAGTCAAGATCCTTTTGCTCCAAAGCTGCTCTCAGTTGACCTACCAAGGCCGCCACTGGACAGATAAACATGAAGGAACACTCTAAGCGAAAAATCAGTCGATAGGAAACAGAAGTAAGTTACTAGCCGCATCGTCCTGCGTCTTCTTCAGATGGTCCTGGGCCAACTGCAAGTCAAGATTGAGCTGAATTTGCTTCTGCTCAAGATCTGCAAACTTGGCCCCGAACTCGCAAGATTTCTGCATCAAAGAGACAAAGCAAAGATTATAAGACTACAGTCGAGTCAGACCACTCAACTGCAGCCTCGGGGACTACACCCAGTGGGTGCACTGAGCGTGCCCCGACTGGTTTCACTCGACCAAGATCAGTCTGGCGCGAGCAAAAAAAACCTGGAAGTTCTATAGTAAGACCATGGCCGACTGCAATCAGTCGACCATGGTCTCGGGGGCTACACCCAGTGGGTGCACTGAGCGTGCCCCCACTGGTTTCACTCGGCCGAGATCAGTCCGGCGCGAGTTCAAGGAAGACAGGAAAAGAAGAACACCCAGTGGGTGTGACTCCTCACAAAACAAAACAAGCAGATCTCGAAATCAAAAAGTACTCCGACAACATACCTGGACGTTGGCCCGAAGAGCAGAGCTGGCGTCGTAAGCCGCCATGCTCGCCTCATACGCCGCCTTCGTCCGCCCCATCATCACCTCCGCCTGGCGAACGGCATCTTGTGCCGCCCCCACAGGGTCCTCCGGGAGGCGATAGGTGGAGAAAAGGACAGACGAAGCAGTGGGTGTCGAGCCGGCTGCAGGCGCAGGCGCTGGGTCGACGGCACAGATCGGCGCCGAGCCAACAACTGGAGTAGACGCTGGGTTGACAACCGAGGCTGGCGCTGGGTCGACGCCCAGCACAGATGGTGGGTCGACGACGGGCACGGTCGACACAGGGACGACGAATGAGACCGCGGTTCGGGCAGCGTCCTCGGATCGCTGGGCCCCTGAGCTAGAAGGCGCCATCCGGCCCTTCCTCTTTGCGCGCCGGTAGTCCTGCCTTAGCGGCTCCTCGTCCTCATCGTCGTCCGGCAGCTCTATGACATAGCGCGGCGCTTCGAGTCAAACAGGGCACCAAGTCAATCGACTATCGCCCGCGAAAGAAAAGAAAGATAAGAACGAGTCTCACAGGACCCATACCTGCTCGGGATGTCGCGGCATCCACAATCTCCTCGTCGTCTCGACCCCGGTCGATGTCCATCGAGGTCGTGGAAGCGGCGGCTCTGAAAAATTCGATCAAGAAATGAATCGACCAAGACTGTAGTCGACCCCCAAGAAACAAAGAAAAGCAAGCCAGAGCGTCACTTATGCGGAGGCGATGGGTACGTCCACCTTGATCCTTGGCAGGGCCTTCTGGGGCTTGGTGGTGGTGACTTTGGGCTGCTTGGGCGTCTTCTCAGCTGGCTCGGGGGTGGTCGTGCGAGTACGTTTGGGTGTCCGGGACCCTGAGGGACCCACCTGAGGTCGAGCGGCCCCTGGGTCGTTCTTCTCCTTGGACCGGCGCTCGACACGGGGAGGCGACTCGACCTCCTCCCCGCTACTGTACTCCTCACTCCCCTCGGTCTCCTCCTTCGACTTCCACTCGGCGGCGTCGCCCGTACCCTCCTCGACCTCCTGACCCAAGTCTCCGTTGGGCAGCGAGTACATCTCTGTATATATCTGCGAAGAAAGGAAGTTCACCAAATACCAGTCGGAATCATCAATAAAGATCATGAATCAGTCGACAGATATGTCACTCGGAAGCAGAAGGCTAACCTTGTCTGGAAGGTGGTCAGCGTCGAATGGGATGATCCTCCCCGACCCCCTGGGGTTGTCCTTGTTCCCGGTGACGCTCTTCAGGCACTGCACCACGTACTTTGGGTCGGCCGCCTCCGGGTGGACTCGCGACGAGTCGTCGGTGCCGGAGTACAGCCACATCGGGTGGTCCCGGGCTTGGAGCGGTTGGATCCTCCGCGAGATATACACCTCGAGGAAGTCCATCCCCGTGACCCCCTCGCGGACTAGTTGGACAACCCTCTCCATCAGCATGTTTACCTCGGCCCTCTCGGCCTTGCTCACTACCATCGAAGGAGGCGGGCTGGCTCGACCTAGGGTGAATGGAGGAAGGCAAGTCGACTGACCCGGAGTCGGACTGTCCCTGTAATAAAACCAGGTCGACTGCCAGCCCCGGATCGACTCTGGAAGGTTCATGGGGGGGAAGGCACTCCTATTCCTAAGCTGGATCCCGAGCCCGCCGCACGCCTGAAGGATGTGCGTCTTGCCGTCACTCGGGTTCACTCTCTTAACGGTCTGGGAGCGGCAGGTGAAGATATGCTTGAACAGTCCCCAGTGCGGTCGGCAACCGAGGAAGTTCTCGCACATGGAGACGAAAGCGGAGAGAAAGGCTATGGAGTTGGGTGTGAAATAATGCAGCTAGGCACCGAAGAAGATCAGAAATGCATGGAGGAAAGGATGCGGGGGAGTTGAAAAACCTCGGTCGACGTGGGTGGCGTGGAGTACACACTCCCCCTCCCGCGGCTGGGGCTCGAGCTCTCCTCCCGGCGCCCGCCAGGAGCCGCCGGCGATCAACCCCTCCTCCTCCAGCTCCTCCAGATCCTCCACCACGACGGTGGACCGGATCCAATCCCCCCGGATCCATCCAGCGGGGAGCCTGGACCTTGACGACAATCCGACCCGACCGGCTCGCCACCCCTTCCTCGACGCCGCCTTCTTGGAGCGCTCCATGGAGGCGGTCTTGTCCTTAACCATGGCTCGCGGGACAGTGGTTGCGGCGGAGAGAAGCAGGGAGGATTTGGGGACGCGGCGGAGAAGCAAAGACGCCGCGGAGAAGACAAGGAGAACGGGGGAAAAGCTGGGCGCACAGTACCCCCCGCAGCAGACTCAGCGTGCTTTTATAACGAATCGGTCGAGTGGCTGACCGGTGGCCCCGGACGATATTATCCGATCCCGTAACAGGCGCTGGCGCGATACGTGGCGAAAAAGGAGGCGCGGGAATCGAGGCGTTCGAACCGCACCCCTCCGATTGATGCGGCACGCCCCGTCCCGCGCGCTTCCTCAAATTTCGAAAGCCCCGCCGAATCCGGCGGACAGAAGGCAACTGATTCCGTCGAAAACGGCACGCACTCATAGCGCCCGACGCCTGGCGCAAAACCCAGCCGACGCAAGACGTCCAGTCAACGCAGAGGCAACTGATTCACCAACGGCTTCAGAATCGATCGAGGCGACCAAGACACAATTGAGGGCTCGGGTCACAAGCTCCAAAGCAATCTGCCCCGAGGGCGTCGAGTCAGTACCTGAGCTTCCCTCGGCATCCCCTTGCTCAAGCCCCGATCCATTCGGGGGCTACTAACGAGGTTACAGACCTAGGGTAGGGTCATAGGCCTGACCTATAGGCCCCTCCCAAGGTCACTATCCTAAGAGATCAAAAGACAAGACTTACGACGGTGGAGACGGTCGACTGAGACGGTCCAAGGTGACGCTTCACTCGACTGACTCACGTACCCAAGATGACTCAACTCCACTCGACTGGATCAAGCACTCGACCACCGAAGACTAAACGCCCCTCAGACGGCAACGGTCATATATTTACTCACTGTAGTAAACCCCAGAATTACCCTTTACTGCAGGCGTTATCAGTAACGCATGCCTTAATGTACCTTTAAACCCTTGGTAACGTGGAGCATGGCTGGGGTCTTGGCATACTATATAAGCCACCCCCTCCTCCAGAACAAGGGTTCGCACCTCTGTAAGACATACATACACACATCAGTCGACCAAGCCTCCGGGCAACGAGACGTGTACAACTGCGCCATAGCTAGGACCTTGCCTCTCCATTTGTACCCCCTACCTTCACTGTCAGACCTAGAACCACGACACTAAGGCTTGAAACCAACAATCCTAAGAGTCTATGGATTAGTAACACGTTAACCTAGTAAGGATAAGAGGCCTAGTCCTAAACCCCCGTAGAAAGAATAGACTAACTCAGATCAGAAGGGCATAAGGTAAAGAAGTAAAAAGAGCCTTACGTTCCCTTCCACAATCAATTCCCCTACATATAACTAAGATTTTTTCTAGACTCAACATCGACCAGTTTGGCTTGAGAAACCTACAGGCAGTCCGGCTTTGATGCCAACGCTGTCAGGACCCCGATCCTAAGTCACACCGATCTAGCTTGTAACACGTCATATCACTTGGCAGCCTCATGCACGGTATCCCCACGGGTGCCACCTTACCTAGCCCGGGACCATTTGCGCATTTTGGCAAACGTATATGACAGTGTCGCTAGCATCCATATGACAGAGAACACGGGCCGACATGGCTAGTTATAAACCAAAAGTGGCACTAAATTACAGAGACAGGCATCCATGACCCAACAATGAACGTGTCGGTCATCAACGTATGAACCCAAGTCGTAGCAAGCTACATGGACTTAAAGGAACAACGCGTGGCATTTCCCCTAAGGGACAGACACAGGAACGAAGAAGGACACATGCCGGCCAAGCTACGTGTTCCGAGCAGTAGCAAGCTACCAAGGCTCATTGGAAGCACTAGGAGGCATTTCCCTGTAAGATAGGCTACCAAAGGAGAACAACTAGGTGTCGGATCCCACACATACCAAGCATTTAAATCATACACGCAATATGCTCAATATGTGCAAATACAACATTGCATCACAACAGAACTCTATGACTCAAAGTACTTTATTTAAGAGGCTCCAAAGAGCCATACATAACATATCCATACAGGTAGGGGTCACATGACCGAACACTCAAGTCATACAGTCATACAAGCACAAGCGGAAGCTACATGTCTGAGTACAGACAACTTAGAAAATAAAACAGGCTTGGTGTAGCCTGACCATCTACAAGGCCCTTCACAGGCTCCAGATCTCCGTCTGGGTAGCAAGCTACTCGTCGATGTCAACGTCTATGTAGAACCCATCAGAAGGGGCAGGGTTCTCCTCTGCAACAGTTATTAAGCAAACATGAGTACAAAGGTACTCAGCAAGTCTTACAACAGAACCTATCGTACATGCAACATTATCAACAGGGGTAGTGGAGTTCATAGCAGAAAGCCAGCTTTGACTCTTGGCTAACCTATACTACAACTCTCAACAGATTGCAAGATATTACTACGTACACGAGTCCTCTACTCACCACAACAATACACCACCGAGGATCCTCTTCCGTCATCCTACAGAAGGGCCATCCACGGCACTCACACTTGTCTTGAGGCTTTTAGTAGAATCCATCAACTTGTCTTTGAACTGTAAGAGTAATCAAGTAGTCCGTACCGCGAACAACGACTATTCGAATAGATTGATAACCTTGCAGGGGTGTACTTCCTCACACATGTTTTCACCACTTAGCGTCTGCACACGACATGTGCTCGGCAGACTTCAAGAGAAAGCCGACGTGGGTGTAGACCACGACCTAACCAACCACTCAAGTCTCTCGTCCAGGTTTATCGCCTATTTGGGTTCCATCCGTGGGGAGATCCGGCCAGGGTGTCGCTCACGGCCCCAAACGATGTGTACAGGGTTCACGAGTCACCAAACGGGAAACCGGTACACCGTGCCACGTACCTGTCGCATCACAGCCCACCCCGAGGGTCAGCGTTGTGCACGACCACCAGTAAACTACAAACAGCAGAAACTAGTTGCCACTCCTGGACAGAGAACATGGGCAGTCAATAAGTCGAGCGGGGTCATATTTCAGGGCCCAATGTGTGGTAGTAGCTGTAACTTGAACCACACATACAAATCTCAGGTCCTATGATCGGTTCCAATGAAACAACCCACCACGTACTCCTACATGGCCTTTCATCGATACCTTTACCAAACATGTTCCACACTTCCCTCTCTTTACCGATATGATCGTTTCACTCTGATCCATCAACCAGATGAACCAGACCTGACACAACTCTAAGCATAGCAGGCAACATAAACAAATATCATGGTGGATCACACATCACATGACTCAATCAACTCCTACACATGCTAGTGGGTTTGAACTATTTACTGTGACAATGACAGGTCATGCAAGGGAATAGGGTTCAACTACCGCAGCAAATAGCATTTCACACGCTGTTGCCTTAATGCAGTAAAAGAGAGTAGGAGCGAGAATATGGGTTTGTATCGGTATGATCAATGATTGCTTGCCTAACAGAGTGGTTGTCGGGTACTGCTCTTCAGTTGGATACGCAAAAGTATCCTCGGGAGCAGGACCTAACACGGAGAATACCGGCGATACAATCAATAAGCAAACAAATGCAACAATATGATGCATGCTCATGATATGGCAAGATGCATGTGTTTTGGGCTAATGCATCTATAAACAGAAGGGTTTGAGCCCATTTGAATCAAGGATTCAAATTGAAACCCAAACTATTAATTGTTTAAGTGCATTATCATGTTTTGATATATACAGCAAGGTTAACTTGCTCAAACATGCATGAAACCAGTGCCATTGGAAAGATTGGATTTTTTTGATCAATTTTCATATATAAATCTTTTCCATCTGAGCTATTGTTGAATTTATATGATTTTTTGAAGTTTAATGCATTTTCTAGAATTTCCTGAATTGTTTTTAAATTAAATAATCCCAGAAAATCCTTTACTGCGTCAGCATGACATCATGCTGATGTCAGCAAGTCAACAGACCTGATCCAGGTCAAACCTGACTGGTGGGTCCCTCATGTCAGTGTCTCTGGGCTAATCCCGGTCAAAACTAGAGTTGACTGGGTTTGACTAAGCAGTGGGGCCCACTGTTAGTGACTGTGGTGGTTAATCTAATTATCACTAGCTCCTAATTAACAGGCCACGTCAGCCCACTGGAGTTTGGCCGGCGGCGACCATTTCGCACGGCGGTGACTCGTCGGAATCCTTGTTCCGGCGACCATTTGTCGCGCGGATGGGCTCTATGTGCTCCTGGTGATGCACCGCATCCAACGGTGCTACTAGTTCGTCGATTGGTCGCCGGAGTTGGCCGGGACGGCGTTGTGGTGCACGGTAGGAGGAGTTAGAGGTGGCATTAGCTTGCTGGTGATCTACTGATCCTAATGGCGTGCAGCTGCGAGGCACAGTACCTGTGGCCACGACGGCGAGTTGGCCGGCGGCGGTGAGCTTCGGTCAGCAAGGGGGCGGCGGCTACAAGGCGTAATCGAGCCCGTGGAGAGAGGGGTTCGAAGCGTGAGCTCACAGCGGTCGCAGAGGGCGTCGAAGCGAGCTCGGTGGAGGTCGGACGGCGGCGTACGGGCGACGGCGATCTCTGGTGCCGAAGGTTGAAGACGACGGCGGGGAGGGCGTTGCAGGGCTTCTGGCGTCGTGTGCATCGGTGGGGAGGTTCAGGGCGATGCGGCGGAGCTAATGGTGCGTCGGGGAGGCGAGGGAGTGGCGTAGGGCGCGGTGGCAGCGATCGGCGGCGACGAGCTCGCTCGGTGGAGCTCGGTGGAGGGGAGAGAGGAGGGGAAAGACACGGGGTAGGGTGAGAGAGGCGCTAGGGGGGTGCGTCGCATCGACTAGGGGCATCCAGGGCATCGAGGGGGCAGCCAGGCAGGCAGGAGGTGGCCGGCGCATCAGCGGCGCTCGCCACCGAGCTGCTTCGTGCGCTGGCACGGCGAAGAAGACGGGCGTGCCCCTGGTGGGCTGGGCCGTCTGGGCCAGCAGGTAAGTGGGCTCAGGTAAGTCTGCTTCTTCCTATTTTTTTCTATTTACTTTCTGTTTCATTTCTTTTGCAACTTTGTTGAATTAATAAAAATGCTAGAACATTTTTATAGCTCATACAACTAGTCATGCCCACTGTATATAATATGAACAGTAGGGAACATTTTAGTTTATGATTATTTGGGCACATAAAATATTTTATAGCATTTCAATGCCCAAATGCAAATACCATATGAATTAATCCAGAGACCTTGGATGTCCTAGAAAATTGTCCACCATTTTTGGCAGAGGTTTTGATGAGGACATCAGTAACAAGGTTACACCCACAGCTCCAACTGACACATATACAGGACCAATTACTAGAGCTCGCGCACGCCAATTAAATTACCAGGTACTTTCGTTTCTTGGTAATGAATCTAATGTTCATGAGAATATGATGCTGCCTAAATTGGATACATTTGTCTTGCTTACAAATGAAGGGCCTAGCTTGGACAAGAAGGATGAACATTGGAGCAAGATCAAGCATGGAGATGATGGCATGCGCAAGGGGGACAAGAATGGAGTTACAATGGATGATTCCAGGACTTTGAAGCCACCATAATGAGTGCGAGAAGCCTTGGACGAAATCTACAAGATGCCACTTCATAAATTTCGTCCAGAGGCTATTATAGGTGATGCGTCACCTTATTATTGGGCCAGGCACATGTAATTTCGAAATACTTGAGTATAGGCTGTTTTTAGAGTCCGTATGTGTGGGGAAACAAGAGTTAGGGTTGGTTTCGGACCCCTCCACCAAGGGCCACGAAATTCCCCCCTCTTTCGCTCATATATATAGCCCTTAGGGCGTCGTTTAGATTTTGGGTTTTGTTTAGATTAAAGTTCGCCATAGCTGCAACTTCGCGTACTTCGTTTGTGTTCAACGACCAGACCAAGACGTCACAGAACCCCACCTTGATCAATAAAGCTTTCCTCTTATATTCGCAATATCCAGATTGCAATCTTAATTTCATGCTTGTTCTTCGTTTGCCTGCAGGAAACAAACCTTCGTGGTCAGGTTGATCGTGCTCCGGCGTGGTCAACAACCTCTCGGAGTTGGTTTAGCGATTGCTAAGGCGCGACGTCCTCGCACGTTCGTAGTCGGATCGTCAAAGTCGACTTCCTCCAAAACGATAACCACCATCTCATCGAAAGACGGGACACCTTTGCCTCTATCAAGTGGTATCAGATTTCCAGGTTGCTCGGTGAGATTTTACAGTTTTTCGTAGATTAGATCGAGTCTGTTCTTCATACCTACAGTCCACGAAAAAGCCAAAAAAAAAAATTAGGGTTAGTTCATCCCATCCGAACCAATCTGAGCCTTTGCATAATCTTTTCTGTATTTGCTTTGTTGAATTTGCGGTTGCATCATTGTGTCAAGTTGCTGGTCTTAGCGTCTAGTTCTTTAGAGTTTCGAGTTCTGTTCACAGTTTGTCACGTCGCCGCCGCACCATATTCATCGCCGCTGCCATACCACCACTGCTGCCATATCCCACCACCGCCACCACATACCACCACCGCTGCCATAACATACCACCGCTGCCATAACCTACCATCGCTGGCATATCCTACCACCATATATCCACCGCCAATCCGAGTTCTTTTCATATTAGGTTTGTTCTCGAGATCCATATAGGTTTCGGATTTGTGTTTCCTTGCCTGCGTAGGTCTCGAAAAAAAAAGAGTCTGGAGACCCCCGGGCAGTTTTTAGGCCAAAATTTCGCCAGGTGAAAATATTTTTTCCCTATCCTACTTTTGGGCTTTTCTGAGTCTTTTGAGACACGTGCCATCATACTGTTTTTTTACCGCACTTTTTCGTCGTCGCTGCCCTGATTCCGAAAAAAAAAATTCGTCAAAAAAATTTCGTGCCTATCATCTTAGTTTGACTTGGGAAGTGTTTTGAGACACTCGCCATTATAGTGATTTTCGGCCAAAAAAAAAGCAGCGCAAAAAAAAAGCGCAAAAAAAAAAGAGGCGAATTTTTTTCAGAGTGTGCTTTCCCCTTTATTACGTGTAGCGCCGTGATTTTGTTAGTGTTCTAGGCTCGCGTCTCTAGTACGGTCTAGCCTAGGACCAGCACAGTACCGTCGTTGAGCGTTTATTCAACTTTGCATCTCTGAATTGATTATTGCTGACCACTTTTGCTACCATCTTATAAGCCTTCCCAGCTCCACATACATCTACGTCGTGCGTTTGACTCTCCCTAGTAATCGCTTTATCCACGCTTTGAGAGTTTTGACTACCACGGTTGCCGATCACCACCTGCTGATGGGTAAGAACTGGTAAGAATTTGAGATTTGCTTGTCGGATTTGTGACACCCGCCACCCCCACCACTTATTAGTAGTCTGTAGGATCATATTCTTGTGTGTTTCTATTGCTGCTAACCATGCCAGGATCACAAGTCGACGAGACTGACTGGGAGAACTTGACGAACAAGGAGCTTCATGATAAGTTTCAGCAAATGATGAGTGAACAGGTGCAAAATGTGCTAAACAGATTTGACGAGGCCATGGAGAAGATAGATGTCATGGAAAAGACGTTTGATACAAAGCTCGATAACAAGTTTGCTGAATTGCTTGCGCGTTTTCCACCACCACCGGCTGCTGCAGCTGTCCCACCTCTTCAACAACAACAACAACATCGCCTTCCAAATCAAGTGGGACGAGCACAGCGCGTTCCCCTTGAGACTGGTCAAGCTTCTGGTGCTGCTGTTGATGTTTCTGTAGCTCCTGCTGCTACTGCAGAGGTGGAGGACCATTACGAGGATGAGGTTGACCAAAATCAGAACTACGTGCAACAACCAGCACCACCACCACCAGGTCGTCCTCATGCATATCATCGCAACGGTAGGGCTGCACCACCACCTGAGGTACATGACCATCTTCCTAAACTGAAATTGAATATTCCACCATTTGAGGGTAGATATGTTCCTGATATATATCTTACTTGGGAGTTACAAACTGAACAACGTTTTACATGTTTAAACTATCCCGAGGAGAGACGTGTTCCTGCTGCTGTTTGTGCTTTCACTAGTTTTGCATGTGTTTGGTGGTCTGAACATTGTAGATTATATCCTACTCCAGCTACTTGGACTGCTTTGAAAACTGCTATGCGTACTCATTGGGTTCCACCATATTATCAACGTGAATTACTTCAAAAACTGCAGCGCTTAAGACAAGGAAAAAATTCTGTAGAAGAATATTATCAGCAATTACAAACTGGCCTGATTAGATGTGGTATTGTTGAGGAGAATGAAGCTATGCTTGCACGTTTTATTGGTGGATTAAATAGAGAGATTCAGACCATTCTAGAGTATAAGGATTATACTAATATCACTCGTTTATTCCATCTTGCTTGTAAAGCTGAACGTGAAGTGCAGGATCGACAGGCATTGGCGCGGACTAACTTTTCTGCAGGTCGACCTTCATCATGGACACCGCGTGCATCCTCTACTTCCACACATTCTACTGCACCGACACCTCCATCAGCTGTTACCTCCAGCCGTGATACAAGGAAGCAGGCACAACCACCATTATCTGCCAAGAGCACACCTATTGGGCCTGCACAGAGTTCTTCTTCTTCCATGGCATCAACAGGGCACACCAGTGATATTATTTGTCGTCGTTGTAAGGGAAGAGGACATTTTGCGAGAGATTGCAAATCTCAGCGTGTGATGATTGCTACTGAGGATGGTGGATATGAATCCGCTAGTGACTATGATGAGGAGACTTTGGCTCTTATTACACGTGCAGAACACGGCGGAGACGATTCTGATCATGAGACGCAATACATGGCTCCTGAAGATGCTGACAGGTATGAATGTTTAGTTGCTCAACGTGTTTTGAGTGTGCAGGTTACACAAGCTGAGCAAAATCAGAGGCATAATTTGTTCCATACAAAGGGAGTTGTGAAGGAACGTTCTGTTCGCGTGATCATAGATGGAGGGAGTTGCAACAACTTGGCTAGCATGGAGATGGTGGAGAAGCTATCTCTCACCACAAGACCACATCCACATCCTTACTACATCCAATGGTTCAACAACAGCGGCAAGGTTAAGGTAACACGTACTGTTCGTGTGCATTTTAGTATCTCTACATATGCTGATTATGTTGATTGTGATGTGGTACCTATGCAAGCATGTTCCTTATTACTTGGCAGACCATGGCAATTTGATAAAAATTCTGTACACCATGGTAGAAACAATCAGTATACTCTTGTTCATAAGGATAAAAATATTACTTTGCTTCCTATGACTCCTGATTCCATTTTGAAAGATGATATTAATAGAGCTAATAAAGCAAAACAGGAGAAAAATAAGAGTGAAAATCAGATTGTGGTAAAAGAATTTGAGCAACAAATGAAGCCTAATAATAAACCATCTACTGTTGCTTCTGAAATTAAATTGAAAAGTGCATGTTTATTTGCCACCAAATCTGATATTGATGAGCTAGATTTTAGCAAATCTGTTTGCTATGCTGTTGTATGCAAAGAGGCATTATTTTCATTCGAGGACGTGCCTTCCTCTTTGCCTCCTGCTGTCACTAACATTTTGCAGGAGTTCGCCGACGTCTTTCCACAAGACGTGCCACCGGGATTACCACCTATTCGAGGGATTGAGCATCAGATTGACTTAATTCCCGATGCATCGCTACCTAACCGCGCACCATACCGTACCAATCCAGAAGAGACGAAGGAGATTATGCGTCAAGTACAGGAGCTACTCGACAAAGGTTATATACGCGAATCCCTTAGTCCTTGTGCTGTTCCTATTATTCTAGTGCCGAAAAAGGATGGTACATCGCGTATGTGTGTTGATTGTAGAGCCATTAATAATATTACTATTCGTTATCGTCATCCTATTCCTAGGCTAGATGATATGCTTGATGAATTGAGTGGCTCTACAATATTCTCCAAAGTTGATTTGCGTAGTGGATACCATCAAATTCGTATGAAATTGGGAGATGAATGGAAAACAGCATTTAAAACTTAGTTTGGATTATATGAGTGGTTAGTCATGCCTTTTGGATTAACTAATGCACCTAGTACTTTCATGAGATTAATGAATGAAGTTTTACGTGCTTTCATTGGACGATTTGTGGTAGTATACTTTGATGATATATTGATTTTTAGCACATCTTTGGAGGAACATTTGGAACATTTACGTGCTGTTTTTATTGCTCTACGTGATGCACGTTTATTTGGTAACCTTGGAAAGTGCACCTTTTGCACCGACCGAGTCTCTTTTCTTGGCTATGTTGTTACTCCACAGGGAATTGAGGTTGATAAAGCCAAGATTGAAGCTATTGAGAGTTGGCCGCAGCCCAAAACGGTCACACACGCGAGGAGTTTCCTTGGCCTCGCTGGATTCTATCGGCGTTTTGTGAGAGATTTCAGCACCATTGTTGCACCTCTCAATGAGCTTACAAAGAAGGATGTGCCTTTTGTTTGGGGTACTGCACAGGAAGAAGCATTCACGGTGTTGAAAGATAAGTTGACACATGCTCCTTTACTCCAACTTCCTGATTTTAATAAGACTTTTGAGCTTGAATGTGATGCTAGTGGAATTGGGTTAGGAGGTGTGTTATTACAAGATGGTAAACCTGTTGCATATTTTTCTGAAAAATTGAGTGGGCCTAGTCTGAATTATTCTACTTATGATAAGGAATTATATGCTCTTGTTCGGACTTTGGACACATGGCAACATTATTTATGGCCCAAAGAATTTGTTATACATTCTGATCATGAATCTTTAAAGCACATTAAAAGTCAAGCAAAACTGAACCGTAGACATGCTAAATGGGTTGAATTCATAGAGACTTTCCCTTATGTTATTAATAACAAAAAGGGAAAAGAAAATGTTATTGCTGATGCATTGTCTCGTCGTTATACTATGCTTTCACAACTTGACTTTAAAATATTTGGTTTGGAGACCATCAAAGATCAATATGTGCATGATGCTGAATTTAAAGATGTATTGCAGAATTGTAAAGAAGGGAGAACATGGAACAAGTTCGTCGTTAGTGATGGATTTGTGTTTCGAGCTAACAAGCTATGCATTCCAGCTAGCTCTGTTCGTCTTTTGTTGTTGCAGGAGGCGCATGGAGGAGGATTAATGGGACACTTTGGCGTGAAGAAGACGGAGGACGTACTTGCTACACATTTCTCTTGGCCAAAGATGCGACGGGATGTTGAGCGTTTTGTTGCTCGCTGCACTACATGTCAAAAAGCTAAGTCACGACTCAATCCTCATGGTTTATATATGCCTTTGCCTGTCCCTAGTGTTCCTTGGGAAGATATATCTATGGACTTCGTTTTGGGTTTACCTCGAACAAAGAAGGGGAGGGATAGCATATTTGTTGTCGTGGATAGGTTCTCGAAGATGGCACACTTTATACCATGTCATAAAAGTGATGATGCTGCTAATGTTGCTGATTTGTTCTTTCGTGAAATTATTCGCTTGCATGGTGTGCCAAATACTATTGTTTCAGATCGTGATACTAAATTTCTTAGCCACTTTTGGAGATGTTTATGGGCTAAGTTGGGGACTAAACTGCTTTTTAGTACTACTTGTCACCCCCAAACTGATGGACAAACTGAAGTAGTCAACAGAACTTTGTCTACTATGTTTAGGGCTGTTTTGAAGAATAATAAGAAAATGTGGGAAGAATGCTTGCCTCATATTGAATTTGCTTATAATCGTTCGTTGCATTCTACTACTAAGATGTGCCCTTTTGAAATTGTCTATGGTTTCCTACCTCGTGCACCTATTGATTTGTTGCCTCTTCCATCTTCGGAGAAGGTTAATTTTGATGCTAAACAACGTGCTGAATTGATCTTAAAAATGCATGAGTTAACTAAGGAAAATATTGAGCGCATGAACGCTAAATATAAACTTGTTGGAGATAAGGGTAGAAAACGTGTTGTCTTTGCACCTGGAGATCTTGTTTGGTTACATTTGCGTAAGGATAGGTTTCCTAATTTGCGCAAGTCAAAGCTAATGCCACGTGCTGATGGTCCTTTCAAGGTGTTAGAGAAAATAAATGATAATGCATATAAACTTGAGCTGCCTGCAGATTTTGGGGTTAGTCCCACATTTAACATTGCAGATTTGAAGCCTTACTTGGGTGAGGAAGATGAGCTTCCGTCGAGGACGACTTCAATTCAAGAAGGGGAGGATGATGAGGACATCAGTAACAAGGTTACACCCACAGCTCCAACTGACACATATACAGGACCAATTACTAGAGCTCGCGCACGCCAATTAAATTACCAGGTACTTTCGTTTCTTAATAATGAATCTAATGTTCATGAGAATATGATGCTGCCTAAATTGGATACATTTGTCTTGCTTACAAATGAAGGGCCTAGCTTGGACAAGAAGGATGAACATTGGAGCAAGATCAAGCATGGAGATGATGGCATGCGCAAGGGGGATAATTCCAGGACTTTGAAGCCACCATAATGAGTGCGAGAAGCCTTGGACGAAATCTACAAGATGCCACTTCATAAATTTCGTCCAGAGGCTATTATAGGTGCTGCGTCACCTTATTATTGGGCCAGGCCCATGTAATTTCGAAATACTTGAGTATAGGCTGTTTTTAGAGTCCGTATGTGTGGGGAAACAAGAGTTAGGGTTGGTTTCGGACCCCTCCACCAAGGGCCACGAAATTCCCCCCTCTTTCCCTCATATCTACAGCCCTTAGGGCGTCGTTTAGATTTTGGGTTTTGTTTAGATTAAAGTTCGCCATAGCTGCAACTTCGCGTACTTCGTTTGTGTTCAACGACCAGACCAAGACGTCATAGAACCCCACCTTGATCAATAAAGCTTTCCTCTTATATTCGCAATATCCAGATTGCAATCTTAGTTTCTTGCTTGTTCTTCGTTTGCCTGCAGGAAACAAACCTTCGTGGTCAGGTTGATCGTGCTCCGGCGTGGTCAACAACCTCTCGGAGTTGGTTTAGCGATTGCTAAGGCGCGACGTCCTCGCACGTTCGTAGTCGGATCGTCAAAGTCGACTTCCTCCAAAACGATAACCACCATCTCATCGAAAGACGGGACACCTTTGCCTCTATCAGGTTTAAGACCAAGGCAGAAATGATGAACATTTTTGAAGGGCATTTTGGGTACATTGAAAAAGATTTTAACAAACCCTAGTTTTTAGAAGAGGGGTGCTGGGGTTTCTGTCATTCCCATTTCAAGTTTCTTTGGAAAGTAAACATGAGGCACACTCTAGCTAGTCCTAATGCAAGCACTGACTAGGGATGTGACACACACAGCAGAGTGCAGACGAAGTACACGGGGTGCTCGACAAGGGAAGAGTTATTGATGGCGCTCGGCCCTTCCTGAGACACCAGGGCCTCGGGAGCCTGACCATTTGATGAAGTTATCGTGACCTCAGGATCACCGTCGCGAAGTGGCGATTGTGTGGCTGCTGACGGTGCGCGGTGCTGCGCGCCTGTGCCTGTGCACTCTTCCCAGACCACCACGAGTATCGCGCTAGCCGAGTGAGGTGTGGCGGCCAGGTAGAGCACCAGGGGCTCACGAGGTCGAGGTGCCACCATCACCGGAGGGCTAGTAAGTTACCTCTTGAGATCTTGAAAGGCAGCCTCGGCCTCCGGAGTCCATTTCAACGAGCCCTTATTTTTCATTAACTTGTAGAATGGAAGGGCGTGCTCGCCGAGCTTGGAGATGAAACACCCCGGCGAGGTCACGTAGCCCGCGAGCTTCTGCATCTCTTTCAGGGTCTGTGGCGGGCTCATCCTTTCTATCACCTTGATTTTTTTGGGTTGGCCTCGATCCCTCGGTGTGATACAAGGAAACCCAGCAGCTTGCCGGACGGAATGCCGAACACACACTTCTCTGGGTTGAGCCGCAAGTTTACCTTGCACAGGTTGGCAAACGTCTCTTCGAGGTCCTTGACGAGGGTCCTTGATCCTTGTGACTTGACCACTATGTCGTCGACGTCCGCCTCAGCATTCCTCCCAAGCTACCCACCCAAGGCGATATGCATCAGCCGCTGGAAGGTTGCGCCAGCATTGCGCAGCCCGAACGGCATGCAGGTGTAGAAATACACCGCACATTGGGTCTAGAAGGCGGTCTTCTCGATGTCCTGCACCACCATCTTGATTTCGTAGTAGCCCGAAAAGGCATCTAGGAAGCACAACAAATCGCACTCTACGGTGGAGTCGATGATTTGGTCGACGCGCAGAAGGGGGAAGGGGTCCTGAGGACATGCGCTCCTTTCCCCCCTTCTTGGGAACAATGACCGGGTTGGCCAGCCAATCCAAGTGACATACTTCTTGGATAATGCCAGCTTCTTGCAGCTTGTGGACCTCCTGGGTGATGAATGTCTGCTTCTCTGGGGCTTGCTGCTGCACCTTTTGCTTCACTGCGTGCGCGCCGGGGCACATCATCAAATGATGCTCAATTACATCTCGCGGAACACCCACCAGGTCCGTCACCTGCCATGTGAATACATCTTTGTTCACATGGAGGAAGCTGATCAAGGCCTCTTCTTACTCTGGGGGAAGGCCGTCACCTATGGTGAAGATGGGGCCTGAGCCCCCGGCGTCGACTAGCACCTGCTTCGTCTCAGCCTGGTCTTTGGAGAACAACGGCTTCTTCTTCGCAGGTGCGGCCTCCGGGATCTCCGGAGCGCCCTTCGCGTCCGGTCGCGCTGCCACCATAGCCTTGAAGTTGAGCTTGAGGGTCAGGTGTGCATCCTTGGTGTTTCCAACCACGGTGAGGACGCCGCTGCTCCTAGGCATCTTGATGATGTTGTGGCCCAGGTGCGTCGCCGCCATGAACTTGGCAAGGGATGGATACCCAAGGATGGCATTGTACGGGAGGGCGATGTGGGGGACGTAGAAGTCGATGAGGTCGGTGCAGTAGTTGTAGCGCGTGCCAAAGGTGACGAGGAGGTGAACCTGCCCCAGAGAGAGAGTGGAGCCGTCATCCACCCCAGAGAAGGGTTTGGTGGGGGCGAGCAGTTCGTAAGGCACATGAAGTTAATCGAAGGCTTCCACGGAGAGGACGTTGAGGCCAGCGCCATCGTTGATGAGGATCCTGGTGACCGCAATGTTGCAGATGGTGGGCGTCCAAAGCATGGGGAGCGCACCGGCACTGACCATAGTATTGGGGTGATCCCAGGAATCGAAGAAGAAGTCGTCCGCTGCTGTTGCCCGGCCTGGGGGATCCCCTTGGCGTGGCTAGGTGACCCCTACCTGTCGGAACAGCTGCTTGACGTGGCGGCGCGGGGCTGGCACCTCCGACCCACCGAGGATGTTCGCGACGGCTTGGGGCGTCGAAGGCCGCGAAGCGCGTGATGAAAAAAGACCGTGCAACCGTTCCCAAGAGGCTACCATGGACTCCGGTGGGTTGAGCAGCCAGGAGCGCGGCACGCCTGTAAGGGACACAGGGAGCCAGTTCGCTATTACCGGGTTGCCGCTGCCTGCCACCCATATGGCCTCCGTGTACACCTGGAGGAACTCTATGGGGTCTGCCACGCCATCGTACCACGGGGGTAGCTTCGGCCTGAACTTCGACGGCCACTGCACCCGCCGCAGGCGGTGAACGCATGGAGGACCACGGCACTTCCATAAGCGCCTGGCAACACGGCTAGCAGAGCGGCATCCGCCATGGGGACTGCGAGTCACGGGCAGTGCGAGGTTGAGAAAAGAGCAGGACTTCGACACGCCCCTTCCTGCCATGCCAAATATCAGATCCTGGGCTCCGCTGCCCAAGAAAGGTTCGAACTCTAGGGCGTGTACAAAGAAATCGAAATCCCTAGCCAACTAGTTCATCGCCCCCGCGGCCTAGCACGATGAACAAGAAAGAAGGGGGACACAGTAGTTTACCCAGGTTCGGGCCACCTTGCAGTGTAAGACCCTACGCCTGCTTTGTTGTGGATTTGCCTCACGAAGGGTTGATGATGAACTAGTACAAAGAAAGAACAACCTCGCGAGGTTTTCCCCGGTGTGTGAATGAGGTGAGGAAGGAGTGGATGGATCAGATTGGTCGGTCCTCTTCCTTGGTGGCGGCTAACCTATACTTATAGTGGCCTTGGAGCTCTTCCCCCAAAATGTAGGCGGGAAGGGATCCCACAGCGGCCGATTGGAAAGGGGAAAAGTAGTACATCTTATCCTGACGAAAGGTGGTCTTCATCTGTAAAGTCACTGGTCGTGACGCTGTGGTGGGCTTGGCGATACATCCGTCATGTTGTCCTAGCGTTCGTGGTCTCGATGCACGGGAATGGAAACCTTTGGATAATTCCTCGGGACCCTGAGCCTGCGCTTGCCCCCTTAGCACCAAAGAGGAAACATGCTCCTCTGCGCCCGCTGGCGCCCTCCTAGCCTTGATCTTCATTGCTTGCGTCACCTCGACCTCATGACGTGGGTACCTACATAGGAATCTCCGCTCCTCGGGAGGCAGCCCGAGGAGTCCGCTCCCTTCGGAGGTCTTGGTGTCGTCCGCCTCGCGAGGGTCTTGTCTTGTTGATGCTAAAGATGGGCCGCACCAGGCCGTCAATGAAGCCACGCCATGGGCTGCAGGCAGGCAAGTTTGGGTACCCTGGTTCCCAGAACACTGACAATCACCAAGGAAAAACCTCCCTTGCCGGCCAGGCGACCTTGGCCAGGTAGAGGCCACACCGAAGACAATTCTCAAGACTCCCTCGGCAGGCTTACCGGGGACGCCAAGGGCGGATTGCCCCGCCAAGAAACCACCGCTCCACTGCACAACGACTCAAGTCACTTATCAATGTGGTGTCGAGCCCCCAGATGGTATAGTGGCATCCACCAAGCACGTGGTGGCCACCCAGAAGGAGTTTTACCTCCAAATGACACCCGTCGAGCAGCGTGTCAAGTGGACAGGGCAAGAGACAGCAAAAGTGGCGCGACAAGGATTGCCGGGCTACTCCATGACATGACACTAAGCGATGCATTAATGCACCCTGTCTTGTCTATAGAGTTAGGTATGATAGCACTGTTTGCTATCTAATCAACCAAAAGTGACCATATCGCCACTTTGGATACCCCTTGAACTATAAAAGGAGGACCGAGGCGAGCTAAAGAAGGATTCGGACCCTTGTACACTCATACACGTGTAGCTGCTCTCCCCGAGGCCACCATGCTGGGCTTGAGCGCTACGTGCTCTTCGCGCTCCCTCATCCAATCCACCAAAGTAGGAGTAGAGTTTTACGCTTTGCAGCGGCCCGAACCTTATTAAAAACAACCGTGTCACCATTGACGTGCTGCCTCTACGGTCTCCGCTCTTCGTGCGACGCGCCCTCCCCGCATGCCGAACCACAAGGGGCCAATGGCCCCATAGGTGGTCGTGTTTTCCCACGACATCTTTGGCATGCCAAGTAGGGGGGAAGCGTTTGCGCAAATCCAAGGTTGTAAGAAGCGCGTTAATCTTTATCATCGCCTTCTTCACCAACTGTAATGACCTGAACCTAATAAGATTTGATGTCTCCTTGGATCAACAGCTAGCACACATAGTACATGATGTAATATCACGAATAAACCACATGTCATAATATTACATCATAGAGATAGAATTTAACATAATACATATCTGCATAGGTCAAGGCTAGCTTATAACAAAAATACAGCGGAAAAGCAAATAAAATCTTCATGGGATCCATCAACACCAAAATAAAATGACGAGTATAGACATCGTAAACCCTACATCGTATTACTCACTCATCGTATAAAATCTGCAACACGAAACGTTGCAACCACGAAGGGTCAATACTTTGAATGTATTGGCAAGTCACACAAGGAATGATATAACAGACCTACAACTATATGCAAGGTATATCAAGAGGATATTGTAGTGGTTATTTTGCAGAAAACTAGTTTATCACTGATAGCTACATAACATAATTGTCAAATTTTAATTATGTCCTGCTACAATTAAATACACATGGGTGAATTGGGCACTCCAATTCCAACCTATCCCAATTATTAAATTTCCCATCAAGTTTTATTAACTATATCATTTGTCAGGATCATCCAACAACTGTAATGGTCTAGCTGCTCAAATTTGTCCATAACCGGGGACACGTCTAATCATGATCTGTTTTTACACTCTGCATAGGTTTGTACACTTTACCCACTGGACTCAACCCGAAGATTGAGACATAGTCTTTCAGAAGCAGTCACCTAGTCCCATAGGAGGCCCATCCCAACTATCATAACTACATCTGCTGGCACATCTGGGTAAGGTCTCCACAACTGATCAACTAATCCAGAGCCCATATTATCCAGTGGTTGTACATGGAAGCTACTAGTCACTAAGTGTGTCTGATCTTTTTGAGCCTAGACAGCACCCACTTACACTCAGAGGGTATAAACCATGATGTACTTGAAACCACCCAGCAATACCGTTCGGGCGCACGTAGCCATGGCCCATGTCCTTAGAAAAGGAACAAAAAACCATGATGCAACCCTGTCCGTCCAGAGGTGAATTTTATATTATGTTTCTGCTCAAGTTATATTAAAAATAGTCCTCACATAATCACGATGCATACACGAACCAATCCCCGTCTACAGAGCATAGCAAGAGCACAACTACCATGATCTCAATAGCAATAACATGATACCATAATTATCCTACACAATGCATAATATAGTAATGTGATACATATTTACATGCATCGAAAAATTATAGGATGGAGGATGATCAAGGTGTAACATGCCTGGTACGTTGGTTGAAGTTTGTCGCACTCACAATTCCTGATAATTCTACTCGTCACACTCCGAGCAATCTATCGCAAAAAAGTAATACAAATAAACAACCATGCCATGTAGAAGAACCAAAAGAACAACAAAACAAATATGGCAAGGTTAAAGAAAACAATATATATAGGTTTAATATATAATACATGTCTCGGGGTGCCATAAGGTGAAAGGTGGAAGGATCAACTCACAAGAGTTAATACAGAGAGATATATTCCTATAAAAGCTTGTGCTTGAGATAATACAGAACAAGCTTAAAAGTACTTGGAGAACAACATGCAAGTTGTTTGACATATTGCATATGACATAGGTGTTCATTTGCAAAAATAATAAAATGAATAGGAGTACTGCAACTCATATTATAGTGAGATGAATTTTGAATTGAATTTAAATTCAAACAGGTAAAAATTGTTTGAAACTTTGAGTATACATAAGATTATCAACAAGTATTTGACACAAGTTTTCGGGCGCAAAAATAATCAATTGAATAGGATATATGGTTCTCCCGATATGAACAAATGAAAGTATGAGTTCTAATTTGAATTGGTCAAATTATTAATGTTCAAAAGTTGACACTAATGATATAAACGAAAAGATTTTCTTATGAGGATCACTCTGCAAAAAAATTCACCTCAATCGAAGCTATGGTTGAAATGATACGATGAATTGAAGTTGGAGGGGCCAAACTGTAAAATCACAGTAACAATTTTGGTAGAAAAAGATAAACAAATTAGAGTGACACATGGAACGCCGTGATTCGTTGGAAATGGGTCCATGCGGATCGCGGCCACTGGACATTGGATCTTTGGCGACGGGAGGCTGACATTAAGCCACTTGGGTTGGGGTGGTGTTCACAGCATGCTCACTGGAACAAAGGAAAGCGGCGACGGTTCAGCTCTGGATGATGGTGGCGATGGCTAAGGTGGTTCCCGACCGTGGAGAGATGGTACGTCGGGCGAGGCGTGACATGGCGAACTCAGGGCTTTCATCCGTGTTGTCCGGGGCATCTCGTTGTGGTGGCGACGAATTCCTCCGACGGAGGAGCTGCTGGCGATGGGAGCTCCGGCGAGATTGGGTTGGCTGAGGAGCTCGAATCAGAGGGTCCGCGAAGGGGAAAGAAGGTCAGGGAGGGGAGTCGCATCAAGTAGAATCCTCTAACGAACAAAGTGGACAGGGGGTGGCTTACTATCGCCGGATTTGGCTGAAAAAGGAGCTCGGGTGGCGGAGCTTCGCGAGGTCCATTCGCTCGATCCTGGGGACAACCTTGAGCACCGTTTCCGGGAATTGGATGAGGGTATAAGAATAAGGTAGCATGTATTGGCGTACATACTTGATGTAATACTAACCTTCCTATCTGCACCTCCGTATCTATTCTTTCCTTTTAAACTAGGATTAGATCTTGGAGGACATGTATAGGCTGGCAATGTAATTGTATATATGTGCGCCCTCTGGGCCTCTAATGCATGCGATCATATTCTCCTAAACTATCTAGTCTACATGGTATCAGTTTTTCTTTCCTTCCTGTGACTTGCTTCCGCTGCACCCCTAGCCGCCGAGACCTAGCATCATCCAGCAAAACTTCCCAGCCGTCGCTGCTGCCATAGCCATGGATTTCGGCGACTTCGCCTCTACTCCCAACTCCTCCATCGCATCCGGGTCCCAACCCTCCAGCCCCTTTGCCGCTAGCTCCGTCAACCCTGCTGCTCCCAGTGCCACCGCCATCTAGCTATTCAACATATGCAACCACGTCACCGTCATCCTTGACTTCGACGAGTACAACTTTTGCATCTGGCAGACCTTCTTCAACCTCACTTTCCGCCAGCTTGGTCTTCTCGATCACATTGATGGCTCCGTTGACGCTCTTATGGTGCTCGGCGACGTCGAGTGGATCCAAATAGATCAATGTATCGTCTCCTGGCTATACACTATTGTCTCCAAAGATATCCTCGAGATCATCATCCAGCCCTCCGACACCACTGCCAACGCTTGGACCGTCATCACCGACCTCTTCCGTGACAACCGTCTTGAACGCTCCTGCTTCGCGAAGCGAGACTTCCTCAACCTCGTCCAAGGAGATCTCTCCATGACCGCCTTTTCCAGCCGTCTCAAGTGTCTCTCTGACACACTTCGCGACATGGGCACTACGGTCACCGACCAAGACATGCTCACTACCTTCATTAACGGGCTGAACGACGAGTTCGGCCACTGCATCGCCGCCCTCACCATCAACCTAGCTGGACTAACTTTCGCCCGTGCTTGTGACGCTCTTTTGCAGGAGGAATGGCGCCTCGCGCGCCCTGTGCAGCATATCCAAGTGACTGCACTCATCGCCAACCGCTTCTCCGCCTCCCCCGCGCCTGCACCACCGGCTGCCCCAGCTCCTCGCCCTACTGCTCCTGCTCCGCCTGCTCCTGTCTTAGGTAGTCGCAGCCGTGGCAAGGGCCGCAAGAAGCAGCAGCAACATCAGCAAGGCCATGGCGCCCCTGGCGGCGCCCCCGGCGCTACTGCAACGCGGGACTCCGCCGCGCCATTCTGGCCCGTTGGCAACTATCCGCTGTCCAGCATGTTTCAGGCGTGGCCACCAAACTGGCGTGCTCCTTGCACCGGTCTTCTTGGCCACGCCCCCGTGTCTCCATACCCCAGGCGTACGCTGCCCATATAGGACAGTCGGGCCTTGGTGCTCCAACGGTCTACAATGGCTATGCTCCAGCACCTCAGCAGCATCAACTTCCTGTATGGGATCAAACGCAGCTCCACGCCACCCTTAACAACTTCTCCTTGCGGCAAGGCGGCGCCGGCGGCAGCGGCTCCAACTGGTTATTCGACACAGGCGCCACTGCCCACATGGCCAGTTATCCCGGTATCCTCTCTTCTTTCTCTCCTTCCAATCTCTCCTCTGTCATCTTCGGAAACAGAGACTCCCTTCCCATTACTCACATCGGCAGTGCCTCTATCCCTACCTCCTCTTTTCCTCTCTCTTTACGTGATGTAGTAATCACTCCTAATCTCATTAAAAATCTTATTTCAGTCTGTCTTTAACTCATACAAATCATGTTAATGTTGAATTTGATGAGCTTGGTTTTTCTGTCAAGGATTGTCGTACCCGCGCGGTGATTCTCCGATGTAACAGCGACGACGATCTCTATCAGCATGTCGCCAGCCATCAAGCTCTTCTTGCAAGCACCACTGATCTTTGGCACCAACGTCTTGCTTACCCCGGACATGATGCTCTTTCTTGAACACTTTCTTTGTTTGATTTTACTTGTAATAAATCACCCCCTACAACGTGTCATGCTTGTAGATTGGGGAAGCACGTTCGTCTACCTTTCAAACAATCCGATAGTCAAGCAAGTTTTCCTTTTGCTCTTGTTCATTGTGATGTTTGGACATCTCCTATCATAAGTGTTTCGGGATTTCAGTATTATCTTGTGATGCTCGATGACTACTCTCACTATGTTTGGACTTTTCCATTGCGTCACAAATCGGATGTCTTTCCAACTATTTCTCGTTTTCATGCTTTTGTCGCCACCCAATTTCAACGCTACATCTTAGCTTTTCAAACTGACAATGGCCGTGAATTTGATAATAATGCTTCATGCACCTTCTTTGCACCGCACGACATGCATCTTCCGCTCACATGCTCCTACACCTCGCAACAAAATGGTCGCGCCGAACGCATACTTCGCACATTGAATGATAGTGTACACACTCTATTATTTCATCCTCACATGCCTCCTAGGTTTTGGGACGAAGCACTAAATACTACGACCTATCTTCTGAATTTTCGCCCTTGTCACCCACACAATAATCTTCCACCTCATCAACTTTTTTTTGGTTCACCACCTGACTACTCTCACCTTCGCGTTTTCGGATGCCTATGCTACGCCAACACCACCCCCACTGCTCCTCATAAACTTTCTCCCCGCTCCCTTGCTTGTGTCCTCTTTGGTTACCCTTTCGATCACCATGGATACCGCTCCTATGATCCGGTCAGTCATCGTGTACTAACTTCACGCCACGTTGTATTCGACGAGTGCGTTTTTCTTTCAGAAACATGCAGTTGGAGACCACTTCACTACCGGTTGTATCCTTGCAGTCCGATCCTGTCGTGGTTCCCACGTCGCCGGCCCCTCGTCAGCATGGCTCACCGGCCACCCGTTGGGCTGCTAGAAGTCCAGCCGTGGCAGCTCCTGCATCACCTTCACCAGTTGCCACGGTTCCTACTTCTTCTACCGGGTCGCCAGTTCAGTTGTCGCCGCAACTAGTTCAGCTGCCATGGCAGCGAATTCTGGTGCCACGGCCGCCACTTCTACGAGCATTGCTCCTCGGTCACCCACTTCGGGTGCCATCGATGCTCCTTTGGGCACTCCAGTTGCTGCCTCTCGTGACTCTTTAGTAGCCACTTCGAGCCCGTCGTCATCTCCCGTGGCGTCCTCCAGCCCTGCTGTTGAGCTCGCCGCGTCTTCGCCACCTCCGGCTCCGGTTGCACCCCCGTGGGCGGCTCCATGGCTTCGCCCTTCCGACGTGTCCATCCACATGATGGCCACATGTGTGCAACATGGCGTTCTTCAGCCGAGCCAGCGTTTCGAGGATGCTCATGCGGCCGCGGTTTTGATCCTTCGCCGCTTCCCACATCTGCCCGTGCGGCTCTTCGTGATCCTGCATGGCATTCTGCCATGCAAGAGGAGTATGATGCCCTCCAAGCTAATCGCACATGGACTCTTGTGCCTCGACCTCGGGGTGCCAATATTGTCACGGGTAAATGGGTCTTTCGGCATAAACTCAAACCCGATGGTTTCTTGGATCCTTACAAAGCTCGTTGGGTTGTTCGAGGATTCACTCAACGTGCCGGCATTGACTTCGGTGAGACTTTCAGTCCGGTCGTCAAACCAGCCACAGTCCGCACAGTCTTGCATCTTGCTGCTTCTTGACATTGGCCCGTGCATCAGTTGGACGTATTCAATGCGTTCCTTCATTGAGTTCTACATGAGCGTGTTTACTGTGCTCAACCGACGCGTTTCATCGATGCAACATATCTCGAGCATGTATGTCTATTGTCCAAGTCCCTCTATGGGCTCAAACAGGCTCCACGCGCTTGTTACACACGCATTGGTGATTTTCTTCGGCGCCTCAGATTTACTTTGGCTCTTTTGGACGCCTCACTCTTTGTGCTTCGTCGTGGTTCAGACATCGCTTATTTGCTTCTTTATGTTGATGACATTGTGCTGACAGCTTCCTCGTCATCATTTCTTCGGATGATCATCACCTCTCTCAGCACTGACTTCAAGATGAAGGATCTCGGGCCTCTTCATTTTTTTCCTCGGTGTTGCAGTTCGTTGCACAGCCTCTGGTTTCTTTCTCTCTCAGGAGAGATATGCTGAGGAGCTTCTTGATCGTGCCGCCATGTCTAACTGCAAGCCAGCCTCCATGCCTGTTGACACCAAGCCCAAGGTCTCGGCTACCTCTGGTGAACTTGTACGGATTCCACCTTCTACCGAAGTATTGCAGGTGCTCTTCAATACCTCACCTTGACACGGTCGGACATATCCTATGTTTTCCAACAAATTTGTTTGCATATGCATGCTCCACGTGATGCTCATTGGGGATTGATCAAGCGCTTACTACGCTATCGCCGTGGTACTACTTCACATGAGCTTCGGATCGCCGGCACCCCCTCCATCGCCAGTGCTGCTTATTCCAATGCTGGCTGGGCTGGCTGTCCGGACACTCGCAAGTCTACTTCCGGATATTGCATTTATCTCAGGGACACTTTGGTTTCTTGGTCCTCCAAACTCCAACCTACTATTTCTCGCTCGAGTGCTGAAGCCGAATATCGTGCGGTGGCCAATGATGTGGCTGAATGTTGTTGGCTTTGTCAACTTCTTGTCGAGCTCCATTGTGTCGTTGACAAGGCTTTTGTGGTGTTCTGTCACAATATCTCCACGGTATATCTCTCTGCTAACCCCGTTCATCATCGTCGGACCAAGCATATTGAGCTGGACATACATTTTGTACGTGAGAAGGTGGCTTTGGGACAGTTCTGTGTTGTTCATGTTCCCACAACACATCAACATGCCGACATCATGACCAAGGGGCTTCCTAGTTCTTCACTCGAAGCTTTTCGGTCCAGTCTTGGCATCTACTCCGACGATGCTTCGACTGCGGGGGGATGTAAGAATAAGGTAGCATGTATTGGCGTACATACTTGATGTAATCCTAACCTTCCTATCTGCACCTCCATATCTATTCTTTCCTTTTAAACTAGGATTAGATCTTGGAGGACAAGTATAGGCTGGAAATGTAATTGTATATATGTGTGCCCACTGGGCCTCTAATGCATGCGATCATATTACCTTCTCTCTTATGATTTTTCTTATGTTGGAATTGTTGTCAATTCTAAAAATCCAACATGAAGAATGTTTGATCACTTCCCAATTTAATTATTGAGGAAGTCATGTCAGTCTCTCTCATTATTGAATTGGAAATATTCTAAATATCCTCAAACCCAAAATAAGATCCTAATGAATGATTGGGAATGTCCTTTTATTCCCTCTCGTTTGTATATTCATTTTAACACCAAAAATTTCAAATCCTAGTCAAATTTAGCAACACTCAAGCAACACAAGCAAATTTTTATTTAATCCTATTTAAATAATTAACATTCCAAACTTCCAAATTTTGGGATGTTACACAAACCCAAGATAAAGGGCGGCATAATGGTTCGAGAAGGAAGCAACATCGCTCCTTCATCCATTCGGTCCCCGTCACTCGTATTCATCGTGGCGGCAGAAGCGGTGGAAGCAGTGGATGACGGCGGCATGGCGACCCTGAACAACTCGAGCGGCATGGCCACCATGCGTGCTCATTCGGGAAAAAGGGCAAGGTGATAAGGTACATGATTTCTTCCTCCACCACTTTCACTTGACAACGATCGAGCCACACCGAGTCTTAGCGTCGCCAGTGTCGATGAGCCCGCGCAAAATTCGGTCTAAGCATTTGCCTTGCTAAGGGAAAATGTTGAGTAGAGTGTCGCGCGAATCCATTGGTTTACGCCCCAACAAGCATGCTCTGGCAAGGCCATCCGCGTTAGTGTGACTTTCGTGCTAGTTGTCGTAAGATCGTTAAAAGTGTAAGGGGATGGAGAGAGAAACCAGTCTTACCTTGCACCATATCATGTTGCCCACAAGAGATATATGATCCTTTTTGGCCCTTTCTGGGGATTCTAGAGCAACACGTGAAGCGCCATCCTCCCAGGGCACGTGGACGTAATGAACGACCGTGACTGAGGGAGGAGAGAAGCGTAAACGAAAGATAAGTTGACATGCTGATACGTCTGCAACGTATCTATAATTTTTGATTGTTCCATGCTATTATATTATCTATCTTGGATGTTTTATATGCATTTATACGCTATTTTATATGATTTTTGGGACTAACCTATTAACCTAGAGCCTAGTGCCAGTTTCTATTTTTTCCTTGTTTTTGAGTTTCGGAGAAAAGGAATATCAAACGGAGTCCAATTGACTTGAAAATTTAGGGTGATTTTTTATGGACCAAAAGGAGACCATGGAGCGTCGGAGGTGGACCAGAAGAGCCACGAGGCCACCACAAGGGTGGGGGGCACGCCCCTACCTTGTCATCGCCTCGTGGGTCCCCCTGACTTGGCCTCGACACCAAAAAATCCTATAAATACCGGAAACCCTGAAAATAAACTTAGATCGGGAGTTACACCGCCGAAAGCCTCTATAGCCATGAAAAACCAATAGGGAGCCTGTTCCGGCATCCTGCCGGAGGGGGAAACCATCACCGGTGGCCATCTTCATCATCTCGGCGGTATCCATGATGAGGAGGGATTAGTTCACCCTCGGGGCTGAGGGTATATACCAGTAGCTAAGTGTTTGATCTCTCTATCTCGTGTTCTTGATTTGGCACGATCTTGATGTACCGCAAGCTTTGCTAGTATAGTTGGATCTTATGATGTTTCTCCCCCTCTACATTCTTGTGATGAATTGAGTTTTCCCTTTGAAGTTATCTTATCGGATTTAGTCTTTAAGGATTTGAGAACACTTGATGTATGTATTGCATGTGCTTATCTATGGTGACAATGGGCGAGGGAGTCCTAGATCGGGGGGTCCTCATGTGGCCGGACAAACTCATGGTGGGTCGGACTGGTGGGCCATGAAGATTACTATATAAGATTATCTCTCGTATCCGGATAGGACTCCTGGATTCTTGTAATGGTAAGTTTTAGGCTCGGGTGTAGATTTTCCTTCCTTTGCAAGATGATATGTACAAACCCTAGGCCTCTCTGGTGTGTATATAAACCAGAGGGTTTTAGTCCATATAGGCTAGAGAAGAATCATAATATCCTCATAAGCTAGACCTAGGGTTTAGCCATTACAATCTCGAGGTAGATCAACTCTTGTACACATATTCACTCATACTACTATAGCAGGAAGTAGAGTTTTACCTCGATCGAGAGGGCATAAACCTGGGTAAACATCGTGTCCCCTGCCTCCTGTTACCATCGATCATCAGACACATAGTTCGGGACCCCCTACCCGAGATCCGCCGATTTTAACACCGACATTGGTTCTTTCATTGAGAGTTCCACAATGTCATCGACGAAAGGACTGATGGATCACGTCGTCAACTGTGATGGCAACATCGAGGGAATTTTCCCTCCCGGCCAACTTTTTGTGTTCGACGGCTTCGCGCTCCGTGCCAACTCTGAAGGCCACCTTGAGCAGATCGAGAGCTACGCCCCTGGCCATCATGTCAGATTCGGTAGCTTGAACTACGTTGCTGATATCCGTGGAGACTTGATCTTCACCGGATTCGAGCCAGCGGCAACCCCTCTCTGCCACCACGATGATCATGCCTTAACTCTATCATCGGATCAGGAAATAGCACCTGCAACAGTTCTGGCCCTAGATCCAGAACAGGTCGCGTCACCTGAAGATGGAAAGCTCAGCCCCACCATGGGAGCCTCAAACTCTACGGCGTTGGAGCCGCACACGGACCTAACTGATGGGGTCTGTGTTACCGGAACCCCGGACTCAGCTCTAGTCTCTGATTCCGAACTGCGCGCAACTGCGCCCCTCAAATCCAATCAGGCGCCTGTCGCTGAATTTTGTGCTACGGATATTTTCCAGCACTCACCACTTGGCGACATGTTAAGGTCGTTATGATCTCTCTCCTTGGATGAGAGCACACAACCGCACTATATCCGGTTCGAACTGGACGCTGATGAATAGCCGCGCTATACCCAGGGGGATGAAGAATTTTGTTCCCCACCCACCACCCACTTGGTAGCCATGGTTGAAGATCTAACCGATCTACTCGACTATGCTTTAGAAGACTTCGACGGGATGGACCTCGAAGCTGAAGCAGATACAGATCAAAGCCGGCCCATAACAGGGCGGTGGAAAGCTACGTCTTCATACGACGTGTATATGGTGGATACACCCAAAGAGGCGGAAGGCAACGGCATAAACAATCCCGTAGAGTATAAACTCGCCGAAGAACCTCCCAAGCGCCAACGTCCAAAACGCCAAACAAAATCCCATAAAGGAAAAGACAGCAACACCATGACAAATGATGGTGATATTCCGGAACAAACCGAAGACCTCGCAGATCTAGCGATAGAGCGGGAGGAGTGAGAGGACGACGAACAGAGTCCGAAGCCGTAGTCCGATGAGAGCCACGCCAAAGACAGTGATTATGAACCGGTCTCCGAAGAAGAGGCTATCCTGGATGACAATGAATATACCATCCCAGAAGAACCCTCCGAACAAAAATGCTTCCATCGGCGGCTTATATCCACTAGACGGAGCTTAAAAAAGCATCGGAGACAGCTTCGAGCTGCACAAGACACGCTCAATGATAGGTGGAATGAGGTGCTAGACGCCGAACAGAAACATGGCTTTAACGGCCAAACCAAAGGTTATCCCAAGCGCAAGCCCGAATTCGACGACAAGGCTGTTGCGCCCATCCCACCAAAAAATAACACCGACAACAAGCTGGACCGACCACCTGGCGGATGGGATAGAGTTGCTAGCAATGGCGTAAACAAGCCATCACCCCATAAAGGAAAGGAGGGTGCAGCCCGTGTCCAAAAACACGATCTGCGTGAGGACCTAAATAAAAAATCTTGCAAGACCAGGTCTATATTCGGACCCAGAGATCGAGCTCCAGCACGGGACAACGGCTATCAAGCCAATCGCGCCAGTGACATACCAGTTTGGGGTCAATACCGAACACCACAACCATCGGACATACGCCACGATATAGTAAGATACAGAGGAGCTTCACACCCTCTACGCTTTACCGATGAGGTGCTGGGTCATGATTTCCCAGAAGGGTTTCAACCCGTGAACATCGAAGCGTATGATGGAACGACGGATCCTACCGTCTAGATAGAAGATTTTATTCTACACATCCACATGGCTCGAGGAGATGATCTCCATGCCATAAAATACTAACCCCTCAAGCTAAAAGGACCAACTCGACACTGGCTAAACAGTCTCCTAAAAAACTCCATTGGGAGTTGGGAAGAACTTGAGGACGCGTTTTGGGCCAATATTCAAGGGACTGATGTCCGCCCGCCGGACGCTGACAATTTACGTCACATCATCCAACAACCCGGGGAGTCAGCCCGCAAGCTTTGAAACTGGTTTTTCACTAAGAAGAACCGGATCATCGACTGTCCGGACGCCGAAGCCTTAGCGGCATTCAAGCATAGTATTCAGGACGAAGGGCTAGCTAGACACCTTTGACAGGAAAAGCTGAGGACAATGGCAGCCCTAACTACACTCATGACTCGCTTTTGCGCTGGTGAGGATAGCTAGTTAGCTCGTAGCAGCACCAGTGACCCTGGAACATCTGAAGTCAGGAATGGCAATGGAAAGCCACGACGTAACAAAAACAAACGTCGAAACAATTCTGGAAACCCAGATGATACAGCGGTAAACGCCGGATTCAGGGGCTCCAGACCCTGTCAACGGAAGAAGTCATTTAAAGGCAACAAAGAAGGTCCATCAAGTTTGGACAGTATATTAGACAAGCCCTGCCACATCCATGGCACCCCAGAAAAACCTGCCAACCACACAAACTGTAACTGTTGGGTTTTCAAGCAGGCCGGCAAGCTAAACACCGAACACAAGGGGAAGAAGCCTCAGAGCGAAGATGAGGATGAACCTTGCCAGCCGAATATAGGGGGATAGAAGGAATTTCCACTGGAGGTCAAAACAGTGAACATGATATATGCCACTCATATCCCAAAGAGGGAGCGCAAGCGCGCACTCCGAGACGTCTATTCCGTTGAGCCCGTCGCCCCAAATTTCAACCCATGGTCAGCCTGTCCGATAACTTTCGATCACAGGGATCATCCGACTAGTATTCCGCATGGGGGTTCGGCTACCTTACAGCCCGACCAAATAATAGATGGATACCATCTACCCCGAGTCCTTATGGACGGCGGGAGTAGTCTCAGTCAGATATATCAGGACACTGTCCGCAAGATGGGGATCGACCCACCAAGAATCAAGCCAAGCAGGACGACCTTTAAAGGAGTAATACCGAGCGTTGAAGCTCGCTGCACAGGCTCCTTAATGTTGGAGGTTGTATTCGGTTCCCCCGACAACTTTCGAAGCGAAGAAATACTCTTCGACATAGCTCCGTTCCGAAGTGGCTATCACGCTCTACTCGGAAGAACGGCCTTCACCTGCTTTAATGCAGTCCCGCATTATGCCTATTTAAAGCTCAAGATTGCTGGACCACGTGGCGTTATCACGGTCAATGGAAATATGGAGCGCTCTCTCCGTACGGAGGAGGACACTTCGGCCTTAGCAGCCGAAGTCCAATGCGGCCTACTCAAGCCGGATAATCTATCAACAGCAAACACAGCTAAACGTGTCCGGCACACGCTTCACTGCGGTAGCTCAGATGAACCTGAGCAAGATTGATAGCTACGCCCCCGTTGAGTGCCCCATAAGGTAATAGCATATGTGCCGTGAGTACATAATTATGCCTTAAAAATTCCTTGTGCGACGACCGGGGGCACCTGCGTATAGTCCATAGTTCGGCTAGACCCTATTCAGACTTTAAACTTACCTTCTTTAGGTTCATTAAACGAACCAGACTTGTTATGGCCACACCGGATCGATTTATTCTTTTCTTCTACAGACGGCCATCATACTCACACCTTCAAGAACACATTACAGATGAGGAAACAACACATACATGCAGCAGGGACCCGCACTAAGGTTTCTTTTTTTTAGATTAAGACCCTGTGTAAACCTTATTTCTCTTTCTTCTTATATACCTTCTTGACATATAAAATGTCCAAAAAAGGTCATCGGCATTATCTGTGAAGTTTGCGGCTCGCCGTACTATAGAGGGATACTAATAGAACAATTTTATTCGTATTATGTCCAGAGTTTTATTCACTCACCATGGCATGTTCTTTTCCCGCATCAGATTGCCATATGTGCCTTGTCAATAAGGGTTTATTACCAGGGGCAATAGACAGCCCTGGTACATGTCGAAAAGACCGAACACCTATAGGGAGTGTTCGGCATCCTGGATATTTGCATTATATGTATCAGTTCTGATTCATGTCTTGGGTCAATAGTTGGGTTGCCCGGCTCCTGTGCTTACCCCTACGTTCCGGATTGTTCGGCTAGGGTGTAAAGGGAGAACTACTGTGATAGTACTTCCGGCTAGTCCGGTCAAGTACCTCAGTAGAGAAAGCCGAAAACTGACTGTCATGATAAGCGAGAACCTGGTCTGCAATCCGGTGACTTAGTTTATACTACGATCGATAGAGATCTACCCCGTGTTATACGAAGGGTTGGTTTTTCGCCTAGCCAAGTGCAATTGGATACTTCATCCGCACCAGGGGCTAGTACCTGGCCCCACTTATCAAACTCCTACGACTAAGTGAAAGGAATAACGCCGCATAGTCTGATTGCCTGGTTTGCTCCGCATACACCTCCTACACAGACCAAGACGTTGGATAAAGCGTGTATTTGCATATGACCGAACACCCCAGTTCTATGTACCTGGGGGCTGAAGCCGACGACTGGAAACTTTCAAATTTAAAATAAACAGTCACACAGGAGGAAAAATACGCTGATATTATAATAGCGCAAAATTTATATACATTGGATTCACAAGCATAGTCTTTACATCCGGATACAATCATTCGAAGGCAACATCCTTCGAACACTGGCCTTCTACAAGGCGGGCGTTGTCGATGACATCCTCTAAGTACTTTTTTCCGGCTTGCGGTGCTCCTTGCCTGCAGGCAGGCCAGTAGTAGCTATATGCACTGTGTTCATCTTCGCCCAGTGCACTTTGACGCGAGCGAAGGCCATCCGAGCACCTTCTATGCAGGCCGAACGAGTTAGTGCGTCGACCCACGGACTCGCCTCGATGAGCGCTTCACCAATTCGAAGTAGCTATTTGGGATTGGCTCAGCGGGCCATAGCCATACTATTAAGTCCTTCATGGCCGAACCCGCCATGTTGTGCAGCTCGACCAGCTGCTTCATATGGTCGTTGAGGGGAACAGGATGTTGTGGCGCATAGAACTGCGACCAAAACAATTTCTCCATGTCATTCCCCTCCTGGGCTCGGAAGTATTGAGCGGCATCTGCGCTGCTCCTAGGAAGATCAACAAACATGCCTGGAGAACTCCACAATCGTGTCAGCCCAATATACTTCCGCCCTCCGAAGATGCTCTATAAGAGAAATATCTTACCAGATGCTATCTCTCGTGCTTGTTTGATTTCCTCACAGGCGCTGCGCACCTCGCCTCGCGTGTCCTTGGCAGACTTTACTGCCGCAGACTGCTCGGTCGCTTGCTCTAAATCCTTCCTCTCTGATGCCTCACACTTAGGGATGGCATCTTGGAGCTCGACCATGACTTCAGACACCCGAGATTTGTGCTTCTCGCACTCCGCCTTTGCGGCCTCCAAATCAGCAGCCGCTTTATCAGCGTCCACCTTATTCGCCTCGACCTCCTTCTTTTCCTTGGCTACCTCGCCCTTAAGGGCCTTGAGATCGGCGGCGCCAACTGTGTAATATGGAATACAATATTAGAGTTTGTAAACATACTCAATCAATTAGGTCTTATTGACATTCTAAAAATCCGCATACCTTGAGTTTCGTCAAAACGCCGGTTGATGCGGTCGAGGTCAGCGTTCGCCACCTCGAGCTTCCGATTTAGTTCCGCCACCTCTGCGTCTCGTGCAGTCACCGTAACTAAGGAAGCCTGCACAACAGTTTAGCTCTGTAAGTATGCTATTCTATGGATACTTCGTCTGATTCTTTTCAGAATCACACAAAGCTTCAGGGGCCACTGGTTATATATGTGTATTTAAAACAAATTTCTTAGACAACATTACATTGCTTACCTCACAGCCTGTTTAAAGGCTGTTGCAGGCTTTATTCAGTCTGCCCTTGACGAACTGAATCTTCTTCATCACCGCACCCATCATGGTGCGGTGTTCTTCAATGACGAGAGCACTTTGTAGTGCTCTCTCCATAGAATCCGGTGCCTCCAGATTAACTCCGGGTGCCGCCGTATCCTCCTCCGCTTGAGGAGCCGGGTCTTCGGACCCCGAAGCCTTGTCAATAAGGGTTTATTACCAGGGGCAATAGACAGCCCTGGTACATGTCGAAAAGACCGAACACCTATAGGGAGTGTTCGGCGTCCTGGATATTTGCATTATATGTATCAGTTCTGATTCATGTCTTGGGTCAATAGTTGGGTTGCCCGGCTCCTGTGCTTACCCCTACGTTCCGGATTGTTCGGCTAGGGTGTAAAGGGAGAACTACTGTGATAGTACTTCCGGCTAGTCCGGTCAAGTACCTCAGTAGAGAAAGCCAAAAACTGACTGTCATGATAAGCGAGAACCTGGTCTGCAATCCGGTGACTTAGTTTGTACTACGATCGATAGAGATCTACCCCGTGTTATACGAAGGGTTGGTTTTTCGCCCAGCCAAGTGCAATTGGATACTTCATCCGCACCAGGGGCTAGTACCTGGCCCCACTTATCAAACTCCTACGACTAAGTGAAAGGAATAACGCCGCATAGTCTGATTGCCTGGTTCGCTCCGCATACACCTCCTACACGGACCAAGACGTTGGATAAAGCGTGTATTTGCATATGACCGAACACCCTAGTTCTATGTACCTGGGGGGCTGAAGCCGACGACTGGAAACTTTCAAATTTAAAATAAACAGTCACACAGGAGGAAAAATACGCTGATATTATAATAGCGCAAAATTTATATACATTAGATTCACAAGCATAGTCTTTACATCCGGATACAATCATTCGAAGGCAACATCCTTCGAACACTGGCCTTCTACAAGGCGGGCGTTGTCGATGACATCCTCGAAGTACTTTTTTCCGGCTTTCGGTGCTCCTTGCCTGCAGGCAGGCCAGTAGTAGCTATATGCACTGTGTTCATCTTCGCCCAGTGCACTTTGACGCGAGCGAAGGCCATCCGAGCACCTTCTATGCAGGCCGAACGAGTTAGTGCGTCGACCCACGGACTCTCCTCGATGAGCGCTTCACCAATTCGAATTAGCTATTTGGGATTGGCTCAGCGGGCCATAGCCAGACTATTAAGTCCTTCATGGCCGAACCCGCCATGTTGTGCAGCTCGACCAGCTGCTTCATATGGTCGTTGAGGGGAACAGGATGTTGTGGCGCATAGAACTGCGACCAAAACAATTTCTCCATGTCATTCCCCTCCTGGGCTCGGAAGTATTGAGCGGCATCTGCGCTGCTCCTAGGAAGATCAACAAACATGCCTGGAGAACTCCACAATCGTGTCAGCCCAATATACTTCCGCCCTCCGAAGATGCTCTGTAAGAGAAATATCTTACCAGATGCTATCTCTCGTGCTTGTTTGATTTCCTCACAGGCGCTGCGCACCTCGCCTCGCGTGTCCTTGGCCGACTTTACTGCCGCAGACAGCTCGGTCGCTTGCTCTGAATCCTTCCTCTCCGATGCCTCACACTTAGGGATGGCAACTTGGAGCTCGACCATGACTTCGGACACCCGAGATTTGTGCTTCTCGCACTCCGCCTTTGCGGCCTCCAAATCAGCAGCCGCTTTATCAGCGTCCACCTTATTCGCCTCGACCTCCTTCTTTTCATTGGCTACCTCGCCCTTAAGGGCCTCGAGCTCAGCGGCGCCAACTGTGTAATACGGAATACAATATTAGAGTTTGTAAACATACTCAATCAATTAGGTCTTATTGACATTCTAAAATTCCGCATACCTTGAGTTTCGTCAAAACGCCGGTTGATGCGGTCGAGGTCTGCGTTCGCCACCTCGAGCTTCCGATTTAGTTCCGCCACCTCTGCGTCTCGCGCAGTCGCCGTAACTAAGGAAGCCTGCACAACAGTTTAGCTCTGTAAGTATGCTATTCTATGGATACTTCGTACGATTCTTTTCAGAATCACACAAAGCATCAGGGGCCACTGGTTATATATGTGTATTTAAAACAAATTTCTTAAACAACATTACATTGCTTACCTCACAGCCTGTTAAAAGGCTGTTGAAGTCTTTATTCAGTCTGCCCTTGACGAACTGAATCTTCTTCATCACCGCACCCATCATGGTGCGGTGTTCTTCAATGACGAGAGCACTTTGTAGTGCTCTCTCCATAGAATCCGGTGCCTCCAGATTAACTCCGGGTGCCGCCGTATCCTCCTCCGCTTGAGGAGCCGGGTCTTCGGACCATGAAGCCGTGCTAGGCTCCGGTGGGACCCCAGACTGTTTGGGCCCCGCGTCTTCGTTCTCCATGGGGGCCGTCTCCCCATGGTCAGCGGCTGCCGAGGTATTACCCTCGGCCACCCTGCCTCCTGCCCCGCCCTCATCTCCTTGGCTGAGAAATCCGGCTGGGACGACACTTCGGTGTCCCCGCCGATTACGGGCGATGGAGCCCGGACTGGCGGGTCACTCTCTGTCTCCCCAGGCGTCAGAGAGTTCCCCTTCGATGAGTAACATCGGGGTTTACACCGGGAGGGCTGTAGGTCAGCAGGAGAAAAATATTAAGTAAAATACCATAAAAGTTGAATAAAGAGAGGTGCAACACTTGAGTCCGAACGGACTTACATCTCGGGCAGGGGTTTTCCCTGGGTTTCATCACATAGCTATGTTCGGATGAACTCGAACTAGCTCCGGGGTTTAGTTTCCTCTGGGGCATAGTTGTACCCGTGTCGACGACTGTCAGGTCCAAGATGAGATTATACCCCGATCACGTGACACTTACGTGATTGGGGTACAACCAGATTTCGGGCGCTTAGCAAGATGGATATCATTACAACGTACCATTACATATATACATGGGGGATAAAACAATACATGCAAGTCACATGAATACAACAACGTCAATACAAGGCATCCGACTACAGATGCAAACATGAAAAGCACAATGACATCCATCTGCTATCCCAGGCTGCCGACCCGGAACATAACCCAAGACTGAAGAAGAAGAAGAAAGAACTCCAACACAACGAACAACGCTCTCACGTCAAGACATTGGAAACCTGCACCTGCAACTGTTGTTGTAGTATCTGTGAGCCACGAGGACTCAGCAATCCCATAACCATGGGTAACAAGACTATCAAAGCTTAATAGGTAGGAAGAGGTAAAGTGGTGAGGTTGCAGCAGCGGCTAAGCAATATATGTGGTGGCTAACTTACGAGTACAAGAATAAGATGAGCATCTACGCAAACGGTCGCAAACTAGTAGTGATCGCTAAAGATCCTGAACTACATACGAGTCAAACATAACCCCACCGTGTTCTCTTCTCAAAGTGAAAAGAGACAGTCACAGTTACTCACACAGTTGTGTGTTTTACTTCGGATCCTCTATCAAGTTTTCTACAACCGGACATTAACAAATTCCAATCTGCCACATAACCGCGGGCACGGCTTTCGAAAGATCATAACCCTGCAGGGGTGTCCCAACTTAGCCCATCACAAGCTCTCACGATCAGCTGAAGTGATAAATATAATATCATCACCCCTTATCTTAGGGAAATCCGATCAGGCTCGGCATGCCGGTGCACAAGACATTTCGACAATGGTAAAACAAGTCCAGCAAGACCTCCCGGCGTGCCGACACCCTGAAAGTAGCCACGCGTATCTCGTCTCAGGCCACGTCCGGATGAGCACTATGTACAGCAACCGAAGACCCCAGATAACTGGGTGGCACCGCAAGTGGCTCTAGTTTGGGACCAACACCATCAGCACTGGCCCCCCTGTATGTAGAAGAATCCTCGGGTAGCGCTAACTCCCTATGCAATTTAATTAATTAATTAAGTTGTTATTATGAGCAAATTAAAACCAATGTTGGGCCTTGCTGGAGGAGTTTTATTCAAACACGAACTGTCAAGGGGTCCCCATATACCCATCGTGTAAGGAACGCAAAATCAAGGAACATAATGCCGGTTTATCGGCGCCTAAGGTGGCATGAGTGGAACAAAACACCGAGCAAAAGGCCACTCCTTCCACCCATGCCCAGTATATAGGTGTGTTAATAATAATAATAGATATTGTGATATTCCAACAACAAGTTCCCTCCTGGCACGATCTTCATCTTCACCTGCAACTAACAACGCTATAAGAGGGGCTGAGCAAGCGGGTAACATAGCCAAACAATGGTTTTGCTAGGAAGGTTTCAAAGGTTAGAGGTTTCATGGCAACAAGGAGAGGCTGACAATAATGATGGGTAGCGCGACATATAACAATAGCATCGAGACATCTAAGCAATGGCAATGATAGTAAAGGTATCCAAGGTTACGGTCATCTGGCCTGAGATCCCGCAAGGAAGAAGAACGGATCCATTAAGAAGACGGAGAAGAAGCCTTGAAGAAGAACCATGGGTAGACGAACGAATCCTCACGAACGCAACGGAACAAGCACTAACGAAAAGAAGCAAGCAATACGGTAAACATACAACACAAGATCATTACAATATGCTCAACCAAGTAGGATGCATGACAAGTCTACATATGATGCACAACAAGTCTATACAGGAAGCAAAACATGGCAAGGTAGGAAGCACAGCAAAACAACACAAGTCTATATATGATGCATTACATGGCAAGGTATGATGCATGACAAATATATACAGGAAGCAATACATGGCAAGGTAGGAAGCACAGCAAAACAACACAAGTCTATATATGATGCATTACATGGCAAGGTATGATGCATGCCAAATATATACAGGAAACAATACATGACAAGGTATGATGCATGACAAGTCTATACAGGAAGCACAACAAGTCTACACAGGAAGCATTACATGGCAAGGTAGGAAGCACAGAAAAACAACACAAGTTTATATGATGCAATACATGGCAAGGTATGATGCATGACAAATCTATACAGGAAGCAATACATGGCAAGGTAGGAAGCACAGCAAAACAACACAAGAACATGACAATATGCTCAACCAAGTACGATGCAAGACAATTCTATAGGCATGGCATGTCAAAGTGCAACAAACAATACTACACATTAAGTGGAGCTCAATATGCAATGAATTGCATACTGAGGAAAGGAAACACCACATTCAAATATTTATTTTCACTCTCGTTTATGTACACAACAAGTTTAAATGTTGGTTAACATGGCAAGAGGTGAAGCATAAGGAAACTATCTATCTAGGCAATTTAAATGGGGCCGAAAACAATATATAACAATTCCGGAAAATCCCCATGTGCATATTTTGAATTTGGTACTGTTCTGCCTAGAACCACATTTTATTATTGTTAAACAGGAAAATAAAGTGCACCATGTTATTCTATGCATTTTTCTACCCCATTTACATATAAAGTTTATTAAATTTGGAGCTACGGTTATTTAGTTATGAATTAAACCATTCTAACATGTTATTTTCATAAAATTAAACAAACAACAAGTTTAAACATTTTAACATGCATGGCATCTGGAAATTATTAATCTACACATAATTCTAAGCAACTTTCATATATAAAGTGTTTACATATGATGCATGGTTATTTAGCTATTCACAAATCAAATGATGGCATTTCTGTGAATATGCAAAACAAAGTAAATAATAGGGGACACGGATTGGGCCAGCCACTGTCAATGACGAGGGGGCCCAGGGTGCTGAGGTGGCAGGAGTGGGGGTGTGGAGAGGGGTGTGAGGACAGAGAGGATGACAAGTGGGGTGCCACTGTTAGTGACACAAGAAAGGTGATAAACAGCAAAAATAATATTTGTGCTGAGCCTGGGATTCGAACCCCTGTCTTCGATGTGGAAACGAGCTGGGCTAACCAGCTCATCTTGTCTCTATTAGTGATATTGCACAGGATACAGACTTAAATTAATAGATTTTTGGCGGGGTGCAGATAGAGATAACAGAGTAAAAAAACAATAGGGGTTCTAAAAATGGTCCGAATGTGATTCGAACCCGGGTCTCACGGGTAGAACTCAATAGCCCGATCCACTACGCTGCTACTGCTGTTTTGAACAAAATAATGGCGTGGCTCAACTTGAACCCAATCAAAGGCGAGGTCTTCTTCTACATAGACCACACAGGAACTGGGTGGCGACGCCGGCGAGCAAGACGGCGACCGTCGCGACAACAGGCCGACGGTGGGGGTGCGGAAATAGGTGGGGGTGCGGTGTGCGGCGTGCGGAGGCGTTCGATCACAAGCTATAGCTTGTCCGGGACATGGAGGAGAAGGCAACCAGAGCCGCGTGCGTGGATGCGTGTAGCGTGGAGCGAGCCTGCAGCTGTTTGTGTGACCAGCGAGCAAAAACAGCGACACTAGCACGAGCTCAAACTCGTGATCACGCATGGCGGACGAACTCAGGGCGCGACGGCGACTACGACGATCGAATCAAAGCATAAGAGGGGCCGGGAGGAGCGGCTGCTCACCGAGGTCCCATAGGACAAGAAGACGAAGCCGGAAGCGTGACGACAGAGGCGCGAGGAGGTGATGATGGCAGAGGTGATCGGGTCCGTGGAGATTAGGAAGCAGTGCAGACGACGTCGAGGAACTTGGCGTCCCGCGGCGATGATGATGAAGAAGACGACGACATGGAAGTGGACGACGGCGAACTGCTGATCTCCGGCGTGCCGCGAAGACGACGAAGGGGAAGGAGCTCCGGGTCCATGTGGTCGCATGCGTAGCCGTGGAAGAAGTGGAAGACGTCCGCAACGCTTCCATGGACGAAGAAGACGGCTACGGCGATGATCAAGCCGGGAGGAGCTTGATCTCTCCTCGGCCATGGCATCGACGGGAGCATGGGTGGACTTACCTTGCGGCGGCTAGACGAGGAGGAGGGAGGAATGGGAAGAGGAGAGACCCTAGGGCACCGGGGCATGATTTATAGGAGGTAGGGATGCTGTCCCGGCCGTTAAATCAAGCCGGCTGCCGACGTGGAGGTCTTGGATGCGCTGCCGTACGGTTGAAGACGATGAACAGGGGAATGGCACTGGTGGGCTAAATCGAAGAGATAAGTGGGCCGCGCGGGACCTGGGCTGCGCTGCTGGGTTGCTTGGCTGCTACTGCTTCTGCCCTTTTTTTTCTATTTCTTCAAACAGAATAAAAGAGCAAAAAGCACCGAGGAATTGGAGAGGGTTGTGAGAGATATGAGAATATCCCTGGAGTCTAATTTGTGCAGACCTTGAATAAATTGCTTTGGGTATTTTTAAGGACAGAAAAATAATTCAAGTTTGAATTTAATTCAAACTTGAGCCATTTTTGAACCCTACCAAAACAACTCAAAAAGGGATGAAACCCGGCAGAGAGGTGAAGGACATGGTGTAAGGTTTATAGGAAGAAGTTGAACATTATTGAAGGAGGGTAAAATGGCACTTGCAAACAGAAAGAAAGAAGAAGGAAGGAGGAGGCGATGATGCATGATCAAACATGGAGCATTCAACAAACATAATGTAGGGGCAATGCACATGATGGACTTGGAAACAACATGGATGACACAAAGGTATAATATGATGCATCGGGCAAAGGATGGCATCATGCAAAATGACAAGAGGCTCAATGCAATAATAGAGATGAACATGATACAAGAAGCAAACATGACAATGGCACTCATCATGATTATGGCAACAACATAGGGAAAAAAAATATGCAAAACAATTATGATAATGCAACAAACACAATAAACACACGACAACAACTAAAATAAATGGAAGGCATCTAGAGCATCGGTCTCGGGGTGTCACAGCGATGGCCCCCCTCTTCCTCACCCTGCCTTGAGCAGGGGGTATTTCTTCCTCTTCCTCTTCCTCCTCATCATCTTCCTCTGCCTCGGCGGAGGAGAGGATGTGGAGGTCGTCGGGCTTCTTGCCCGTAGGACGGGGGCTGTCTCCGGCCCCCTTGCCCTTTGACTTCTTGGGCTTCTTGGTTCGCGCCTTGTACGGCGCCGGAACCAGCATCGCCATCAGTAGAGGCAGTGTTGGCTCTTCGGGAAGAGGCATCGGACACTTAATCCGGGACGCCTTCTTTGTCGAACGCTGTAGATCACGTAAAACTGCCAACTCCTATTATCATTAAATAATGGTAAAGGGTAAGTGTTCGGCAAGGATTATTATTACCTCTGTGGCGGAAACTTCGGTGCTAAAGCCCGCATCCTCGTCGTCTTTGGGCCATTCCTTCTGGCTCTTGAAGAGGTGCCTCCAGATCTCTTTGTGCGTAGAGCCGAAGAGATGCTTCAGTGGCTCGTCTCCTGCCGGATCGAACTCCCATAGGGAGGAATCCCGGCTTTGGCAAGGGAGAACAAGTCGGGTCAGCATCACCTGGATCCCGGAGGAGAGCATGTGCCCCTTGGAGATCACGCCGGACACACGACCCACGAGAGTCATTACCTCGGTATGCGACCCCCAGTCTAGACCTTTTTTGGTCCAGGAGGTCAACCTCATTGGGGGTCCGGATCTGAAAGCAGGTTCCGCCGCCCAATAGGTGTCGTGGGGTTCAGTGATGTAGAACCATTCCTGCTGCCAAACCTTGTTCGTCTCCACGAACGAGCCCTTGGGCCAAGTTGTGTTCGGGAGCTTGATCATGGCACCCCCGCACTCCGCGTGCTCCCCATCAACCACCTTCGGCTTCATGTTGAAGGTCTTAAACCACAGGTCGAAGTGTGGGGGGATGCAGAGAAAGCCTTCACACATCACTATGAAAGTGGATATATGAAGAATTGAGTGTGGGGCTAGATTATGGAAATCTAGCCCGTAGAAGAACAAAAGACCCCAAACAAACGGGTGGAGTGGAAACCCTAGACCCCTAACAAAGTGAGAGGTAAAAACTACCCTCTCGCCCACCTTAGGAACGGGAATCACCTCGCCCTTAGGGGAGGACTCGGTGTGCGATATCGCCGGCGAGATACCCCGCGCTCCATAGATCCTCCACGGTCTTTTTGGTGACCGTGGAAGCCTCACACTTGCCTTTGGCACCGTATCCGGCCATTGCTGGGAAGAGGAGTAGTGGTGGAGGAACGAGGAGATGTGGGCACAGGAGATGAGAATACGGAGCAACGAAGATTGGAGAGCTCGAGCTCGAGGAAGGCGTGGGGCTGATGAAAGACATTGGTGTCCTTTTATAACGCTGCGAATACAGAGTGTCCCCAACTTTAGCCATAAAACTCGCCGGTTCCCAAAGCGGTCGTGCGTAATGCGCGGCGTGGGTGCTCACGTCACACTGATAAGAATCCCACAATAAGCGGGCACAATCTCTATTCTAATCGGACGTGCCAATGAGGATATATGTCGAAACACGAAACTAGGACCAAATAAAATGGTTTGATATGTTAGTGGGTTGGACGCAACGCTTCACCCAAAATTTGTCAGTAGAGACATATTAATCAATTTCTTTAAGAGCCTTGCCTTCGAGGCTAAGGGTTGTACTAATCTTGTAGAGTCGAACACAATCCATCTATTTGCAGAAGATATATTTGGGAGGAGGAACCCGCCTTGCAATGCCAAAGACAATACGGAAGACGAACTCATCGTCATTGAAGACAGGTTCAGGGGCTATTGAGGGAGTCCTGGATTAGGGGGTCCTCGTGTGGCCGGACAAACTCCTGGTGGGCCGGACTGGTGAGCCGTGAAGATTACTATAGAAGATCATCTCTCGTATCTGGATAGGACTCCTGGATTCTTGTAATGGCAAGTTTTAGGCTCGGGTGTAGATTTTCCTTCCTCTGCAAGATGATATGTACAAACCCTAGGCCTCTCTGGTGTGTATATAAACCGGAGCGTTTTAGTCCATAGAGGCTAGAGAAGAATCATAATATCCTCATAAGCTAGACCTAGGGTTTAGCCATTACGATCTCGAGGTAGATCACTCTTGTACACATATTCACTCATACTAATATAGTAGGAAGTAGGGTTTTACCTAGATCGAGAGGGCCTGAACCTGGGTAAACATCGTGTCCCCTGCCTCCTGTTACCATCGATCCTCAGACACATAGTTTGGGACTCCCTACCCGAGATCCGCCGGTTTTAACACCGACAATGGGATATTCACGTGATCCACTTGAGGTATGTTTTGGTGATCAACTTGCGGGTTCAGTGACCTTGTGAACTTATGCATAGGGGCTAGCACACATTTTCATCTTGACTCTCCGGTAGAAACTTTGGAGCACTCTTTGAAGTTCTTTGTGTTCGTTTGAATAGATGAATCTGAGATTGTGTGATGCATATCATATAATCGAACTCGCGGATACTTGTGCTGACATTGGAGTATATAGGTGACATTAGGTTTTGATTGATGTGCGTCTTATGGTGTTACTTTAGTACGAACTCTAGGGCTGTTTGTGACACTTATAGGAATAGCCCAATAGATAGATCAGAAAGAATAACTTTGAGGTGGTTTCGTACCCTACAATAATCTCTTCGTTTGTTCTCCGCTATTAGTGACTTTTTAGTGACTCTTTGTTGCATGTTGTGGGATTGTTATATGATCCAATTATGTTATCATAGTTGAGAGAACTTGCACTAGTGAAAGTATGAACCCTAGGCCTTGTTTCTAAGCATTGCAATACCGTTTGTGCTCACTTTTATCATTCATTACCTTGTTGTTTTTTATATTTTCATATTACAAAAACCTATATCTACCATCCATATTACACTTGTATCACCATCTCTTCACCGAACTAGTGCACCTATACAATTTACCATTGTATTGGGTGTGTTGGGGACACAAGAGACTCTTTGTTATTTGGTTGCAGGATTGTTTGAGAGAGACCATCTTCATGCTATGCTTCCTACGGATTGATAAACCTTAGGTCATCCACTTGAGGGAAAATTGCTACTGTCCAACAAAACTCTACGCTTGGAGGCCTAACACGAGTCTACAAGAAGAAGGTTGTGCAGTAGACATCTAGCTCTTTTCCGACGCCATTACCGGGGAGGCTAGGCAAGCGGCACTCACATCCCGTCAACGAAGCTCTTTTCTGGCGCCGTTGTCGGGGAGGTGAGTGCTTGAAGTTATATCTTTAGGTCTTGCAATTGAATATTTTAGTTTCTTGTTTTATCGCTAGTTTGTTTTATAAAAATAAAACTACAAAAAGATGGAATTAAGGTTACCTCATATGCTTCATCTTTTTAATGTCTTTCGTGAAAATGATGGAAAGGAAAATTGTGCTCAATTGTTAGAAGAAGTCAATAAAATGTTTGGCACTAAATTTTTAAATGATGAGCATGATTGCAATGTTGTTAGTATGAATTTTTTTAATATCCCTGATGCTAATGGTATGCAAAGCCACAAGCTCGGGGATGCTATGTTTGATGAAGATGATAGTTTTAGTCCCGCAACTTTTGAGGAGCAAATTTATTATGATGAAAGCATGCCTTCTATTTATGATGATTATGATGATGACATGTATGCTATAAAGAATAATGATAACCATGAAACTTTTCATCATAATTTTAATGCTCAAATTGATTATGCCAATCAAGTGTCACATGATAGTTATTTCGTTTAGTTTGCTCCAACTACTATTCATGAGAATACATTTGCTTATGTGGAGAGTAATAAAATTTCTATGCTTATGGATCACGAAAAGAATGCTTTATGTGATGGTTATATTGTTGAATTCATTCATGATAAACATATTCTTTTAAGTATTGCAATGATATCAAGTTTCATCTCTATGTGTTGAAAGTTTTGAAGTCATGCTTGTTTTGCCTTCCAATGCTAGTTGATTCTTGTTCCCATATATTCTTTGCTCACAAAATCCCTATGCATAGGAAGTGGGTTAGACTTAAATGTGCTTGCAATATGAATCATGATGCTCCCGTTTACGTTTCAATTCTTATCTTTATGTGAGTATCATTGAAATCTTCATGCCTAGCTAAAAAGGCGTTAAAGAAAAGCGCTTGTTGGGAGACTACCCAATACTTTTACCTATTGTTTTTGTGTGTTCACATGATTAAGCTACTGTAGTAATCACGTTTATTGCTTTTGTTTCAATAAAGTGCCAAGTAAAGCCTTCGGGATTGTGTGGTTGATAGTAGACTTGATTCTGTAAAAAAATAGAAAGTTTTGCGTCCACTGCAGAAAATTCAGTAAATCAGTGGAATGTGATAACTAGCTGAATTTTTTACACATGATTGATATACAAATAGCCTACGTTGTCCTAATTATTCAGAATTTTTAGAGTTCCAGAAGTATGCGAAGTTTTCAGATTGCTACAGACTGTTCTGTTTTTGACAGATTCTGTTTTCTATGTGTTGTTGTTTATTTTGATGAATCCATGTGTAGTATGAGTGGGTATAAACCATGGATAAGTTGGAATACATTAGATATAACGCCAATATGAATTTATAATGAGTTCACAACAGTAACTAAGTGGTGATTTGCTTTCTTATACTAAAGGATCTCATAAGATTTTCTGTTGAGTTTTGTGTTGTGAAGTTTTCAAGTTTTGGGTAAGGATTTGACGAACTATGTAATGAGGAGTGGCAAGAGCCTAAGCTTGGGAATGACCAAGGCACCCCAAGGTAATATCCAAGGACAACCAAGCATCTAAGCTTGGGGATGCCCCGGGAAGGCATCCCCTCTTTCGTCTTCGTCTATCCATAACTTTACTTGAGGCTATATTTTTATTCACCACATGATATGAGTTTTGCTTGGAGCGTGATAGAGGTGAGGGGCCTGATCTTTCGATAATATGATAACTATCCATTTGGTGGAGTCAACTTTGACGATCCGACTACAAACGTGCATGACGTTGCACATTAGTAATCGCTAAACCAATCTCCTAGGGTTACTAACGATGCCAGAAGCACAATCAGCCTGACCATGAAGGTCTATTCTTGCAAGCAATCGAAGAATAAGAAAGAATATGAATAAGCAATCTGAATATTGTGAATATGAATGAAGTATTGATTAAAGTGGGGATCCGAAGGCGGTCTTGGTCTGGTCGTTGGACACAAACAAGTACACAAAGTTGTGTTGGCTAACTTTTAACTAAACAAATCCCAAGGAAAAAGCTACTAGATGAATCTACTTATATAGGAGCAAGGGGTGGCGGCCAAGGAGGTGGGAGGACATCCCAAGGCAGCCTAAAACTAACCCTATGTCGTATAATGCTCATGGGCCTAAGTGGAGGCAACGCAACACCTTTGGACTTGTAGTTTGACTCGGATTCTGCTGCAGCGTCAGATTGTTTCGTCGATATCACAACGCTCCGGACGAATTTGAAGGTGAATCCAATTGGGCTGGAAGGAGCACGAAATCTACTTTTCAACAAAAAAAGAATCACCCAATTCGGAGTCTGTATGAAGGAGTTATTGCCGTTTTGAGTCAGGTATGTATATGTAGTCCGAATCTGAATGCAAAACGTGACAGGCTTGAACTCTATCTTCTCTTGGCCCAAAAGTGATGTGAAAGGACTTTTTGAACAATAGCTAGACTTCTCTTTTTCCCTTATCTTCATATGTGTACAAATGTCCCATACACCTAGAATTAGAGATGGCACAAAAGTCTAAGAAGTATTTTTTTAATGAATGACATAAATAAATTATTGCATAGTTTGCATTAGAAATCACCTCACAAATATACATATATGCAATATTTTTGGACGTATCGAAGGTAGTAATGTCCTCATCATCCTCCCTTTCTTGAAAACAAAGCCGTCCTCGGCGTTGCTTAATCTGAAATGTGGGTAAGAAAATAGACAAGGTGTACATGTTGTATATGTATATGTCATCCATTTTTTACTTCCCTTGATTTTCGCACATATGACACATGTACAAATGAGTAAGTTTCGTAGTTCATAAAATATAATTCATGAAAATATTGCAACTCATTTTGCACAAATAAGTGAAGGTCTTATTTATATCAAAAGATTGACAATGTTCAACATTAAACCGTCCCAACATTAGTGAAGAAACCTTACTTGCATGAAATTCACAGGCTACAACATGCTTAAATAAGGTAACATGCAATAAGTCATTTGAGATAGAACCATCACCAAGATTAGAGGTCATATCGAAATGATTAAACATTGGCACAATTATTTTCAAATGTATTTTATCCAAATATGATTTATTCTAAGATTCACATGGTTCTTTTGCATCAACAGTTAATTCAATGGGTGCACTCAAAATTGTTCATATTTCAGCTGTTTGATCACATGACACATTCATGACAGTAACATGATTATGTAAACTAGGTTGCGTGCTCAAATCAACAGGTAATTCAATACATGATGTATTCAAGTTCACTAGATATGCATCATCCTCATGTGAAGTTATACCATCATTGTTTTACTATTACCCTATCGCAAAGACGTAGCTGATGTAGGTACGTACGATGACAATGTACCATACACTTTAGATGATGTCGCGCTCACAAGCGGAGGTGTGGCTGCTCTAGTAGGTGCAATTTTGGAGGAACCAATCGGTGGTGGTGAGCATGAACTGGAATAGTAGTTGTTGTAGTCACCCAATGCATCCTCCTGTATTTGTCTCTCAAAGGTACAAGGATGAACATACATACCAGTAATGCAACAAGGAATATGCTAAAATCTTGCGCGAATATCATGGTTCAAACCACCAAAAAATCTATTCATTGTATCATCCTCAGATTCTTCTATGTCACAATGATGCATATAAGATTTGAACTCTTGGTAGTAAGCATGAACAGTGTTACTGCCTTGTTTTAATTGTTCCAATTTTCGAAGCAATTCACGGCGATTGTAAGGAGGAAATAATTGTTGTCCCATTACAGCTTTCAAATCTTTCCAAGTTGTAGTTTGGTTATCAATGTTTTTCTTATAGTGTACACACCACCAAACAGAAGAAAAAACAGTAAATACTCTAGTGACAGCTCGTACTCTCAAGTTTAGAGAAATCATGGCTAGCAAAAATTAGTTCTACGTCAAACTCCCAAGCAAGATAAATAGCAGGATTAAATCTACACTCAAATGAAGGTAAATAGATAACTTGGCTGTGTGCTTGTGTGTGTTGTCCCACATCTCATGACGGTGAAGATGTATCCGTTGTCTAAGAACTTCTGTCTCCGGTACCTGTCATGATTAGTAGAAACAAGAAACAAAATTCGGGAATAATGTTCCTATGAACTACTAGGATGTGGTGGTAAAGCGCTCACTGTAAATAAAATATCAATATCTTACAAGTTCTTACCATGCAGCAGGTCGTGACAGGCAACCAGTGGTGTCAAATAACTCCAAAGATTGGGTAAAGCGATTGCCAGGGGAATGTACATATACATGGTGTAGAAATATGTGGAGCTTGGAAGGACTAAATATATGCTAGCAAAAGATTAGCAATAATCAACTCAGAGATGCAATGTTGAACAAACGCTTAACGATGGTACTGTGCTGGTCATAGGCTAGACCGTGCTAGAGACGCGAGCCTAGAACACTAATGAGGTCATGGCGTGGCACAACGAGCATCAATAAAGGATACAAAGTAGCTCTGGACAGTAAGATATAAGTGAAGATCACAACAGCAGTAAAGATAATGATGAAAAACAACCGCCAAGCAGGATATACAACAACTCTCTCTCCAACTTTCCTCTTGAAAAGTTTAAGCCAATTTTATGATAATTTTTCTACGGAATGCTACTGACTCAAGCTTTCAAACACAAAAAGAATCGCCCAATTCCGAGTTGATATAAGGTGTCAAAGTATTCTAAAACTGGCCTGAAAACTGGAACAAGTTGTGTTCACGAACTTCAGAGGGCAAAAAGACCTATTTAGAAGCCGATTTTGAGGTGCGAAATATTGAACTTGCTCCTAGAACTATTCAGATGTGGCTCGTAGCTAGTTTTAATGTGAGTACTTGTGGAGCCAAAACGGACTTCGTATGAAAAAGATATGCCTATTTTACTGAACAGTGTACAAAACAGATTCCAATCCGAATTCAGCTACGGGACAGTGTCTAAATAGATCTATATTTTCTTTTTTTTCTCACTTTTTTGTCATTTTCCTTTCTCTTCTTTTTTCTCCGACTTTTTTTTACTTTTTTTCTCTCTGCCTTTTTTTTCTTTCTCCCTCTTTCCAAGACAAACTAGATAAGATGCACATTGGATCAAGCGAAGATGCGAACGACCTCAAGTATGATTGTGACAATGAATGATGGGTAGCACGAGGTGGAAATTGATGGATGAGATGGTGGACGGTGGAAGGGATAACGATGCAGCGGCGACGTGACTAATGTGAACAGAACTTGAAATTCTAAACGAATTAGACACTAAGACCAGCAACTTGACACGATGATGCAACCGATAGTTCAATAATGCAAACAATGAAAAGAAATTTACAAAGGCTCAGACTGGCTAAGACAAAGGATGAATAGATCTAACTTTTTTTGTTGCTTTTTCTTGGACAATAGGTAAGAAAATAAATCTAATCTAGGGATAACTAGAAATTCTCATCGAGCAACCTGAAAACTGATACCACTTGATAGAGGCAAGGGGTCCGATCTTTTGATGAGATGATACCTATCGATTTGGAGGAGTCGACTTTGATGATCCGACTACAAACGTGCATGACGTTGCGCCTTGAAAAACGCTAAACCAATCTCCTGGGGTTACTAACGATACCAGAAGCACAATCAGCCTGACCACGAAGGTCTATTCCTGCATGCAATCGAAGAACAAGCAAGAATATGATAAAGCAATCTGAATATCGCAAATATATATCTGGTATTGATAAAGGTGGGGATCCGTAAGCGGTCTTGGTCTGGTCATTGGACACAAACGAAGTAAACGAAGTTGCAATGGCTAACTTTTGACTAAACAAATCCTAAGGGACAAGCTACTAGATGGATCTACATATATAGGAGCAAGGGGTGGTGGCCAAGGAGGTGGGAGGATGTCCCAAGGCAGCCTAAAACTAACCCTAGGTAGCACAAGGCTCATGAACCCAAGTGGAGGTGGCGCAACACCTTTAGGCTTGTAGTTTGACTCGGATTCTACTGCATCATCAGATTGTTTCGTCGATATCTCAACGCTCCGGTAGAATTTGAAGGTGAATCCAATTGGGCTGGAAAGAGCACAAGATCTACTTTCCAATAAAAAGGAATCATCCAATTCGGCATTCGTATGAAGTAGTTCTTGCCGTTTTGAGTCAGGTATGTTTGTGCAGTCCGAATCTGAATGCAGAACGTGAGAGGCTTGAACTCTATCTTCTCTTGGCCCAAAAGTGACGTGAAAGGACTTTTTGAATAGCACCTAAACTTCTCTTTTCCCTTTATCTTCATATGTGGATTGTACAAATGTCCCATACACCTGCAATTAGACATGGTACAAAACTCTGTGAAGTATTTTTGTCCTGGATGACATAAATAAATGATTGCATAGTTTGCATTAGAAATCACCTCACAAACATACATGTATACAATATTTTTGGTCGTATCGAAGGTAATCATGTCCTCATCATCCTCCCTTTCTTGAAAACAAAGTCGTCCTCGGCGTTGTTTAATCTGAAATGTGGGTAGGAAAATAGACAAGGTGTACATGTTGTATATGTATATGTCATCCATTTTTACTTCCCTTCATTTTCGCACATATGCCACATTTGTAGATGAGTAACTTTCATAGTTCATAAAATATAAAGCCAAAATATTATCACAAGATATATAAGGCATGAAAATATTGCACCTCAGTTTGCACAAATAAGTGTAGCTGTTATTCATATCAAAATACTAACAATGTTCATCATTAAACCATCCCAATAATTGTGAATAAACCTTACTTGCATGAAATTCACAGGCTACAACATGCTTAAATAAGGAAACATGCAATAAGTCATTTGACATAGAATCATCACCAAGATTAGAGGTCATGTCGAAATGATTAAACATTGGCACAATTATTTTCAAATGTATTTTATCCAAATCTAATTTATTCTCTGATTCACATGGTTCTTTTGCATCAATAGTTAATTCAATGGGTGCACTCAAAATTGTTGGTATTTCAGTTGTTTGATTACATGACGCATTCATGACAGTAACATGATTATCTAAACCAGGTGGTGTGCTCAAATCAACAGGTAATTCAATACATGATGTATTCAAGTTAATTAGATATGCATCATACTCATGTGAAGTTATATCGTCAATGTTTTTACTGTTTCCCTGTCGCAAAGACGTAGCTGATGTAGGTACGGATGTTGATAATGTACCATACACTTTAGATGATGTCGTGCTCACAATCAGAGGTGTGGCTGCTCTAGTAGGTGCAATGGTGGAGGAACCAACCGATGGTGATGAGCATGAACTGGAATAGTAGTTTTTGTAGTCACACAATGCATCCTCCTGTATTTGTCCCTCAAAGGTACAAGCACGAACATACATAACAGTAATGCAATGAGGAATATACTGAAATTTTGCGTGAATATCATGGGTCCAACCACCAAAAAATCTATTCATTGTATTATCATCAGATTCTTCTATGTCACAATGATGCATATAAGATTTGAACTCTTGGTAGTAAGCATGAATAGTGTTACTGCCTTGTTTTAATTGTTCCAATTTGTGAAGCAATTCACGACGATGGTAAGTGTTGGGGAATGTAGTATTTCAACAATTTCCTACGATCATGCAAGATCTATCTAGAAGAAGCATAGCAACGAGCGGGGATAGTGTGTCTACGTACCCTCGTAAACCGAAAGCGGAAGCGTCTAGTGACGCGGTTGATGTAGCCGAACGTCTTTGTGATCCAACCGATCCAAGCACCGAACGTACGGCACCTCCGCATTCAGCACACGTTCAGCTCGATGATGTCCCACGAGCTCCTGATCCAGTTGAGCGTCACAGGAGAGTTTCGTCAGCAAGAAGTCGTGGTGACGGTGATGATGAAGCTACCGGTGCAGGGCTTCGCCTAAGCACTGCAACGATATGACCGAGGTGTGTATCTGTGGAGGGGGGCACCGCACACGGCTAAAACTTGATGTTAACTTGTGTGTCTATGGGGTGCCCCCTGGCCACGTATATAAAAGATGGAGGGCGGAGGAGGCCGACCCTCATAGGGCGCACCCGAAGTGTGGAGTCCTACTAGGACTCCCTAGTCCTAGTAGGATTCCACCTCCCACATGGAATAGGAAAAGGGGAAGGGAGAAGGAGAAGGAAGGAAGGGGGCGCCCCCTTTCCCTAGTGCAATTCGGACCAGTCCATGGGGAAGGGGCGCGGCCACCCTTGAGGCCTTTCTCACCTTTCCCGTATGGCCCATTAAGGCCCAATACGAATTCCCGTAACTCTCCGGTACTCCGAAAAATACCCGAATCACTCGGAACCTTTCCGATGTCCGAATATAGCCTTCTAATATATCGATCTTGATGCCTCGACTATTTTGAGACTGTTCGGCATGTCCATGATCTCATCCGGGACTCCAAACGAACGTCGGTCATCAAATCACATCACTCATAATACAAATCGTCATCGAACGTTAAGCGTGCGGACCCTACGGGTTCGAGAACTATGTAGACATGACCGAGACACATCTCCGGTCCATAACCAATAGCGGAACCTGGATGCTCATATTGGCTCCTAAATATTCTACGAAGATCTTTATCGGTCAAACTGCATAATAACATACGTTGTTCCCTTTGTCATCGGTTTGTTACTTGCCCGAGATTCGGTCGTCGGTATCATCATACCTAATTCAATCTCGTTACCGGCAAGTTTGTTTACTCGTTCCATAATGCATCATCACGCAACTAACTCACTAGTCACATTGCTTGCAAGGCTTATGTGCATTACCGAGAGGGCCTAGAGATACCTCTCTGACAATCGGAGTGACAAATCCTAATCTCGATCTATGCCAACTCAACAAACACTATCGGAGACACCTGTAGAGCATCTTTATAATCACCCAGTTACGTTGTGATGTTTGACAGCACACAAGATGTTCCTCTGGTATTCGGGAGTTGCATAATCTCATAGTCATAGGAACATGTATAAGTCACGAAGAAAGCAATAGCAGTAAAACTAAACGATCAAGTTGCTAAGCTAACGGAATGGGTCAAGTCAATCACATCATTCTCTAATGATGTGATCCCGTTCATCAAATGACAACTATGTCTATGGCTAGGAAACTTAACCATCTTTGATTAACGAGCTAGTCAAGTAGAGGCATACTAGTGACACTCTGTTTGTCTATGTATTCACACATGTACTAAGTTTCCGGTTAATACAATTCTAGCAATAATAAACATTTATCATGATATAAGGAAATAAATAATAACTTAGTATTGCCTCTAGGGCATATTTCCTTCAGTCTCCCACTTGCACTAGAGTCAATAATCTAGTTCACATCACCATGTAGTTTAACACCAATAGTTCACATCCTCATGTGATTTAACACTTTATAGTTCACATCGCCATGTGACCAATTCCCAAAAGGTTTACTAGAGTAAATAATCTAGTTCACATCGCCATGTGATTAACACCCAAAGAGTACAAAGGTGTGATCATGTTTTGCTTGTGAGAGAGGTTTAGTCAATGGGTCTGCCACATTCAGATCCGTATGTATTTTGCAAATTTCTATGTCTACAATGCTCTGCACGGAGCTACTCTAGCTAAATGCTCCCACTTTCAATATGTATCCAGATCGAGACTCAAAGTCATCCAGGTCGGTGTAAAAGCTTGCATCAGCGTAACTCGTTACGATGAACTCTTTATCACCTCCATAACCGAAAAATATTTCCTTAGTCCTCTAAGGATAATTTTGACCATTGTCCAGTGATCTACTCCTAGATCAAAATTGTACTCCCTTGCCAAACTTAGGGCAGGGCATACAATAGCTCTGGTATTGATGAGGACATCACTAACAAGGTTACACCCACAGCCCCAACTGACACATATACATGACCAATACTAGAGCTCGCACACGCCAATTAAATTACCAGGTACTTTTGTTTCTTGGTAATGATTCTAATATTCATGAGAATCTGATGTTGCCTAAATTGGATACATTTGTCTTTCTTACAAATGAAAGGCCTAGCTTGGACAAGAAGGATGAACATTGGAGCAAGATCAAGCATGGAGATGATGGCATGTGCAAGGGGAACAAGAACGGAGTTACAAGTGATGATTTCAGGACTTTGAAGCCACCATAATGAGTGCGTGAAGCCTTGGACGAAATATACAAGATGCCACTTCATAAATGTCGTCCAGAGGCTATTATAGGTGCTGTGTCACCTTATTATTGGGCCGGGCCCATGTAATTTCGAAATACTTGAGTATAGGCTGATTTTAGAGTCTGTATGTGTGGGGAAACAAGAGTTAGGGTTGGTTTCAGGCCCCTCCTCCAAGGGCCACGAAATTCCCCCCTCTTCCCCCATATATACAGCCCTTAGGGCGTCGTTTAGACTTTGGGTTTTGTTTAGATTAAAGTTCGCCATAGCTGCAACTTCGCGTACTTCGTTTGTGTTCAACGACCAGACAAAGACGTCACAGAACCCCACTTGATCAATAAAGCTTTCCTCTTGAATTTGCAATATCCAGATTGCAATCTTAGTTTCTTGCTTGTTCTTCATTTGCCTGCAGGAAATAGACCTTCATGGTCAGGTTGATCGTTCTCCGACGTGGTCAATAACCTCTCGGAGTTGGTTTAGCGATTGCTAAGGCACGACGTCCTCGCACGTTCGTAGTCGGGTCATCAAAGTCGACTTCCTCCAAAATGATATCCCCCAACCCATTGAAAGACGGGACACCTTTGCCTCTATCAAGTGGTATCAGATTTCCAGGTTGCTCGATGAGATTTTACAGTTTTTCGTAGATTATATAGAGTCTGTTCTTCATACCTACAGTCCACAAAAAGCCAAAAAAAGGGTTAGTTCATCATATCTGAATCAGTCTGAGCCATTGTATAATCTTTTCCATGTTTGCTTAGTTGAATTTGCGGTTGCATCGTCGTGTCGAGTTGCGGGTCTTAGCGTCTAGTTCTTTAGAGTTTCGACTTCTGTTCACAGTTTGTCACATCGCCGCCGCACCATATTTATCGTTGCTGCCACATACCACCACCGCTGCCATAATGTACAACCGCTGCCATATCCTAACACCATATATCCACCACCAATCCGAGTTCTTTTCATTTAGGTTTGTTCTCAAGATCCATCTAGGTTTCGGATTCGTGTTTACTTGCCTACGTAGGTCTCAGAAAAAACCCTATGACTGAGGCATAGGGAATGACTTTCATTCTCTCTCTATCTTTTGCTGTGGTCGGGCTTTGAGTCTTACTCTTTCATTGACTATTCCATTTTGAACTACTTCAAAAACTTGTCAAGGTATGTACTCATTGAAAAAACTTATCAAGTGTCTTGATCTATCTCTATAGATCTTGATGCTCAATATGTAAGCAGCTTCACCGAGGTCTTTCTTTGGAAAACTCCTTTCAAACACTCCTTTATGCTTTCCAAAAAATTCTACATCATTTTCGATCGACAATATGTCATTCACATATACGTATCAGAAAAGCTGTAGTGCTCCCACTCACTTTCTTGTAAATATAGGCTTCACCGCAAGTCTGCCTAAAACTATATGCTTTGATCAACTTATCAAAGCGTATATTCCAACTCCGAGATGCTTGCACGAGTCCATAGATGAATCGCTAGAGCTTGCACATTTTTTTAGCACCTTTAGGTTTGACAAAACCTTCTGGTTGCATCATATACAACTCTTCTTCAATAAATCCATTAAGGAATGCAGTTTTGTTATCCATTTGCCAGATTTCATAAAATACAGCAATTGCTAACATGATTCGGACAGACTTAAGCATCGCTACAAGTGAGAAAAAACTCATCGTAGTCAACACCTTGAACTTGTCGAAAACCTTTCGCAACAAGTCAAGCTTTGTAGACAGTAACATTACCATCGGCGTCAGTCTTCCTCTTAAAGATCCATTTATTTTCAATGGCTTGCCCATCATCGGGAAAGTCAACCTAAGTCCACACACTGTTCTTATACATGGATCCCATCTCAGATTTCATGGTCTCAAGCCATTTTGCGGAATCTGGGCTCATCATCGCTTCCTCATAGTTCGTAGGTTCATCATGGTCTAGTAACATGACTTCCAAAACCGGGGTTACCGTACCACTCTGGCATGGAACGCACTCTGGTTGACTTACGAGGTTCAGTAGTAACTTGATCTGATGTTTCATGATCATCATCTTTAGCTTCCTCTCTGATTGCTGTAGGAATCACTAGAAATAGTTTCTGTGGTGAACTACTTTCCAATTCGGGAAAAGATACAATTACCTCATTAAGTTCCACTTTCCTCCTACTCACTTCTTTCGAGAGAAAACTCCTTCTCTAGAAACTATCCAATTTTAGCAACGAATATCTTGGCTTTGGATCTGTGATAGAAGGTGTACCCAAAAGTTTCCATTGGGTATCCTATGAAGACACATTTGTCCGATTTGGGTTCAAGCTTATCAGGTTGAAACTTTTTCACATAAGCATCACTGCCCCAAACTTTAAGAAACGACAGCTTAGGTTTCTTGCCAAACCACGGTTCATACGATGTCGTCTCAACGGATTTAGATGGTGCCCTATTTAACGTGAATGCAGCTGTATCTAATGCATAATCCCTAAACGATAGTGGTAAATCGGTAAGAGACATCATAGATCACACCATATCTAATAAAGTGTGGTTACGACATTCAGACACACCATTACGCTGTGGTGTTCCAGGTGGCGTGAGTTGTGAAACTATTTCACATTGTTTTAAATGAAGGCCAAACTCGTAACTTCAAATATTCGCCTCCGTGAGCTGATCATAGAAACTTTTATTTTCTTGTTACGATGATTTTCCACTTCATTCTGAAATTATTTGAACTTTTCAAATGTTTCAGACTTATGTTTCATCAAGTAGATATACCCATATCTGCTTAAATCATCAGTGAAGGTCAGAAAATAACAATACCCGCCACGAGCCTCAATACTCATCGGTCCACATACATCAGTATGTATGATTTCCAAAAAAACACATTGTCACTTCACCTTTAACTAGTCTCTATTCATTCTGCAACTCTCGTTTCGAGTTACTAGTTTTAGCAACTGAACCAGTATCAAATACCCAGGGGTTGCTATGAACACTAGTAAAGTACACATTAATAATCTGTATAACAAATATACCTTTGTTCACTTTGCCATCCTTCTTATCCGCCAAGTATTGAGGGCAGTTCCACTTCTAGTGACCATTTCCTTTGTAGTAGAAGCACTTAGTTTCAGGCTTGAGTTTAGCTTTGGGTTTCTTCACTGGAGGGACAACTTGCTTGTCATTCTTCTTGAAGTTCCCCTTCTATCCCTTTGCCCTTTACTTGAAACAAGTGGTCTTGTTAACCATCAACACTTGATGCTCTTTCTTGATTTCTACCTTCACCGATTTCAGCATCGCAAAGAGCTCAGGAATTACTTTTGTCATCCCTTGCATATTATAGTTCATCACAAAGTTCTACTAACTTGGTGATAGTGACTAGAGAAATTTGTCAATTACTATCTTACCTGGAAGATTAACTCCCACTTGATTCAAGCAATTGTAGTACCCAGACAATCTGAGCACATGCTCACTGGTTGAGCTATTCTCTTCCATCTTGTAGGCAAAGTACTGTCAGAGGTCTTATACCTCTTTGCACGGGCATGAGTATGAAATACTAATTTCAACTCTTGGAACATCTCATATGCTTCGTAGCGTTCAAAATGGTTTTTGAAGTCCCGATTATAAGCCGTAAAGCATGGCGCACTAAACTATCAAGTAGTCATCATACCAAGCTTGTCAAACGTTCATAACGTCTGCATCTGCTCCTGCAATAGGTTTGTCACCTAGCGGTGCATCAAGGACATAATACTTCTGTCCAGCAATGAGGATAATCCTTAGATCACGGACCTAGTACGCATCATTGCCACTAACATCTTTGAACTTAGTTTTCTCTAGGAACATATTATAAACATAGGGGAGCTATAACACGAGCTATTGATCTACAACACAATTTGCAAATACTATCAGGACTAAGTTCATGATAAATTAAAGTTCAATTAATCATATTACTTAAGAACTCCCACTTAGATAGACATCCCTCTAGTCATCTAAATGATCACGTGATCCAAATCAACTAAACCATGTCCGATCATCACGTGAGATGGAGTAGTTTTCAATGGTGAACATATTGTGTTGATCATGTCTACTATATGATTCACGCTCGACCTTTCAGTCTCCAGTGTTCCGAGGCCATGTCTATACATGCTAGGCTCGTCAAGTTTAACCCGAGTATTCTGCATGTGCAAACCTGTCTTACACCTGTTGTATTTGAACATAGAGCTTATCACACCCGATCAACACGTGGTGTCTCGGCACGACAAACTTTCGCAACGGTGCATACTTAGGGAGAACACTTGTACCTTGAAAATTTTAAGGGATCATCTTATAATGCTACCGCCATACTAAGCAAAATAAGAAGCATAAAAATATAAACATCACATGCAATCAAAATATGTGACATGATATGGCCATCATCATCTTGTGCTTTTGATCTCCATCTCCAAAGCATCGTCATGATCTCCATTGTCACCGGCTAGAAACCATGATCTTCATCGTAGCATCATGGTCGTCTCGCCAACTATTGCTACTACTACTATTGCCAACTCATAGTGATGAAGTAAAGCAATTACATGGCTTTCGCAATTCATACAATAAAGAGACAACCATAAGGCTCCTGCCGGTTGCCGATAATTTACAAAATATGATCATCTCATAAAATAACGTATAACTCATCACGTCTTGACCATATCACATCACAACATGCCCTACAAAAACAAGTTAGACGTCCTCTACTTTGTTTTTGCAAGTTTTACGTGGCTGTTAGGGCTTAGCAAGAACCGTTCTTACCTACGCATACAAAAACCACAACGATTTTTCGTCAAGTAAGCTGTTTTAACCTTCAGAAGGACCGGGCGTAGCGACACTTGACTCAAATAAAGTGAGAGAGATAGACACCTGCCAGTCACCTTTAAGCAACAAGTGCTCGTAACGGTGAAACCAGTCTCGCGTAAGCATACGCGTAATGTCGGTCCGGGTCGCTTCATCTCACAATAGTGCCGAATCAAAGTATGACATACTGGTAAGCAGTATGACTATTATCGCCCACAACTCATTGTGTTCTACTCGTGCATATCATCTACGCATAGACCCGGCTCATGATGCCATTGTTGGGGAACGTAGTATTTCAAAAATTTCCTACCGTCACGCAAGATCTATCTAGGAGAGGCATAGCAACGAGCGGGGAGAGTGTGTCTACGTACCCTCGTAGACCGAAAGCGGAAGCGTCTAGTGACGTGGTTGATCTAGTCGAACGTCTTCGCGATCCAACCGATCCAAGCACTGAAGTAAGGCACCTCCGCGTTCAGCACACGTTCAGCTCGATGACGTCCCACGAGGTCTTCATCCAGTTGAGCGTCACGGGAGAGTTTCGGCAGCACGACCGTATGGTGACGGTGATGATGAAGCTACCGGCGCAGGGCTTCGCGTAAGCACTGCAACGATTTGACCGAGGTGTGTATCTGTGGAGGGGGGCACCGCACACGGCTAAAACTTGATGTTAACTTGTGTGTCTATGGGGTGCCCCTGGCCACGTATATAAAGGATGGAGGGAGGAGGAGGCCGACCCTTATAGGGCGCGCCTGAACTGTGGAGTCCTACTAGGACTCCCTAGTCCTAGTAGCATTCCACCTTCCACATGGAATAGGAAAAGGGGAAGGGAGAAGGAGAAGGAAGGAAGGGGGCACCCCCTTTCCCTAGTCCAATTCGGACCAGTCCATGGGGAAGGTGCACGGCCACCCTTGAGGCCTTTCTGTCCTTTCCCGTATGGCCCATTAAGGCCCAATATGAATTCCCGTAACTCTCTGGTACTCCGAAAATTACCCGAATCACTCGGAACCTTTCCGATGTCCGAATATAGCCTTCCAATATATAGATATTTACGTCTCGACCATTTCGAGACTATTCTTCATGTCGTGATCTCATCCGGTACTCCGAACAAACGTTCGGCATTAAATCACATAACTCATAATACAAATCGTCATCGAACGTTAAGTGTTCAGACACTACGGGTTCGAGAACTATGTAGACATGACCGAGGCACATCTCCGGTCAATAACCAATAGTGGAACCTGGATGCTTATATTGGCTCCTACATATTCTTCGAAGATCTTTATCGGTCAAACCGCATAACAACATACGTTGTTCCCTTTGTCATCGGTTTCTTACTTGCTCGAGATTCGATCGTCGGTATCATCATACCTAGTTCAGTTTTAGATCGGCAAGTCTCTTTACTCCTTCTGTAATGCATCATCCTGCAACTAACTCATTAACCACATTGCTTGCAAGGCTTATAGTGATGTGCATTACCGAGAGGGCCTAGAGATACCTCTCCGACAATCGGAGTGACAAATCCTAATCTAGATCTATGCCAACTCAACAAACACCATCGGAGACACCTGTAGATCGTCTTTATAATCACGCAGTTACATTGTGATGTTTGATAGCACACAAGGTGTTCCTCCGGTATTCAGGAGTTGCATAATCTCATAATCATTGGAACATGTATAAGTCATGAAGAAAGCAATAGCAGTAAAACTAAACGATCAAGTTGCTAAGCTAACGGAATGGGTCAAGTCAATCACATCATTCTCTAATGCTGTGATCCCATTCATCAAATGACAACTCATGTCTATGGATAGGAAACTTAACCATCTTTGATTAACGAGGTAGTCAAGTAGAGGCATACTAGTGACACTCTGTTTGTCTATGTATTCACACAAGTACTAAGTTTCCGGTTAATACAATTCAAGCATGAATAATAAACATTTATCATGATATAAGGAAATAAATAATAACTTTATTATTGCCTCTGGGGCATATTTCCTTCAAAAAGGAGGAAAAAATTGCTGTCCCATTACAACTTTCAAATCTTTTCAAGTTGTGGGTTGGTTATCAATGTTTTTCATAGAGTGCACACTCCACCAAACAGAAGAAAAACCAGTAAATGCTCTAGTGACAGCTCGTACTCTTTCAAGTTCAGAAAAATCATGGCTAGCAAAAATTAGTTCTACCTCAAACTCCCAAGCAAGATAAATAGCAGGATTAAATCTACCCTCAAATGAAGGTAAAGAGATAACATCACCGTGTGTTTGTGTGTGTTGTCCCACGTCTCGTGATGGTGAAGATGTATCAGTCGTCCAAGAACTTCTGTCTCCGGTACCTGTCATGATTAGTAGAAACAATAAACAAAATTCAAGAATAGTGTTCCTATGAACTACTAGGATGTGGTGGTAAAGCGCTCACAGTAAAGCAAATATCAATATCTTACAAGTTCTTACCATGTAGCAGGTGGTGACAGGCAACCAGCAGTATGAAATAACTCTAAAGATTGAATAAAGCGATTGCTAGGGGAATGTACATATACACGGTGTAGAAATATGTGGAGCTTGGACGGATTAAATATATGGTAGCAAAATATTAGCAATAATCAACTCAGAGATGCAATGTTGAACAAACGCTCAACGACAGTACTGTGCTGGTCATAGGCTAGACCGTGCTAGAGACGCGATCCTAGAACACTAATGAGGTCAGGACGTAGCACAATGAACATCAATAAAGGATATGAAGTAGCTCTAGACAGCAAGATATAAGTGAAGATCACAACGGCAGTAAAGATAATGATGAAAAACAACCACCAAGCAGGATGTACAACAACTCTCTCTCTCCAACTTTCCTCTTGAAAAGTTTAAGCCAATTTTATGATAATTTTTCTACGGAATGCTACTGACTCAAGCTTTCAAGCGCAAAAAGAATATCTCGTTCAGAATTGATATGAGGTGTCAAAAAAATCTAAAACTGGCCTGAAAAACTGGAACAAGCTGTGTTCGCGAACTTCGGAGGGCAAAAAGACCTATTTAGAAGCCGATTTTGAGGTGCGAAATATTGAACTAGCTCCCGCAACTATTCAGATGCGGCTCGTCGCTAGCTTTAATTTGAGTACTTGTGGAGCCAAAACGGTGATGTAAGATAGAACCCTAGGGGTCTGATCTTTCACGAAATGGAGGTTATCCCATGAAGAACACGAAGAACACGAGGAGATATCACGGGGTAGAACACAAGAGAACGACAAGAACAATCACACATATGCTAGATCGATACCCAAACATGAGTACCACAATGATCCAAACACAATAAAGGACGATACAAAAGGTAGTCTTCTCCGTGAGGAGGTCTTGATGGTCTTCTCCATGAGGAGGTCTAGAATCCGGTGTGGATCTTCTCCGTAGAGGGGCCGCGGTCTCTCGAAGGAGTAGAACCACTAGGGGAATGAGCAAAGCTCTAGTCTAAATGAGCTATCACAGTGCTAACCCTAGAAAGGAGGAGAAGGAGGTCTATTTGTAGTCCAAGGGAGTAAGTTGGGGGATACAAGGGTCAAAACACGCTTCACTTCATGTAGGCAGGCCGGTTGTACCGGTCGCGGGGTGGTTGTACCGCTGGGAGCTCATGCGCCGGTTCCCGAAGGTGTCCTCCGAGGAAGTCCGGAGGGTTGTACCGGTGGTTGGGGCGGTTGTTCCGATCTTGTCACCATTGGGGTAAGTACCTGGCTTGCACCGGCCTTGAGTCGCTTGATCACAAAAGGTTGAGCTGTACTTGGGTGGTAGTTGACTGGTTGTACCGGTCGGGCGGTAGTTGGGCGGTAGTACTAGTGATCCTAGGCTGGGTAGATTTCCCTCCATGCTCTTGGCGTCCATCTTGCACCGTAGCTTCTCCTTGACACCTAAGCATACAAAGTGTCTCCGTTTGACGTAGTAGCCATGTCTCAAGGTGGTGAAATTGTAATTCAACAAGGACAGAGTTAACTTCGGTTTCAAGGGCTCTTGCACGAGATCGTGTCATCGGTCCACCAAGCACTTGGGGAGATGGGTCCATGGGAATGACCGAAGGATGCGCCGCATCATCTCCCCTCCCTTGGAAAAGATCCGACCTCGGATCAAAATCTTCATCATCATGGAAAGGAGAGAGATCCTTGACGTTGAAGGTATCGCTCACATTGTAGTTGGTGCGTGGAATGTCGATCTTGTAAGCATTGTTGTTGTAGCATGCTAGCACCTTGAAGTGTCCATCGGCTCGAGGTAGGAGTTTGGACTTGCGCTCATTAGGGAAGTGGTCCTTTCAAAGATGAAGCCGTACGAGATCTCCCGGTTGGAACACCCTTGTTGTGTTGTTAGCATTGAGCTTGGTGGTGAGGCGATGTACTTGACGCTCTATTGTTGCCCTTGTATCTTCATGCATATTCTTGAGGTAACTTGCTCGTGCACTTGCGTCCATATTAGTGCGCTCTTGGAGAGGTAGGGGAAGAATGTTCAATGGGGACAATGGGTTGAAGCCGTAGACGACCTCGAAGGGGGACTTGCCGGTTGTCGAGTGTCTTGCGCGGTTGTAGGCGTACTCGGCGATGGGCAAGCAATGCTCCCATTCCTTGATATTCTTCTTGATCAATACGACAAGAAGTGCCGATAGCGTCTGGTTCGTCACCTCCGTTTGGCCGTCCGTTTGTGGATGGTAAGCCGATGAGAATAGTAGCTTGATGCCATGTTTGGCGCATAGATTCTTCCAAAAGTAGCTTAAGAACTTGACACCGCGGTTCCTAGTCGATCGTCTTGGGCACTCCATGTAGGCGCAAGATTTCTCTACAATAGAGATTCACATCATGTGAAGCATCGTCTATCTTATTGCATGGAATGAAATGAGGCATTTTGGAAAATCTATCCACAACAACAAAAAGGAATCCTTGCCGTTTTGAGTCCTAGGCAAACCAAGTACGAAGTCCATGCTAATATCTTCCCAAGGTTGATGTGGAATATGAAGTGGCATGTAAATACCATGGGATTGAGCTTTGGACTTATCTTTGCGGCATGTAGATCACCGGTTGGTGAATCGTGTTTGGAGAGTGTCGCAAATGTCTTGTCGCGTCCAAAATGTCCCATAAGTCCTCCTCCATGAGATTCCTGCAAAAGGATCAAACGAAGAGACGACTCAGGAATACAAAGTTTGTTAGCTCTCATAAGATAACCATCCTTGATATAATATCGTTTGCAAGAAGTGTGTGTCACACATTTGGCAGAAGGATTTGGAAAGAAAGGAGCATGCCCATACAAGTCTTTTATGTGCTCAAAGCCAATAACATTCAACTCAAGTTTGGTGACAATAATGCATTTGCGAGAAAGCGCATCCGCTACAACATTCTCTTTGCCTTTAATGTATTGAACGACATAGGGAAAAGACAATATGAACTCACTCCACTTAGCATGACTCTTGTTCAACTTATTTTGACCCTTAAGATACTTGAGTGTCTCATGGTCCGTGTGAAGAATGAATTCATGAGGTCGAAGATAGTGTTCCCAAACACGCAAAACTCTCACTAAAGTATATACCTCTTTGTCATAGATGGGGTAGTTAAGTTGCGCTCTAGAAAGTTATTCGCTAAAATACGAAATCGGCCGCTTTTCTTGCATTAACACGCCTCCTATGCCGGTACCACTAGAGCCACAATGTATCTCAAATGGTTTGTCAAAGTTTGGTAGGGCAAGAAATGGTGTATGGGTAAGCAAGGTTTTTAGCTCATTGAACGTGGTGTCTTGCGAAGGACCCCAACTAAAGGGTGCGTTCTTCTTGCTCAAGGCGTGTAGAGGCATAGCAATTGTGCTAAAGTCCTTCATAATACGTCGATAGAAACCGGCTAAACCAAGAAAGCTACGCACTTGTTGGAGATTCGTTGGTTGGGGCCAAGTTTTTATTTATTCAATTTTAGTTTCATCCACATGAACACCTTGTGAAGAAACGACAAATCCTAGGAAAACAACCTTATCAATGCCAAAAGTGCATTTATCCATGTTAGCATAGAGGCGTTCTTTCTGAAGGGTTTGCAAAACTATACGGATGTGTGTGACGTGATCCTCAAGCGACTTGCTAAAGACGAGGATGTCATCAAAGTAAACCACTACAAAGACGCCTATATAAGGTCGGAGAATGAAATGCATGAGACGCATGAAAGAGCTAGGCGCTTCCGACAAGCCCATCGGCATGACCAACCACTCATATAACCCAAACTTGGTTTTGAAAGTTAATGCGAATTTGGTAATAGCAACTTTTAAGATCGATTTTTGAAAATATGGTAGCACCACATAATTCATCAAGCATGTCATCTAAGCGTGGAATAGGGTGACGGTATCTAACGGTTATAGCATTTATCGGAAGACAATCGGAGCACATGCGATAACTTCCATCTTTCTTAGGCATGAGAATAACTAGAACGACACAAGGGCTTAAGCTTTCACGTACATGAGTGATGCGGAGCATCCCATGGTTATCCCATGGACCTATCATCGTCTCACCAAGTGCCAAGTGGACCCATGACTCGAGTCCGTGCAAAAGCCCTCGAGACCGAGGTGACATCACTCCTTAAGCAACTTCAATGTGAATCATGCGAGACATGGCTAATACCTCAAGCGGATGTGCTACGTGTACTCAGGTACCAAGAAGACCCCCTCGGAGAGGCTCATGAAGATGGATAAGTCCCCAAGTGTATGGAAGGAGTGATGCAGCAAGCTGAACCAGGAAAGGCTCCAGGCCCAGGACATCCGGTCATCAACCCCGGACATCGGGCCCATGGAGCATCTTCAACAGCAAAACCCCCACTCTCAAAGCTACAGGGGCCAGACATCCGGCACGACAGGGCCCGGACATCCGGCCCTAAGCCCGGAAATACGACGACAGCACAGAAGCATACCCATGGCTTGCCCCACTAGCCAGGACATCCGACGCCTCATGACAGCCCGGACATCCAGCTCCCGATGCCTGCGTGCATTTCGTCTGGGCCGTGGCCCATGTATCCCCTCGCCCCTCTAGACTATATATACTCCTCCACCTACCTCTTTCTAGGGTTCACATTGTGATAGCTCAACTAAATCTAGAGCATTGCTCATCCTTAGTGGTTCATCTCCTCGAGTGACCGCGGCCCCTCTACGGAGAAGATCCATACGGATTCAAGACCTCCTCTACAGAGAAGATCCTACGGGATACCGTCAAGACCTCCTCACGGAGAAGACTATCGCTACTTGTATCGTCCATTGTTGACCGTGGATCGTGTATCTCTTTGTGTTTCTGGATCTAGCACTTGTGTGATTACTTTCTTGTTGATTTGAGTGTTCCTCTTTCGTTTCCCTCGAGATTCCTCGTGATTTCCCCTTTGTGTTCTTCATGTTCATCATGGGATTCCCTCCTTTTCGTGAAAGATCGGCCTAGATCGGGTAGACCCTGCATCAAATTGGTATCAGGAGCCTAGGTTTCTCACGAATTTGGAGCCCATACCCCCATTTTCTAGCTTGTTTTTCTTGCGCTCTTCCCAATTCCGAAAATCCCCACCAAAAAAATAGCCCCAATTTTTTTTTGTGATTTGTTGATTTGATGAGATTTTGTTGAGTTTGTTCCATGGATTTCCTGTGCCACGAGTGGATCTAGTTTTTTCCCACTTTTTCCCCAATTTTCATCCACGAAATCCGACAAATTTGGCCCCGGAAGTCATCTGTTCCACGGAGTTCATCAAGGCCTCGGGCACCCCGGACATCCAGCCTGCCCCGGACATCCGGCCTCCCGCAGCCAAAACCCTCCCCATCCGCAACAATTTGCACTCAATCCCCACCATTTTCGTTCAGTATCCCACCAAACCTTCCGCATACCACCACCACTTCCGCAACTACCATCGCTTAACCGCTACGATTTTGACAATTTTGTCCCAATTTGCCTTGGATATTTGAGTTGTGGTTTCACCGTTTCCTTGGATATTGAGGCTACCTTGGAACGGAACGACGTCAATGACACCACCGCTCATCCTCGGCAAGGACGGTAACATCGACGACACCTTGTTCATCCTACATTGCAATTGCATTGTCATCGTATAGACCATTTTGCGTAGCTGTACCATCGAGACTAGCCATTTGAGTATTGTCGTGTAACACCCCATATGTAACACTTTCCAATAAGGGTGATAAAGCTTCTCAATTTGATCCTTGTCCTTATCCTTGGGGGTACTTGTCATTTTATTTTATTTTTTGCATTGCCATACCATTTATTATTTTGCATCCTTGCATTCCTTCATCATCATGGCATCATAGTTTACTTTCTTGTTGAGTGTGTGTGAGGCCTTGTGATGTTGTTTGTGTGGCTTGAGCTATGCCTAGCTAACACTAACACCCCCTTCTTCCCTCTTCTTCTTCTTCTTCTTCTTCTTCTTCTTCTTCTTCTTTCTTTTCTTTTCTGGCCTTTCTTTGCTCCATTGTGCAAGCAACCTAGCCAAGTGCTTTAATGTTCTTTCTTCTCCTATAAATCTTGCACCATGCCTACAACCTCTCCACCAAATATCACCCTATTTGAAAATGATTTGGTTGGGTTTTAAAATACCAAGAGTTTGAACCATATTCAAACCCCTTTTATTTTTCTGCCTCCAAAAATGTCCAAGTCAATTTTATTAAATAGGGCTTAAATCACTAAGCATGGGGATACTTTTCTTTTCCCCTAACTCATTTTCTTTTAGCCTGTGTTTTTCCTTTTCTTTCTGTCTAAAGAAATAAATAAAAAGGAAAAGAAGCAGCAACTAGCTCAGTGGCTCTGGGCCTCCTCCATCTCTCTCTCCCCCAGGCCCATCTCTTTTCCCCCATAGCAGCGCAGGCCTAGCTCCACCCGCAGGCCTAGCCAGCAGGCTGCAGCAGTCGCGCCGTCTCTCCCTTCGCGCCTGGCCCCACCTGTCTGTCTCTCACCCCACGCCTCCGTCTGCCTCCGTCAGCGAAAAGCAGAGCAGAGCGCGCTCACCGTCGTGTCGTGAACTCACGGACGTCGAGGTCTCGTGATCCGAGCCCCTCTTTTAAACCCGAAGCTTGTCCAGCCCCTCTCTCTAGGGTTTCCCTTCCTCCTCGTCGCCGCCTGGAGAGCCCAGCACCACCAGATCTGCCGCTCTAGTCGACACCCGCGCGCATCTGAGAGCGCAACCTCGTCGGTGGCGAGCCCCTCGTCGACTGCAGCCTCGCCAACGGTGTCCTTCTGCTTCCACGACGTCGACTCCCTCAACTACTTCATCTACATGGACCCGATCGCCTCCACGCCGACGCCTTCTTCTTCTTCTTCATCTTCGGTGGTCGTACCTGTTAGAGAGCCGCCGCCATCGACTCCGTCCACAACTAGGCCAGCCGAGCACATCTCTGTGCTCGTGGTGAGCTCCTCTTTCTCCCCGTACCTTTTTCCCCTTCCTGCGCGCCCTCTAGGTCCTAGTTCATCGAGCAAGTGAGCGCATCGCCGTCGGACCTCCTCGTCGGCGAGTGTTCCGACCCCTCTAGGCCGTGTTCTTTTGTCCGTTTGCTTCGCCTCGTCGTGTAGGTGCCGCATGTGCAGTCGCCGTTCCACTAGGGCCTCTGCATCGCTTTGCCATTGATCCGTCGCTGTCGTTCTGTCGTTGCTCGCCGCCGTCGTTGCAGTAGTCGTTAGGTGCTGCTAGTGCATCAAGTGGAGGCGGAATTCCTCCAGGAGTACCCCGCACACCTCCGCCACCTCGATTGGTCGCCAGAGCAGCTCCGACGAGCCCCGCGGTTCCCCTGTGCTCTGCTTCTTCTATTATGTCTTTAAAGATAGCACCTGATATCCGTCGAGAAACGTTCGATAGTGAAGTGGTTTGTTCTCCGTCAGTTAAGCAGGAGGGCTTGAGTTGACCCCTACATGTTGTTTTCTTTTTCTGTTTTTCTTTTTCCTTTTCTTTTTCTGCTAATTTTCTTGTTTAATTAATATATGTGTAAATATGTTTCTGATGAAGATGAGCCCTATATGAAAAGTGCTTAGAATTTTGTGTAGATTATGAATATGCTGTTTGTTGCCATCTTTAAAAACATTTAAAATGTTGTTTGAATTTAAACTTGTTTTAAATATGCTTAAACTTGTAAAATTCATAACTAAATATCTACAACTCCAAATTTAACAAACTATATATGCATTTGGGGTAGAAATATATGTAGAATATTTTGATGCTGGTGTTTAGCATGTTTGGCAACTTTATCACATAAGTTTTTCAGATCTGTCCCAAATGCATTTAAATTAAATGGGAGTTTCTGGATATTGGTGTTATTTATTTTCCAGCCTATTTAAATGTGCTAGCATGTTGATGTAATGTTAGTTGCACCCTTGCCATGTTAACCAACTCCTAAAAACTTGTTGGATGCTTGTTTGAACAACAAACATAAACTTGTTAGTTGATCTTTTGCTTGTTTCATTCTTGTGTATGATCTTGTTGGATGTGATGTGGTTGCACTCTTGTGACCCTAGGCTATGCATCATATCTACTCTTGTCCTTGTTCATCATGTTCATGCATCATGTGGTTGAGCACTGCATGTTGATTGATTTTGTTCCGTTGTTGCATTGTTGTGTTTGGTTAGAGCCCGAGGATGATTCGGAGTACGAGATTTCTACCGAGGTTGAGTGTGAGGAGCAAGGTTACGTTCCCTCTGAGGAATCAACAGGCAAGATCACCTTACCAAGATATCACTACTATCTTTGCCTATGCTAGATGTCTCGCTCTTTAGCTTATTGCCTCGATGCCCCATGTTTGTTTGCCAACCTCCTATTGTTGCCATGAAACTCTCTAACCACCCACCTAGCAAACCGTTGTTTGGCTACGTAAGCATCGCTCAGCCCCTCATATAGCGTTGTTAGTTGCAGGTAAAGAATTGAAGATTCTTGCTTCATGTTGAAGTTATTGTTGGGATATCACAATATATAAACTGTTAAACTAAATCATCTATATATTGGTAATGGGTGGAAGGCTAAGCCTCTTGGTAGGTGTTTTGTTCCACTCATGCCACCCTAGGAACAATTTAAACCGGTGTTATGTTCCTTGTTTTTGCGTCCCTAACACGGTTGGGGTTTATGGCCACCCCTTGATAACTCGCTTAGAGCTAAAGCTTTTCCAGCAAGGCCCAACATTAGTTTTACATTTGCCTAATATCTAAAAACTTGCATAGGGACTAGCTATCCCGAGGACTTAATTAACAACCCACGGGCCAGTGCTCCTCATGAGTGTTGGTCCAAACTAGAGCCACTTGCAGTGCCACCTGGCTTGCTGGGATCTTCGGTAGCTGTACGTAGTGCTCATACGGCCGTGTCCTGAGATGAGATACGCACGGCTACTATCAGGGTGTCGGTACGCCTAGAGGTCTTGCTGGATTAGTTTTACCTATGTCGGTATATCTTGAGCACGGAATTCCGAGAATACTCGGGTCTTCCCACCTTGGAGTTGCGACTCTGCAGATCGTGAGCTTGTGATGGGCTAAGTTGGGACACCCCTGCAGGGTTTGATCTTTTGAAAGTCGTGCCCGTGGTTATGTGGAAGATGGGAATTTGTTAATATCCGGTTGTAGAAAACTTGACACTATGTTCTTAATACACTACCAGCGTGAGTAACTATGATGGTCGCTTTCCGAAGGGGTCCGGGAAGTGAACACAGTGGGGTTATGTTTGACGTGCTTTGTTAGGATCACTTCGTGATCACTTTGGCGATCATTGGCACTTTCACTTCTCGCTCTAAACACGTAAGCTAGTGCTAGTGCTGCTGCAACCTTGTATAAGCCTTTTCCACACTAAGGCTTTGATAGTTTTGCTACCCGGGAACGGGATTGCTGAGTCCTCCGTGGCTCACAGATTCTACACAACACCAGATGCAGGTACCGTTGAGAACTACACAGCTGGTGGTTCAGAGTTGTATTAGGAGATCGATGAAGAGCGTGGGCGATACTACGTGTCTTACCCAGACGATCATTAGGGCTCTTACTAGGATGATCGGGACCTTGTGTTGCTTTATTTATGGTATCTTTCATTTGGATCTTCGTCCGTAGTCGGACTCTGATGTTATTAGGATTATGTATGTTAATGCATTTCATTGTGTGATGTGGCGAGTGTATGCCAACTACACTTTTACATTTTCATCCCCTCTTTTACATGAGTTGTGCAAAGATACCATACTTGAGATCATTCTAGTATGTGATTATACCTTTAAGTCGTGCCTCGACACGTGGGAGGTATAGTCACATATTGGGCATTACAAGTTGGTATCAGAGCCTTCTCCGACCTAGGAGGCCCCTTGATTGATCGAATCGTTGACGGTTGAGTCTAGGCACACACATGAAAATGTTTTGAGTCCTATATCACTTTATCACTCTGGTGAGGACTCCTCACGATGTTCTATCTCTTCTACTCTGAAAAATTCACTATTTTTTTTTAGGATCACGCGAGTATTATTTGGATGGTTCCAATATCTTTGTGACGAGAACATTGTTCTCGATGCCTCCTGTCATTTAGGGGTTGTGGCAGTGTCCCGGGGAGTTGAGCTCCGAGGTGTTGTCGTCACAAATCTATCGCAGCGGTTCTAGAATACTTAAGATGGCCCACATCGAAAACTCTTCTATGCGGTTAGTGGTAAGATAACCCCGACATCACCCAGTATTGGGGAGGTAGTTCGGGAGTATTGCCACAGCTTGTATAGCAGATGCGTTTCGAAGGTCCGAGGTAAACGGTTTCTGAAAATGACTGGTTATGTGTTAAAGGATGGATACAGCTGGATGTACGATTAGAGTTGAGTGCGCGGTGCTTCCCCTGTATCCCCAACACCCGATTGCATAACCGGAAACCTTCGGAAATTAATAGGTGGTTCTTCTAGTAGCTCGTAGGCATTCTTCCAATGAATGCATGATATGGAGTTCGGGGTTCAACATTGAGTGAAGTGGTTTTATGGGCGTTGTTCCAATCGGGAGTTGCATCTCAAAGGGTCCTTGGCTATGCTGATCCGGGGATTGCATAACCCTTTTGTAACACATTCCATGAGCTTTCAGCACGAACATCTGGGACGAAACTTCTATCTTGTATTTGTTCTATCTGCTCCTTGTTCTTTTTATTTACCTTTTGTTCTCCCAAGTGGCTTCTTGAGAAGATTGTTGTATCATTGAACTGTGGATTACATTCGTTCATTTTGTTCGAATGTTCTTGTAAAGACTTATGTTGCAATTCTAGCTGTTGATTCAGCTTATATAATTTCAATCAATGGCTAATAGTTGTCATCTCATTCAGGATGGCTCCTAAGAAGGTTCACAATGCTAACCCAGAGGGTGAAGAAGAGCGTGTTCCTGAACATCCTCCTTCCCCTCCTCCTCCGTCTGAGGCCTGGAGAGCAATTATGCAAGCGACCAACCAGAACACCCAGATGCTTATGCAAATGATGCAGAACATTCAAGCCAACCAAGCAAATCAAGGTGGTCATGGGAACCAAGGCCAAGGCAATCTATTCAATCAGCCTCACTTTGCAACCCTCAACCAATTCCTGGCAAACCAACCAAAGTCTTTCAGTTACTGTGTGGATCCGCTAGATGCTGAAGACTGGATAACAGACATCAAGAAGCACTTTGAATGCAGTAACGTGAGACCTGAGGATTATGTCAAGTTTTCTGCCTTCCAACTCAAAGACCAAGCTGCTGATTGGTGGCAACAGTACATAGATTCCAGAGGTGGTCGTGAGATCTCATGGACTGACTTCTGCAAGGATTTCCGCTCTCACCACATTCCAACTAGTATCATTGAAGGCATGCGTGAGCAATTCCGCAACCTGAAACAAGGCACCATGTCCGTCTATCAATACAATGTCATGTTCCAGAATCTCGCTTGCTATGCCAAGCAAGACATCCCAGATGCCAAGAGCAAGATTTATTAGTTCCGTGGTGGTCTGAAGGATGAACTCCAACTTGCTCTCACCTTGTTCGAGCCGGCTGAATTTGACCAATTCTACAATATGGCTCTTAAGCAAGAGGCAGCCTAGCTCAAGATTGAAGCTTCCAAAAATAGGATCAGAGATGCTGTTCACTCCTCCTCTTCTTCCCAAGTGGTTGCAAAGCACCAGAAGTTCTGGCTTCCGCCCCCTCCAGTGCTCCGTCCTCCAAACAACAACAAGCACTCTAGTGGCCGTGGTTTCTCCCACCCACCCAACCCAAGCAATCAGTCCAAGACTCAGTTTCAAGCTTCAAAGTCAAGTGGTCCTTATCACCGTCCTCTCTCAGAAGTGGTTTGCAACAAGTGTGGCCAGAAGGGTCACTATGCTAACAAGTGTCCCAACCCAAGGCGCCTTCCGCCTCCTCCACCTGTCAGCACTGCTATTGTCAAGCACAATCCCAAGACAGCAAGAGTGAATCTGATGAATGCAGCTCAAGCAGAGAATTCTTCAGATGTGATACTTGGTAACCTTTCAGTTAACTCTATTCCTGCAAAAGTCTTGTTTGATTCAGGTGCATCGCTTTCTTTCATTTCAAGACCATTTGTTGCTAACCATGAATTGGTTTCGGAGAGCATTCCCAGAGCTTTAAAGATTATTTCTCCGGGATTGCAAATGACTTCCAACTCAGTTGTTCCGGATGTATCTATTCATATGGGTGATTACCGTTTTCTTGTTTCTCCGGTTATTCTCGGCAACTCCGACATTGATCTTATTCTTGGGGTGGATTGGCTTTCCAAGCATGATGCAAACATTGATTGTGCAAATAATGAAGTCAAGCTTACTCATCCTGATGAAGACGTGATTATCTTTGCCTCTCGAGATAACACAATCACGCTATTCTCTCTCAATGACAAGGGCGAGATTAATGCCATCTCTTAGATTCCGGTGGTCAATGAATATGAAGATGTTTTCCCTGAAGAGCTTCCAGGCATGCCTCCGCATCGTCAAGTTGAATTCGTCATTGAACTCGAGCCTGGTATTGAGCCAGCATGTCGGTGTCTGTACAAGCTTTCCCCTGATGAGTTAAAGGAGCTGAAGAAACAACTCGATGAGCAAGAGCGTATGGGCCTAATCAGGCCTAGCACTTCTTGCTTGGGGTTGTGGTGTTCTATTTGTCAAGAAGAAGGATGACACGGAATGCCTTTGTGTTGATTACCGGCCATTGAACAAGAAGACAATTAAGAACAAGTATCAACTCCCCAATATCAATGAATTGTTCGAGCAGCTCAAAGGAGCAAAGGTGTTCTCGAAGCTCGATCTCCGGATGGGTTACCACCAGATCCGTATCCGTGAAGAAGATATTCCCAAGACCGCATTCAGAACGAGTTTTGGCTCTTATGAATACATGGTCATGTCTTTTGGCCTTGCAAATGCTCCACCCACCTTCTCGAGGATGATGCACTACATATTCAACCCCTACACCAATGAATTTGTTCTCGTCTATCTGGATGACATCTTGGTATTCTCCAAGAATGAAGAAGACCATGCCAAGCACCTCCGTTTGCTCCTGGACAGGCTCCGGGAACTCAAGTTCTATGCGAAGTTCTCTAAATGTGAATTCTGGCTGGATAAGGTCTTATATCTTGGCCGTATCATCTCTGCTGAGGGTATTTCTGTGAACCCCGAGAAAGTTGAAGCTATTGTCAACTGGGAACCCCCGCAGAATGTCAAGCAACTCCGAAGCTTTCTTGGTCTCGCTAGCTATTGCAGAAGGTTCGTTGAGAACTTCTCCAAGATTGACAAGCCTCTTTCCAACCTGTTGCAGAAGAATGTCAAGTACTCCTGGACTCTTGATTGTGATGTGGCATTCAAAACACTCAAAGAGAAGCTCATTTCTTCTCCGGTTCTTACTCCTCCGGATGAGTCCAAGCCCTATGAAGTCTTTTGTGATGCTTCTTTGCAAGGACTTGGTGGTGTTCTCATGCAAGACAAGAAGATTGTGGCATACACTTCTCGTTAGTTGAAGCCAAATGAGAGGAATTACCGCACACATGATCTCGAGCTAGCAGCAGTTGTACATGCCTTGATCACGTGGAGACACCTTTTGTTGGGCAGAAAAGTGGACATCTTAACCGATCACAAGAGCTTGAAGTACATCTTCACACAGCCAAACCTGAACCTTCGCCAGACTCGTTTGGTTGAGACGATCCAAGAGTATGATCCAAGCATTGAGTACACACCTGGCAAGGCCAATGTCATTGCAGATGCCTTGAGAAGAAAGGCATATTGCAACAGTCTCCTTCTCAAACCGTTCCAGCCTGAACTTTGTGAATCATTCAGGAAGCTCAACCTCCAAGTTGTTCCTAAAGGCTTTCTTGCAAATCTTCAAGTTGCTCCTACCTTGGAAGATCAAATCCGTGAGGCCCAACTAAGTGATGCTATGGTGTAGAAAGTGAAACATGGTATTGCTAAGGGTACTCCCAAGTACACGTGTTATCGCGTTGATGAGAAAGACACCTTGTTCTTTGAGGACAGAATTGTGGTTCCCAAGGGTGATCTCAGGAAGCTCATAATGAACGAAGCACATGACTCCCTCCTCTCGATTCATCCCGGAAGTTCCAAGATGTACCAAGACCTCAAGCAATCATACTGGTGGACTCGCATGAAAAGGGAGATTGCCCAATTCGTGAATGAATGTGATGTCTGCAGAAGAGTGAAGGCAGAGCATCAATGTCCAGCTGGTCTCCTTCAACCTCTACCTATTCCTGAGTGGAAATTCGATCACATTGAAATGTATTTCGTCACTGGGTTTCCTAAGTCCAAGAAGGTGAATGATGCTATCTTTGTAGTGATTGACAAGCTAACTAAAGTAGCTCACTTCCTTCCCGTCAAAGCATCCATCAATGCAGCTCAGCTGGCAGAGTTGTACACCTCCAGAATTGTTTCGTTGCATGGCATTCCTCAAGTCATCTCCTCAGACCGTGGAAGTTTGTTCACATCCAAGTTCTGGGACTCCTTTCAGTCAGCCATGGGCACAAAAATTCGCTTCAGCACTGCGTTTCACCCTTAGACTAGTGGTCAAGTCGAAAGAGTGAACCAGATCCTTGAAGACATGCTGAGAGCTTGTGTCATCTCTTTCGGTATGAAGTGGGAAGATTGTCTCCCATTTGCCGAATTCTCTTACAACAACAGTTTCCAAGCAAGTGCCGCAAAGCTCCTTTTGAAATCCTCTATGGCAGAAAGTGATGTACCCCGCTCAACTGGTCTGAGACTGGTGAATGTCAACTTCTTGGTAATGATTTGATCTCAGAAGCCGAAGAAATGTGCAAAGTCATACGTGAGAATCTCAAAGCCGCTCAATCGCGTCAAAAGAGTTACTATGACGGCAAGCATCGTGATTTGGTTTTCGACATTGGAGATCATGTCTATCTCCGTGTTTCTCCTATGAAAGGAACCCAAAGATTCGGTATCAAAGGAAAGCTTGCTCCTAGATATGTGGGCCCTTTCAAGATTCTTGGCAAAAGAGGCAATCTAGCCTACCAACTCGAGCTTCCCTCCAACTTTGCAAATGTTCATGATGTGTTTCACGTGTCTCAACTCCGCAAGTGCTTCAAGACACCTGAACGCACCATTCCGTTTGAGGAGATTGATCTTTAACAAGACTTGTCTTATCGTGAGCACCCTGTTGCTATTCTTGAGGAAACTGAGCGCAAAACCCGCAACAAGTCAATCAAGTTCTTGAAAGTAAAGTGGTCACACCATACCGACCGAGAACCTACGTGGGAAAGAGAAGATCACCTTCATTCCGAGTATCCTTCCTTCTTCCAGTCCTAGATCTCGGGACGAGAACTTTTTGTAGTGTAGGAGAGTTTGTAACACCCCATATGTAACACTTTCCAATAAGGGTAATAAAGCTTCTCAATTTGATCCTTGTCCTTATCCTTGGGGGTTCTTGTCATTTTATTTTTTGGCATTGCCATACCATTTATTATTTTGCATCCTTGCATTGCTTCATCATCATGGCATCATAGTTTACTTTCTTGTTGAGTGTGTGCGAGGCCTTGTGATGTTGTGTGTGTGGCTTGAGCTATGACTAGCTAACACTAACACCCCCTTTCTTCCCTCTTCTTCTTCTTCTTCTTCTTTCTTTTCTTTTCTGGCCTTTCTTCGCTCCATTGTGCAAGCAACCTAGCCAAGTGCTTTAATGTTCTTTCTTCTCCTATAAATCTTGCACCATGCCTACAACCTCTCCACCAAATATCACCCTATTTGAATATGATTTGGTTGGGTTTTAAAATACCAAGAGTTTGAACCATATTCAAACTCCTTTTATTTTTCTGCCTCCAAAAATGTCCAAGTCAATTTTATTAAATAGGGCTTAAATCACTGAGCATGGGGATATTTTTCTTTTCCCCTAACTCATTTTCTTTTAGCCTGTGTTTTTCTTTTTCTTTCTGTCTGAAGAAATAAAGAAAAAGGAAAAGAAGCAGCAGCTAGCTCAGTGGCTCTCGGACTCCTCCATCTCTCTCTCCCCCAGGCCCATCTCTTTTCCCCCACAGCAGCGCAGGCCCAGCTCCACCCGCAGGCCTAGCCAGCAGGCCACAGCAGTCGCGCCGTCTCTCCCTTCGTGCCTGGCCCCACCTGTCTGTCTCTCACCCCGCGCCTCTGTCTTCCTCCGTCAGCGAAAAGTAGAGCAGAGCGCGCTCACCGTCGTGCCGTGAACTCACGGACGTCGAGGTCTCGTGATCCGAGCCCCTCTTTTAAACCCGAAGCTTGTCCAGCCCCTCTCTCTAGGGTTCCCCTACATCCTTGTCACCGCCTAGAGATCCCAGCACCACCAGTTCCGCCGCTCCAGTCGACACCCGCACGCATCTGAGAGCGCCACCTCGTCGCCCGCAAGTCCCTCATCGACCGCAGCCTCGCGAGCGGTGTCCTTCTCCTTCCACGACGTCGACTCCTTCGCCTACTTCATCTACACGGACCCGATCACCTCAACGCCGACGCCTTCTTCCTCTTATTCATCTCCGGTGGCTGTACCTGTTCGAGAGCCGCCGCCATCGACTCCGTCCACGACTGGGCCAGCCGAGCACATCTCCGTACTCGTGGTGAGCTCCTCTTTCTCCCCGTACCTTTTCCCCTTCCTGCGCCCCCTCTAGGTCCTAGTTCATCAAGCGCCTGAGCGCATCGCCGTCGGACCTCGTCGCCAGCGAGTGTTCCGACCCCTCTAGGTCGTGTTCTTCTCTCTGTTTGCTTCGCCTCGTCGTGTAGGTGCCGCCTGTGCAGTCGCCGTTCCACTAGGGCCTCTGCATCGCCTCGTCGGTGCTCTGTCGCCGCCGTTCTGTCGTTGCTCGCCGCCGTCGTTGCAGCAGTCGTTAGGTGTTGCTAGTGCATCAAGTGGATGCGGAACTCCTCGAGGAGTACCCCGCACACCTCCGCCGCCTCGATTGGTCGCCGGAGCAGCTCCGACGAGCAACTCAGACGAGCCCCGCGGTTCCCCTGTGCTCTGCTTCTTCTGTTATGTCTTCAGAGATAGCACCTGATATCAGTCGAGAAACGTTCGATAGCACAGTGGTTTGTGTTCCGTTAGTTAAGCAGGAGGGCTTGAGTTCGAATCCTTGCGGGCGCAGTGGCTATTCGCCCCTTTTTGATTTTCTTGTGTGGCTGACAGGTAGGCCCCACCTACCAGCCTCACAACCCTTCTCCACCCTTGCGCGCACCCGCTGGCGCCAGCTCAGCCAGCCGGGCCCCCACTGTATGTGGCTTGGGCTAGCGCAACCCTGGGTTACTCTGACCCCTGCGTGTTGTTTACTCTTTCTGTTTTTCTTTTTCCTTTTCTTTTTCTGCTAATTTTCTTGTTTAATTAATATCTGTGTAAATATGTTTCTGATGAAGATGAGCCCTATATGAAAAGTGCTTAGAATTTTGTGTAGATTATGAATATGTTGTTTGTTGCCATGTTTAAAAACATTTAAAATGTTGTTTGAATTTAAACTTGTTTTAAATATGCTTAAACTTGTAAAATTCATAACTAAATATCTACAACTCCAAATTTAACAAACTTTATATGCATTTGGGGTAGAAATATGTATAGAATATTTTGGTGCTGTTGTTTAGCATGTTTGGCAACTTTATCACATAAGTTTTTCAGATCTGTCCCAAATGCATTTAAATTAAATAGGAGTTTCTAGATATTGGTGTTATTTATTTTCCAGCCCATTTAAATGTGCTAGCATGTTGCTGTAATGGTAGTTGCACCCTTGCCAAGTTAACCAACTCCTAATAACTTGTTGGATGCTTGTTTGAATAACATACATAAACTTGTTAGTTGATCCTTTGCTTGTTTCATTCTTGTGTATGATCTTGTTGGATGTGATGTGGTTGCACTCTTGTGACCCTAGGTCATGCATCATATCTACTCTTCTCCTTGTTCATCATGTTCATGCATCATGTGGTTGAGCACTGCATGTTGATTGATTTTGTTCCATTATTGCATTGTTGTGTTTGGTTAGAGCCCGGGGACGATACGGAGTACGAGGTTTCTACCGAGGTTGAGTGTGAGGAGCAAGGTTACGTTCCCTCCGAGGAATCAACAAGCAAGATGACCTTACCCAGATATCACTACTATCTTTGCCTATGCTAGATGTCTCGCTCTTTAGCTTATTGCCTCGATGCCCATGTCTGTTTGCCAGCCTCCTATTGTTGCCATGAAACTCTCTAACCACCCACCTAGCAAACCATTGTTTGGCTACGTAAGCATCGTTCAGCCCCTCTTATAGCGTTGTTAGTTGCAGGTGAAGAATTGAAGATTCTTGCTTCATGTTGAAGTTATTGTTGGGATATCACAATATATAAACTATTAAACTAAATCATCTATAAATTGGTAACGGGTGGAAGGCCAAGCCTCTTGCTTGGTGTTTTGTTACACTCATGCCACCCTAGGAACCGTTTAAACCAGTGTTATGTTCCTTGTTTTTTTGTCCCTAACACGGTTGGGGTTTATGGGCCCCCTCGATAACGCGCTTAGCGCTAAAGCTTTTCCAGCAAGGCCCACCATTGATTTTACATTTGCCTGATAACTAAAAACTTGTATAGGGACTAGCTATCCCGAGGACTTAATTAACAACCCCCGGGCCAGTGCTCTTCATGAGTGTTGGTCCAAACTAGAGCCACGTGCGGTGCCACCCGGCTTGCTGGGATCTTCGGTAGCTGTAAGTAGTGCTCATCCGGTCGTGGCCTGAGACGAGATACGCGCGGCTACTATCAGGGTGTCGGCACGCCGGGAGGTCTTGCTGGATTAGTTTTACCTATGTCGGTATATCTTGAGCAAGGGATTCCGAGAATACTCGGTTCTTCCCACCTTGTTATTGCGACTCTACAGATCGTGAGCTTGTGATGGGCTAAGTTGGGACACCCCTGCAGGGTTTGATCTTTCGAAAGCCGTGCCCGCGGTTATGTGGCAGATGGGAATTTGTTAATATCCGGTTGTAGAAAACTTGACACTATGTTCTTAATACACTACCAGCGTGAGTAACCGTGACGGTCGCTTTCCGAAGGGGTTCGGGAAGTGAACACGGTGGGGTTATGTTTGACGTGCTTAATTAGGATCACTTCGTGATCACTTTGGCGATCGTTGGCACTTTCTCTTCTCGCTCTAAACACGTAAGCTAGTTCTAGTGTTGCTGCAACCTTGTTTAAGCCTTTTCCACACCTAAGGCTTTGATAGTTTTGCTACCTAGGAACGGGTTTGCTGAGTCCTCCGTGGCTCACAGATTCTACACAACAGCAGATGCAGGTACCATTGAGAACTACACAGCTGGTGGTTCAGAGTTGTATTGGGAGTTCGATGAAGAGCATGGGCGATACTACGTGTCTTACCTAGAGGACCAGTAGGGCTCTTACTAGGATGATCGGGACCTAGTGGTGCTTTATTTATGGTATCTTTCATTTGGATCTTCATCCGTAGTCGGACTCTAATGTTATTCGGATGATGTATGTTAATGTATTTCATTGTGTGACGTGGCGAGTGTAAGCCAAGTACTCTTTTACATTTTCATCCCCTCTTTTACATGATTTGTGCAAAGATACCATACTTGAGATCATTCTAGTATGTGATTATACCTTTAAGTCGTGCCTCGACACGTGGGAGGTATAGTCATATACTGGGCATTACATGCCGGGCCATGACACTTGTGCACATTAGTGATAGTCATAGATATTGCATACTACATCATCATATCTCCGTGTGACACAAGAGTGGTCCGCATACACAATAGCTACCTTTATATGAGAAGCATGCATAAGTGGCCAAAGAAAGAGCTCACAAGCTTTTAAGCAAAATGAGCCATCCAAAGCTTATAATAAAAAGTTCAATAGCATCATACGTCTCGCATCAAAAGAGATCATATGAAATAGCAATACATCATCTTGTGCTCAAGCATCGGCACATCACACACTCATAGCATACATGTGATAGAAAGTCATTACGTTTTGCCTCTTATAGGTCGTGCACAAGTGCGTATCCACCTATTAAGCAATCGGTTAGCATCTCTCTAGTGTTGTGCAACAAGAGCATTTTCCGTGGACTCCACATTTTCGCTCATCCTTGGTTGCACAACCACATTTATCTATCCGTGCGTGTGTTCCGTGTGCTACCTATTGCTTGTGATCTACTTGTTGCATGAGCAAATTGTGAATCATTTTCAACATCATTGAGTCTCATTAACAATTGCATTGATTTTGTGCCACTATCCTCACCGAGATCCTCTCAACGCTTTACTTGTGTAGGTGTGAGAATTGGCAAGAAGTGGTACCAATAGTGCTATTTCCGAGTTACATTATTGAGTGATCATTGATCCCTCCTCAACTTCATTCAAGGTACGTTTGGTATTGTCTTCTCCTTTCTCCCACTCACATTCTTGCTTGAAATGATGGATAGGACAATTACATCCACGAACCCGCTCTTTGATGATCCTCAAGAATCGAACAACTACGTCACCAAACTACATCTATTCGGTGTCCAATGAGCTCTACATCAAGAGAATGAAGCTATGAAAGAGCGCATTGAGAAAGTCGCCGCCGACGCACGCGAGCAATTCAATATCATCAACACCAACATGTCAACTCAATTCGACGAGCTACAGACTTTGATAGTCAACCGACACTCCTCATCCACGTCTTCTCAAAGATGGAGCCGCTCAAGTCGTCATACCGACTACACTTTCGACTCAAGTACACCTACATCGAACACTCTTCGTCAAGCCGCACGTCAAGCTCGACATGACATCCAGAACCCACTTCATGTCAAGAGTTCACAAGTGCTATTTGAAGAGCAAGAAAGTCGACATCGTCAAAACCAAGCTACACTTGAGCAAGAACAAGAACGGCAACGACTACGCCAACAACAAGAATAGCAAGCACGTCAACACCAAGAAGAACAAGATACCGAGGCTCAACGTCAAGTACAACAACGCTGAAAAGCTCAAGCTCTTGAGGCGCAATGTGCCCTACATGATTCCCATCGCAATGTTGCAACTTGCAATCAACACATTCGTCAAGAAGGTGAAGAACTTCATGATGAGATGCAAGAGAGGCGTGATCAAGCACGAATGCAACGTCAGGATCCTCCACAAGCATGACAAGAGCAACAAGCTCAACAATAGCCCCAAGCTCGGCAAGAACAACATGACAATGAGCATCAACTCCGCCAAGAGCAACATGAGGTTGACAATCCTCCAAATCAAGAACACCCTCACAATAGGCAAGCAAACAATGAAGAGCATCGCTATGGCAAGCTCAAGTTCACCATGCCAAAGTTCTCCGGAAGCATTGATACCGAAGACTACCTCTCATGGGCATTGAAAGTTGACAAGATCTTTCGCCTCCACTACTTTGATGAAGAAAAGAAGATTGCAATGGCATCCCTTGAGCTCCAAGACTATGTTCTCATTTGGTGGGAGCAAGTCATTGAGAGAAGAGAAGCAAAAGGCGAACCACCTATCACTACTTGGACTCAAATGAAGGAAGTCAGAAGAGCACGTTTCATGCCAAAACACTACAACCGTGACTTGTTCAAAAAGTTGCAACTCCTCAAGCAAGGAACCAAGTCGGTTGTATAGTACTACAAGGAAATGTAGATTGCCATGATAAGATCCAACATCACGACAGATGAAGAGCAAACTATGGCGAGATTTATTAATGGACTCAACTATCCTATCAAGAAGATTGCGGACTTCCAACCATACACGAATCTCCTAGAGCTAGTACACCAAGCAACCAAAGCGGAGCGACAAGTTCAAGAAGACTACAAGCACTCCAAGTTCACCTCCAAGAACTACGGCTCCTACAACCAAGCTTCAACGACTTCATCACCTCCTACCTCTACCAAGCAATCTACAAGCTTAGGTGACAAGTCAAGCTACAAGAATTCGACTACATCAACTCGTCTCCCTTCTACGAACAACTTCAAGCCAAGAACTTCATCATCTACAACTCCAACCGAGGACAACTCCAAGACGAGTTCCATCAAGTGTTTCAAATGCCAAGGACGAGGCCACAAGTAATTTGAGTGCAAGACCGTTCACACCATGGTCATCAGTGATGACGGATCCTATGACTCAATGAGAGATGATGAGATGGAAGCCCTTGAACATGTAGCTATGCATCGCCAAGTAAATGAAGATGAAGACCATCAAGTGTTTTGCGACAATGACTCAAGTCCCAGTCTCGTTGTCTCCAAGGTTTTAACACTTCAACATCATCAAGATGAAGATCAATGATGTCACATATTCCATAGCAAGGCCAACATCAATGGATGTTCCGTCAAGGTTATCATCGATGGAGGAAGTTGTCATAACTTGGAAAGTGAATAGCTTTGCGACAAGCTACAATTGATCAAGACGAAGCACCCTCATCCCTACAAGGTCCAATGGCTTAGCGACGCCGGAACTCTTCGAGTCGAGCACACCGTGCAAGTATCCTTCAAGATAGGCACCTACGAGGACACACTTGAGTGTGATGTGGTCCCTATGTCTATGTTCCACCTTCTTCTTGGACGATCATGGCAATACGATCGTGGAGTCACCCATAATGGACGGACCAACTATTATAGATTCAACATGAAGGGCAAAGAGTTCGTGCTATGCCCAATGTCACCAAGTCAAGTAGCCACCGACAAACAAATACCTACCAACTATCATGGAGAGAATTGTGAGGGAGTGAACCACCAAAAAGAGAGTGAGAGCCACAAGCCAGATCGGAGCACCTCCACGATGAGGGACAAGAAACAACTAGTGCTATTTGCCACCAATAGTGATATGAGAGAAGTGTGTGAGAACCCTTCGAGCATCTTTCACCTTGTGCTTCTATTCAAAGGGGAAGCAAAACCTACTAACACTTCACAACCTCTACCTCTAGTGTTGTCTCAATTGTTGCAGGAATTCTCGGACGTCTTTCTCGACGAGCTACCACCGGGTCTACCTCCCCTCTGCGACATCGAACACCGCATCAACCTCATGCCCGGCGCACCACTTCCGAACAAGGCTCCCTACCACATCAACCCTGAGGAAACCAGGGAGATACAATGACAAGTACAACAACTCATCGACAAAGGTCATGTACGTGAAAGCTTAAGCCCTTGTGCCGTTCCGGTTATTCTTGTGCCTAAGAAAGATGGAAGTTTTCCCATGTGCTCTGATTGTCGTCCGATAAATGCCATCACCGTTAGATACCGTCACCCTATCCCACGCCTAGACGACATGCTTGATGAATTATGTGGTGCTACCATCTTTTCAAAAATCGATCTTAAAAGTGGTTATTACCAAATTCGCATTCAAGAGGGTGATGAGTGGAAAACAGCTTTTAAAACCAAGTTTGGGTTATATGAGTGGTTGGTCATGCTGATGGGCTTATCAGAAGTGCCTGGTTCATTCATGTGTGTCATGCATTTCGTTCTCTGACCTTATATAGGTGTCTTTGTAGTGGTTTACTTTGATGACATCCTCGTCTTTAGCAAATCGCTTGAGGATCACGTCACACACATCCATGTGGTTTTGCAAACCCTTCGGAAAGAATGCTTATATGCTAATATGGATAAATGCACTTTTGGCGTTGATAAGGTTGTTTTCCTAGGATTTGTCGTTTCTTCACAAGGTGTTCATGTCAATGAAACTAAAATTGAAGCAATTAAAACTTGGCCCCAACCAACAAATCTCCAACAAGTGCGTAGCTTTCTTGGTTTAGCCGGTTTCTATCGATGTTTTGTGAAGGACTTTAGCACAATTGCTATGCCTCTACATGCCTTGAGCAAGAAGAACGCACCCTTTATTTGGGGTGCTTCGCAAGACACAGCGTTCAATGAGCTAAAAACATCGCTTACCAATGCACCACTTCTTGCCCTACCAAACTTAGACAAACCATTTGAGATACATTGTAACGCTAGGAGTACCGGCATAGGCGGTGTGTTAATGCAATAAAAGCGCCCCGATTGCGTATTTTAGTGAAAAACTTTCCGGAGAGCAACTTAACTATCCCATCTATGATAAAGAGCTCTATGCCTTAGTGAGAGTTTTGCGTGTTTGGGAACACTATCTTCGACCTCATGAATTCAATCTTCACACGAAACATGAGACGCTCAAGTATCTCAAGGGTCAAACTAAGTTGAACAAGCGTCATGCTAAGTGGACGGAGATCATAGAGTCTTTTCCCCATGTCATCAAGTATATCAAAGGCAAAGAAAATGTTGTGGCGGATGCGCTTTCCCGCAAATGCATGCTTGTCACACAAATTGAGTTGAATGTTATTGGCTCTGAGCATATCAAAGATTTGTATGAGCATGATCCTTTCTTTGCAAATCCATATGCCAAATGTGTGATGCACACTTCTTGGGAACTATACTATATGAAGGATGGATGTCTTATGAGAGATAACAAACTTTCCATTCCTGAGTCATCTCTTCGTTTGCTCCTTTTGCAGGAATCTCATGGAGGAGGAGCTATGGGACACTTTGTACGCGACAAGACATTTGCGACACTCTACAAAAACTATTACTCGCCCAAGATGTTCCATGACGTTTCACGCTTCACCAACCGGTGCTCTACATGCCGCAAATCTAAGTCCAAAGCTCAATCTCATGGTCTTTACATGCCACTTCCTATCCCATACCAACCTTGGGAGGACATTAGCATGGACTTCGTACTTGGCTTGCCTAGGACTCAAAAAGGCAAGGATTCGGTGTTTGTTGTAGTGGATAGATTTTCCAAAATGGCTAATTTCATTCCATGCAACAAGATAGACAATGCTTCACATGTTGCGAATCTCTTTTATAGGGAAATCTAGCACCTACTTGGAGTGCCCAAGACGATCGACTCGGACCATGAAGTCAAGTTCTTGAGGTACTTTTGGAAGACTCTATGCACCAAACTCGGCATCAAGCTACTATTCTCTTCGGCATACCATCCACAAACGGACGGCCAAACGGAAGCGATGAACTGGACGCTATCAACGCTTCTTCGCGTGTTGATCAAGAAGAACATCAAGGAATGGGAGCAATGCTTGCCCATCGCCGAGTATGCCTACAACCACGCAAGAGATTCTACTACCGGCGAGTCCCCCTTCGAGGTCATCTACGGCTTTAACCCATTTTCCTCATTGGACATTCTTCCTCTACCTCTCCAAGAGCGCATCAACATGGACACAAGTGCATGAGCAAGTTATCTCAAGAAGATGCACGAAGATACAATGGCAACGATCGAGCGACAAGTACATCGCCTTGCCACCAAGCTCAACGTCAACAAGACATCAATGGTGTTCCAACCAGGAGATCTTGTATGGCTTCATCTTCGCAAGGACTGCTTCCCCAACAAACGCAAGTCCAAACTACTACCTCGAGTCGACGGACCCTTCAAGGTGTTAGCACGCTACAACAACAATGGCTACAAGATCGACATTCCACGTGACAAGTACAATGTGAGCGATACCTTCAACATCAAGGATCTCTCTCCTTTCCATGGTGATGAAGATTTCGATCTGAGGTCGGATCTTTCCCAAGGGAGGGGAGATGATGCGGAGCATCCCATGGTCATCCCCATGGACCTATTGTGATGGCCTGGCTTATTAGGGATGATAGACTACTCATATCAATAAGGAATTCCTTCTTTTCCGGGAGCCCATTCGGATAGAACTCCAAAGTTAAGCGTGCTCAGCTTGGAGTAGTTTCAGGATGGGTGACCGACCGGGAAGTTGCTCCCGGGTGCACACGAGTGAGGACAAAGTGTGCAGAAAAGACTAGTATTGATATGTGAGGCCAGTCTAGATCCCGCCAGGAGTAACGACCACCGGCGGGTGTGTCCGGGGCGTTACAAGTTGGTATCAGAGCCGACCCTCGCGGTTACACGGATGTTTGCGGACAGTTTGCATTCATGTTGTGCATGACGTTTGTGACCCGTCGTGGCACACGGCATGGCACATGTGCTGTCCTGGAAGCACAGACGGTTGTGCCAAGAGGGAACGTTCCTGTGGCCCGACGAGGACGTCGGTTCCTCTGAGTGAGGGTGTATGTGATGGCCTGGCTTATTAGGGATGATAGACTACTCATATCAATAAGGAATTCCTTCTTTTCTGGGAGCCCATTCGGATAGAACTCCAAAGTTAAGCGTGCTCAGCTTGGAGTAGTTTCAGGATGGGTGACCGACCGGGAAGTTGCTCCCGGGTGCACACGAGTGAGGACAAAGTGTGCAGAAAAGACTAGTATTGATATGTGAGGCCAGTCTAGATCCCGCCAGGAGTAACGACCACTGGTGGGTGTGTCCGGGGCGTTACACCTATCATCGTCTCACCAAGTGCCAAGTGGACCCATGACTCGAGCCCGTGCAAGAGCTCTTAAGACCGAGGTGACATCTCTCCTTAGCCAACTTCAATGTGAATCATGTGAGACATGGCTACTACCTCAAGCGGATGTGCTATGTGTACTCAGGTACCAAGAAGACCCCCTCGGAGAGGCTCATGAAGATCCGGGGCGTTACACCTATCAACGTCTCACCAAGTGCCAAGTGGACCCATGACTCGAGCCCGTGCAAGAGCTCTTAAGACCGAGGTGACATCTCTCCTTAGCCAACTTCAATGTGAATCATGTGAGACATGGCTACTACCTCAAGCGGATGTGCTATGTGTACTCAGGTACCAAGAAGACCCCCTCGGAGAGGCTCATGAAGATGGACAAGTCCCCAAGTGTATGGAAGGAGCGATGCAGTGAGCTGAACCAGGAAAGGCTCCAGGACCGAGACATCCGGCCATCAACCCCGGACATCCGGCCCCTGGAGCGTCTTCAACAGCAAAACTCCCACAGCCAAAGCTACAGGGGCCGGGCATCCGGCCTTGAGCCCGGAAATCCAGCGCCACCACACAAGCATACTTGTGGCTTGCCCCGCTAGCCCAGACATCCGGCGCCAAGCCCGGACATCCGGTGCCTCACGAGAGCCCGGACATCCGGCCCGACGTCCGGACATCCGGCTCCTGATGCCTACGTGCATTTCGTCTGGGCCGTGGCCCATGTATCCCCTCGCCCCTCTAGATTATATATACTCGTCCACCTACCTTGGTTTTGATGGGGTTCATGCGGTAAGGTGCCTTGTTAGGAAGAGGTGCTCCGGGGATGAGGTCGATGCGGTGCTTGATGCGGTGCTCGATGCCGCGAAGAGGAGGTAGTCCCGGAGGTAGCTCATCAGGAAAATATCTTTAAATTCCTGCATCAATTGAGACAACACCAAAGGTAGAGGTGGTGAAGTGTTGGTTGGTTTTGCTTCTCCTTTGCATAGAAGCACAAGGTGAAAGACACTAGATGGGTTCTCATACACTTCTCTCATCTCACTTTTGGTGGCAAATAACACTAGTTGCTTGTTGTCGCTCACCGTGGAGGCGCCTGAATTTGCCTTGTGGCTCTCACTCTCCTTTTGGTGGTTCACTATCTCACCATTCTCTCCATGATGGTTGGTAGATACTTGTTTGTCGGCGACCACTTGACTTGGCGACATAGGACGTACATAAATTCCTTGCCCTTCATCTTGAAGCTATAATGATTGGTCCGTCCATTGTGGGTGACTCCACGATCGTATTGCCATGGTCTTCCAAGGAGAAGGTGGCAAACTGACATAGGGACAACATCACACTACAATGTGTCCTCGTAGGCGCCTATCTTGAAGGATACTTGCACGGTGTGCTCGACTTGAATAGTTCCGGCGCCACTAAGCCATTGGACCTTGTAGGGGTGACGGTGCTTCTTCTTGACCAATTGAAGCTTGTCGCATAGCTCTTCACTTGCCAAGTTATGGCAACTTCCTCCATCGATAATAACCTTGACGGAACGTCCATTGATGCCAGCCTTTGTGTGGAAGATGTGACATCTTTGATCTTCATCTTGATGATGTTGAAGTGTCAAGACCTTGGAAACTACGAGGTTGGGAATCGAGTCATTGTCTCAAAACACTTGATTGTCTTCATCTTCATTCACTTGTCGATGCATAGCTACATGCTGAAGGGCTTCTATCTTGTCATCGCTCATTGAGTCATAGGATTCGTCGTCATTGATGATCATGGTTCGAACGGTCTTGCACTCAAATGACTTGTGGCCTCGTCCTTGGCATTTGAAACACTTGATGGAACTCATCTTGGAGGTATCCTCAGTTGGAGTTGTAGATGATGAAGATCTTGGCTTGAAGTTGTTCGTAGAAGTGGGACAACTTGATGTAGTCGAATTCTTGTAGCTTGACTTGTCACCTAAGCTTGTATATGGTTTGGTAGAGGTAGGAGGTGCTAAAGTCATTGAAGCTTGGTTGTAGGAGCCATAGTTCTTGGAGGTGAACTTGGAGTACTTGTAGTCCTCTTGTACTTGTCGCTCTGCTGTGGTTTCTTGGTGTACTAGCTCGAGGAGATTTGTGTATGGTTGGAAATCCGCAATCTTCTTTATAGGATAGTTGAGTCCATTCAAGAATCTCGCCATAGTTTGCTCTTCATCTTCCTTGATGTTGGCTCTTATCATGGCATCTCCATTTCCTTGTAGTACTCTTCAATGGACTTGCTTCCTTGCTTGAGGAGTTGAAACTTCTTGAACAGGTCGTGTGATGCAGGGCTAACCCGATGTAGGCCTATCTTCACGATTGGGGGGATCCCCGAGGGTGAACACAAAGAACACTAGGGGAAATCACGAGGGGAAACGAGAGAAACACTCAAATCAACAAGAAACGATCACACATGGGCTAGATCCTCAACATAAACACGGTCCAAATCCAATGAAGGGGGATACACGGTAGCTAGTTCATCTCTGTGAGGAGGTCTTGAATCTGCGAAGGATCTTCTCTGAAGAGGTCTTGAATCCGGTGTGGATCTTCTTCGAAGAGGGGCCACAGTCACTCCTAGGAGTAGAACCACTAGATGAGCAAAGCTCTAGGTATCAAATGCGCTATCACAAAGCTAACCCTAACTAGGAGAAGGGGAAGGAGTATATATAGTCTAGGTCCACGAAGGGGTAAGTGGGAGATACATGGGCCTCGGGCCCAACACACTATGTGCAGACAGGTACCGGACGTCCGGTGGGTTCCGGTCATCTGGTGGCTCACGGTCGTCTAGACGTCCGAGAGTCGTCGGAATTCCAATGTTTTGCTTCCGTGATGGACCTGTCGGATGTCCGGTGCGGGCCGGTCATCTGCGCGCAGATGAGTGTCGGACGTCCGGTGTCTGGCGGTCATCCGGGCACTGTAGGTTGCCTCGGTTGGGGTCGATCTGGCTGGTGGAGCTCCTAGGCGTTGGACGTCCGGTCCAGACCGGTCATCCGGTAGCCGCAGACTTTTGGCGGCTTCTCTGCTTGGTCCTTGTACTTGGTGTCTTTGCCTTCTCGTACGATGCTCCTAGCTTCTTCATGGTCTCCCTCTTGGTTCCTGGTCATGTATATCACATATGTTTGAGGTAGTAGCCATGTCTCACATGTGGAAAGTGAAGGTTTGGAGAGGAGCGAGTAAACCTTGTGTCCAATGGTGTGTACTTGAGGTCTCGTCGAAGTGAACATGGGGATGATCATGGGATGCTCCGCATCATCTCCCCCCCCCTTGGGAAAGATCCGACCTCGGATCAAAAACTGATCACCATGGAAACGGTTGTCATGGACGGACTTGTAGTTGGACGGAGCTGAGGACATGGCGCAATCCAAGTACTCCAAGTTGTCGTCGGAGTGGTATACATGCAAAAAGAGCAAACACAAATGACACTCGGAAAGACAATGATTAGAGCACACAAATGGTCCTTCATGTAAGAATGAGTCCGGCCAAAAAGATTTTGTGTGGCAAGGCACAAGATGCTTATCCAAAAGAAGTACAATGACATGTAAAGCATTCATAGGAGCAAATTCATTTGTTGTGCACGCAAAGGTATTGTGATTGTGGTCAATGCAACCATTGGGCAAAATGGTGTCATAATGTGACGATGTATCAAAAGCATGAACATGACAAGTGATGTTCAATATTTGTATGGTATCATGCAATTGATGGTTGACAATATGATCAAGATGTATGAATATGCCATCAAGAAAGATCACAACAAATTTGCTAAGAAAGTGCACAAGCTCATATATCATGGATGACATGGGAAGACAAGATTCAACAAGGCAATCATAACGTGAGTCAATCCATGCATAAGATGCAAATTTGTCATGGGTATGATATGTCCATGGAGGATGGCATGTGGGCACACAATCAACAAATATGAAGGTTTTGGTGCAATGTGCCAAAGGTGTGTCGATGTACCAATGCTCAATGTCGTGGCATGAGTGGAGTTTCGGAGGTGCATCCAATATGTCTGAGCGCTCCTTAATGTGAAGGTCCATAGAGCCAATCTCCAATGTTGGTCCTCCATCGAATAGATGTATCATGTAGACAAGAAGAAGGAGACAACAATGAAAGCATGACCCATCCAATATGCGTAATTGAGGATGGCTCAAAAGGAAGGAGTTCACCTTTTGGAATTTCTCGCAAATGTTGGTGTTGCACATCGTATATTGCTTCACATAAGCAATATATCTCATGGCGACATCGCCTTGTGAATCCTCCAAAATTAAAGAACATGACAAACACTCGGAAAAACAAATGAGGTTAGCGGAAATGCAAAACCTATCATTCGAATGGTAAGATACCCAACAAGTGTATTCATCATGCTTATCATGTGAAAGCACACAGGAATGTGGCATGTCAAGTAAGCATATGATGCGAGAACAACCAAAGGCATTAGGTTCAAACAAACAAGTATGCATCACAAGTAAGGTGTCCAAATCTCCAAGATCAACAAACATAGCATTGTTGCACTCAATACAAGGGAATATGAGAGATGCAACTAATGGAGTCAAGTGACAATGATCAATGTGAATCATGTGAATGGCATGAACATATATGTCATCAACCCAAGAAAGCAAGTAAGAGCGGAGCATGGGTGATGCAACATAGCAAGCAATCATAGAGATCAAGTCAAACAAGCTAGTAGTGCGAAGATGCAATGTACTAGAGGTAATCATGGCAAGTGTGTCATGGCCGCAAATAGTGGACATAAGTAGTGCACATGACATATCATAAGCATGAAAACAAGGTATGAACAAAGTCTCATCATTGTAGTGGCAAGAAGTCATATGTAAGTAGCAATGGAACAACATGACTATCCCAACACAATAATCAACAATAGCACTAGGCACAATGTAAACATGGAAATAGCAACAAGTATCTCCACCAAGCATGCAAATACACATAATAGTAGTAGAATGGTGAATCATGGGCAAATGCAAGCAAGGGTCACAATTGCATGGCAAAGTCATGGCAAGAGGCATAACATGCAAAGTGAACACGATAGAATGAGCATAAGGTGACAAATGGTAAATAGCCCATAGCCGTGTGAGAGCCAAGTAAAAGAGATGCGCGTAGTGATTGCGTGAAGAGAATGGTGTTAAGGACAATCCGTGGAATCCCAAATCATCGTTGCTCTCCAGAGCTCGTTTTGTCAACTCTTGGGATTGAGAGGTTGACAAGTATTGGTGAATACCTACACAAATCAAAGACAAACGGAAAATTGTGTGTGCGTGGTATATGTACACATCATCCATCATGATGCGCACGGGCATGTGTTGGTTAGCACGAAATAGCCAATGCTCAAATAAATGAGATGCATGATATAGAAACATGTCATCCATCATGAGAGGTTTGTTGTTATGTATGGCATAATGGAGACTCAAATGGTGTAACGTATCATGACAAGTAGGTAGAGCACTGTTATTCATGTAATGCATATGATGCACACAATCATGGTAATCATGCAAGGTATGGAATGCATCAAGATCTCCTAGTAAGTATGAGGAAACTATGGGGGTCTCCTCATGAACCTCAGTGGAAATATCACATGGAGAATATTGACAACATCCAAAACAATGCATATTTGGAACAATGTGTTCATGGCATGGCATAATAGATGAATTGTGCAAATCATGTAAAGGGAGCATGGCAATATCATCGCATGAAAAACAAAAGCCAATGACCATGGGCTTGTCATCTATGCCATAAGTGAAAATAAGATTGACTTTAATGGGGCATACATAGTTACTATGTTGAGATTGAAATGATGCAATATGGGAGATCTCACTCATATCATATGACAAGTATAGAGGGTTATCGAACATGATGTGACCAAAAGAATTTTCACATGATATCCTATGCAGCATAGCATCACAGCTAGGCAACTCAACATGCTCATCATCATATTCATCATAAATTGGTAAGTCATGACATGAAGAATTCGCACTAGCATGAAGCATGGTGATAGGTGTGTCAACATCATGCAAGAAATCATTGGTAAGATAGTCCACTAGTGGTACAAGAGAAGCACCATCACCTATGTTACCTTTGGAGTGTCGCTCATTTGTTGTAGGTGAGGTGTTGAAGACCAAGTCACTGTCATCGTCATCTTGATGGAACCATGTGGGTGGTGCATCGTCTTCCACCATGGCCATTGGTTTTTCCATTGGTGGGATGGAATCGTTGAGGATTAGCGCATCGTCATGTAGGAGATCTAGCACCAAACAAAACACACTTGAAGTAGAGGTTAAGTCGTTAGAAATCAAAGTGGCCTCACACGCCCTATCAACTACCTCACTCACTAAGTGTTGTGGCTCACTCACTCCCTCTTGGATGCTCTCACTCATATGGTCGATGGAGTCACTCAAATGGATCTCAACCTTACATAGCGTGTGTGGCATGCTCTCATGTGTGGGGCTAGTGGTGGTCACACTCATCCTCTCATAGGAAATGCACTCTATGTCGCATATGGTGGAGTCACTCATGTCACTCATGGTGGGGTGGCTCTCCTCACATGGAAATTGGGTCATCTCATGATATGTGGGTGTCAGAGAGGTGTAGGTGCAAATGTCTCCATGCTCAACTCCAATCATCTCCTCATCCATAACGCCTCCAAAGATGAATGCCGTGGGATGTGGCAAATCATCACGCTCCTCCGAGACCAAAGGAAATGTCTCATATGCGCTCTCATAGCTTGACCCAGAGTAGGAGTCCAATATGGGCGCCGTCTTCATGGTGTCGAAGAGGTTCATGCTCGTCGCTTTGGTCGATGGGGATGGCCCATGCTCGACCGTCTTGTCGCCGTCGTGTTGTGGGTAGCTTTCGAAGATGAATGTCTCGCCCGCGCTTGTAGATGATCGCCTTGATGTTGAAGATGGCAATGTAGGCGAACTCATGGGAAGTAGGCGAAGATGTCGTACTTCCAAAGGCGAAGATGCCTTGATAACACTTGGCGAAGATGCCGAAGTTGTGGTTGTAGTCGTAGCTCCTTCTTGGTGTTGCTTGTCTCGCGGTCTTCTTTCTTGCCCTTGAATCTTGGCCTTGGCGTGATGGAGGGCTTGATCGGACTTGTAGGTATGCTCTTGTCGACCATCTTCATGATGATGGTGTCGTTGTCGTGCTTGAGATCTTGGTAGATGTCATTCGTCTTCATCGTGCACATGACGCTTGGAGGTGATTTGCCCTTCATGATGATGTCGATGGTCGCCATGGCGGTGTGGACGTGGATGACTTGTGATTGCATCATGTTTGCGCTCCGAAGACTTGTGACTTGAACGTCGCCGCCGAGAGGAGGACGAAGGGGAAGAAGACTTGTAATCGACCACTAAGTGTCGGAGCTCCGTTATTTGTTTGTTGAAGGAGTCGCACATGTCATCGAAGGAAGTCATTCTCCTTGTCTCAAAGTGTCATAGTTCGATGGCTATGTTGCCCAAGCACTCTTGCATTGCTCGTTCTAGTCCGATGGTTTGCTCGTGGATGTAGTTGATTGCGCCGTCGATGTCGAAAACCAGAGATGAAATGATTTGCCTATCCATCACAAGACTCAGGTAGTGGTGAGTTGTCACATCCCTAGTCAGTGCATGCATTAGGACTAGCTAGAGTGTGCATCATGTTTACTTTCTGCAGAAACTTGAAATGGGGATGACAGAAACCCCAGCACCCCTCTTCTAACAACTAGGGTTTAATAAAATCTTTTCCAATGTACCCAAAATGCCCTTGAAAAATGTTCATCATCTTTGCCTTGGTCTTAAACCTCTGACAAAAATGGTGCACAATTTTCTAGGACATCCAAAGGTCACTGGATTAATTCATATTGTATTTGCATTTGGGCATTTAAATGCTATAAAATATTTTAGGTGCCTAAATAATCATAAACTAAAATGTTCCATGATGTTCATATTATATACAATGGGCATGACTAGTTTTATGATTTATAAAAATGCTCTTGCATTTTTATTAATTCAACAAAGTTGAAAAAGAAACAAAACAGAAAATAAAATAGAAAAGAGAGAGAGAGAGAGGGCACATCTCACTTACCTGGACCAGCTGGCCCACCTGGCGGCCCAGCACTATGCTGGCCCGAGCCAGCCAGCTGCTTCGGCAGGCAGGTGACGCCAGCGCACGGCCGCGTGCCACCGCGGCAGCTGCTTGCCTCTTGGCCGCCGCCTCGCCAGTTCGGGACGTCTGGACGACCTCCACATCGTCGCCCAGACCGCCTCGACCCCCCAGTTCCTCCCCTACCTCTCTCCCTCGCCCTCCCCGCGCCATGGCCGCCGCAGCCGCAGCCATCCTGCCGCCATAGCCGCAGCCACCGAGCTCCCCTCGCCTCGCCATCGTGTCCCCAAGCTCCGCCACCGTCTGCTACGCCTCCACGATGGGCCACGCATCGCCGGAAGCCCCGACGCGCCGTCCTCGTGAACTTCTCCCCCGTTCGGCCATCGAGATCACCGGCGACCTCACCGTCACAACAGTTCATCCCCGACCTCGTCGTCAGTTCCAACGCGACCGCCGTGAGCTTGGCTACCTCCCCATCCTCTCCGTTTCCCTCCCCGAGCTCTGTAACGATCGCACGTAGCTCACCTGCACGCGCCGCCGCGGAGCTCGTCGCCGACGAGGCTCCGGCCACCAAACGACCGCGCCACCCTGTCCATCAGCTTCACCGCACCCCCAGGAGCCTAGAGCACCTCTCCACGAGCCTCGCCGTGCCTCCTAGCGACTAGCCCGAGCTCACCCGAGCTCCGGCAGCCGCCAAGGTCGTCATCGGCGCCTTTTCCAGCGACCCCGAGGCCAACCACCACCACCACCACCACTAGATGCGGCTCTTCCCGCGCATCACGTAGACGTGCTCCGTCGTCGTTTTGGTCGCCGGAGGACGAATCCCGCCCTGCACCGCCGCGTCTGGCCTTGCCGGCGGCTAAACGCCGGCCTATTTGACCCCGCTTTGACCACGGCTGGCCCCAGGTTGACCCCCTGGAGTCAATGACAGGTGGGCCCAAGTCGCTAATTAATTTAGGATTAGTAGTTTTGTTTAATTAGTTAAGTTAATGACACTGACACGCGGGACCCACCGGTCAGGTTTGACCTGGACCAGGTCTGTTGACCTGCTGACGGCAGCATGATGTCATGCTGACGCAGTAAAGGCTTTTATGGGATTATTTGATTTAAAACAATTCAGGAAATTCCAGAAAATGCTTTAAACTTCAAAAAATCATATAAATTCAACAGTAGCTCAGATGGAAAAGATTTATATATGAAAATTGATCAGAAAAATAGAATATTTCCAATGGCACTGGTTTCATGCATGTTTGAGCAAGTTAACCTTGCTGTTCACATAAAAACATGATAATGCACTTTAATAAATATTAGTTTGGGTATAAATTTGAATCTTCGATTCAAATGGGCTCAAACCTTTCTGTTTATAGTTGCATTAGCCCAAAACACATTCATCTTGCCATGTCATGAGCATGCATCATATTGTTGCATTTGTTTCTATATTGATTGTATCGTCGGTGTTCTCCATGGTAGGTCCTCCTCCCGAGGATACATCTGCGTATCCAACTGAAGAGCAGTACCCGACAACCAATCTGTCAGGCAAGCAACCCATTGATCATTCCGATACAAACCCATCATCTCGCTCCTGCTCTCTTTTACTGCATTAAGGCAACAGCGTGTGAACTGCTACTTGTTGCGGTAGTTGAACCCTATTCCTTTGCATGACCTGTCATTGCCACAGTAAATAGTTGAAACCCACTAGCATGTGTAGGAGTTGACTGAGCCATGTGATGTGTGTTCTACCATGCTATTTGTTTATGTTGCCTGCTATGCCTAGAGTTGTGCCAGGTCTGGTTCATCTGGGTGATGGATCAGAGCGAAATGATCATGTACAGTAAAGAGAGTGAAGTGTGGAACATGCTTGGTAAAGGTATCGATGAAAGGCAGTGTAGGAGTACATGGTGGGTTGTTTCATTGGAACCGTCCATAGGACTTGAGATCTGTATGTGTGGTTCAAGTTTCAGCTACTACCACACATTGGGCCCTGAAATATGACCCCGCTCGACTTATTGACTGCCCTTGTTCTCTGTCCAGGAGTTTCAACTAGTTTCTGGTGTTTCTAGTATACTGGTGGTCATGCGCAGCGCTGACCCTCGGGGTGGGCCGTGATGCGACAGGTACGTGGCACGGTTTACCGGTCACCCTTTGGTGACTCGGGAACCCTGCACACATCGTTTGGGGCCGTGAGTGACACCCCGGCCGGATCTCCCCACGAATGGAACCCATATAGGCGATAAACCTGGACTAAAGACTTGAGTGGTTGGTTAGGTCGTGGTCTACACCCACGTCGGCTTTTGCTTGAAGTATGCCAAGCACATGTCGTGTGCACACGCTAAGAGGTGGAAACATGTGTGAAGAAGTACACCCCTGTAGGGTTACCAATCTATTCGAATAGCCGTTGTTCGCGGTACGGACCACTTGGTTGCTTATACAGTTCATAGACAAGTTGATGGATACTACTAAAAGTCTCAACACAAGTGTGAGTGCCGTGGGTGGCCCTTCCGTAGGATGACGGAAGAGGATCCACGGTGGTGTATTGTTGTGGTGAGTAGATGACTCGTGTGCGTAGTCTCATCTTCCAGTCTGCTGAGAGTTGTAGTATAGGATAGCCAAGAGTCAAAGCTGGCTTGCTGCAATGAACTCCACTACCCTTGTTGATAATGATGCATGTATGATAGGATTTGTTGTAAGTCTTGCTGAGTACCTTTGTACTCATGTTTTCTTAATAACTGTTGCAGAGGAGAACCCTGCCCCTTCTGATGGGTTTTACATAGACGTTGACATCGACGAGTAGCTTGCTACCCAGACGGAGATCCTGAGCTTGTGAAGGGCCTTGTAGATAGTCAGGCTACACCAAGCCTGTTTTATTTCCAAGTTGTCTGTACTCAGACATGTTAGCTTCCGCTTGTGCTTGTATGCTTGTATGACTTGAGTGTTTGGTCATGTGACCCCTATCTGTATGGATATGTTATGTATGGCTCTTCGGAGCCTCTTAAATAAAGTACTTTGAGTCATAGAGTTCTGTTGTGATGCAATGTTGTATTTGCACATATTGAGCATATTGTGTGTATGTTTGAAATGCTTGGTATGTGTGGGATTCGACACCTAGTTGTTTACCTTTGGTAGCCTATCTTACAGGGAAATGCCTCCTAGTGCTTCCACTGAGCCATGGTAGCTTGCTGCTGCTCCGGAACACGTAGGCTGGCCAACATGTGTCCTTCTTTGTTCCTGTGTCTGTCCCTTAGGGGAAATGTCACGCGTTGTTCCTTTAAGTCCATGTAGCTTGCTACGACTTGGGTTCATACGTTGATGACCGACACGTTCGTTGCTGGGTCATGGATGCATGTCTCTGTAATTTAGTGCCACGTTTGGTTTATAACTAGCCATGTCGGCCCGGGTTCTTTGTCATATGGATGTTAGCGACACTATCATATACGTGTGCCAAAATGCGCAAACGGTCCCGGGCCAGGTAAGGTGGCACCCGTGGGGATACCAGGTGTGAGGCCGCAAAGTGATGCGATGTGTTACAAGCTAGATCGGTGTGACTTAGGATCGGGGTCCTGACAGCGTTGGCATCAGAGCCGGATTGCCTGTAGGTTCTTCAAGCCAAACTGGTCGATGTTGAGTCTAGAAAATTCTTAGTTATATGTAGGGGAATTGATTGTGGAAGGGAACGTAAGGCTCTTTTTACTTCTTTACCTTATGTCCTTCTGATTTGAGTCAGCCTATTCTTTCTACGGGGGTTTAGGACTAGGCTTCTCATCTTTACTAGGTTCACGTGTTACTAATCCGTAGACTCTTAGGATTGTTGGTTTTAAGCCTCAGTTTTTTTTTGACAGAAAGACTGTAAGGGAACCCCTTACAGTATAATTGGTGCAACAAACCGAAATTGCAAGTACCATTCCTTGAACCTGGGTGGGTGGGAAGGCATCAACCCCTTCCGACCACTAGGCTATGCCTTAGTCTGTGTTTCAAACCTCAGTTCAGTTTCTACCCTTCTAGTATGTTGATTAGTTGGACCCGGAACCTTGATATGATGTTGTTGAGTGGCTATGCTATCATTTGTATGATGTCTCAAAATATTTTTTGAGCATTTACAGTTGTTACGCTGCCCAATTTCTTCCAGAAATTCTAATGCCTTTGCATTATTTCGTGTTTCAGATGTCTGACCGCACACCTCACCAGGTGGTCCGTTTGACCCAGTGCATTAATGTGCCAGGTCACACGGCCATGCTAGTCCGTGTGTTGACTGAGACCGGCTATCGTTGGCATCCTGAGTACACCGTGGAGGAACAGTACCGGGATTTCAACCAGAGTCAGTATTTCTGCACAGTCCGGATATACCCTTCATATCCCGGAGCTACCAACCCCATCCATTGGTCTTATGGACTCGGGGTTACCATCGAGATGGCAGTGCAGGATGCCGCATACTCGATGATGACCATCATCCGGGCTAGGCATGCCCTGCTGCTGAACACTGAGTTCTGCTACATGCCAGCCTCACTTCCTAGAGAGGAAGGCTACTACACTGGTCTGTATACTGATGCCGCACATGAGGAGCCACTTCTTCAGACTACTACTCAGATGCTGGAGGATAGGGATCGTGAGGTCCGTGCCCTCCGGATGGAGCTTTATAACACTCGAGCCGCCCACTGGACTACTTTGACACGGCTTGCACCTGCCGTGCACGCCGAATCTCTGGATATGCGGGATTTGTACCCCTTTCGGACTCGTCTGCCTGATCGTATGGATTGGCGTGACGTTGGGGGTATTACACCCCCACGTGGGCGTCGGTTACCACCAGCAGCGGGACCGAGACCGCATCTATGTCCCAATGGTCCACAGCCTTCGAGTGCTCGAGAGTTTCTAGATCCACATGTTCCACTTCCAGGCTATGGTGGTAATCTTTACGAAGATTACTACGGGAATGTCTGAGTTAGACCGTGGCAGTAGTAGTATCGTAGTAGTTGTATTTCCACAGTCCTGCGCGTCTTGTGGAATATGACTTAGTGTGTTCTGAGTTCCGGAGGCGTAGTTAAATAATGTATAGGATCTTGGAGTGCCTCTGATGAGATGTATCGTCTTTCACCGCAGTTGTACTTTAGCATTGGCTTGTACTAAACTCTGTATGGTGTGTATGACCACTGGTGTATAAATGGCAATTTCTATATTACCATGTTGTACAGATGAACATCTCTGCATTCCGTGTAATCCATTACATTCTGCACTCCTATGTCAAAGTTTTGCCATCCTTGTCTAAAGCGTTGTTTTGTTTTTACTAAGATGGTCAACACTCGCAGCACTCCTGCTGCTCAGGAGCAGGGTAAGGCCAGTGGGGCTAGAGATGAGAATCTGCCCCAACCACCCTCCTTGGGTGAAGTTATGCTCGAGGCAGAAAGGAACAAGAGAGAGACCAACCGTCTGCTGGAACGCATAGAGCAGAATAATGCCTTACGCCAGAGGAATGACGTGGTGTCAATTAATGACTTTGTCAAGATGTGCCCACTGAAGTTCCATCATTCCGCTGAACCTCTTAATGCGGATGACTGGCTTCGCAGTATCACCCACAAGCTACACTCTGCCCGTGTGGCCGAAGCTGACAACGTTACTTATGCCGCCTACCATCTTGAGGGCCCTGCCAGCCTCTGGTGGGAAAACTTTGAAGCTATGCGTCCTGTTGGCGAAATCACTACTTGGGCAGAGTTCAGTGAGGCATTCCATGAACATCACATTCCGGAAGGTCTCATCGATCGCAAGTGGGAGGAATTCTACAATTTCACCTAGGGACGGCTAACCCTGGATGGCTATAGTCGCGAGTTTGGCAACTTGGCACGCTATGTTCCCGAGGAAGTGTCCACCGATGCCAAGAAGCAGGTGAGGTTCCGCAAGGGACTCAGCCCTGAACTTCGCCGAGATCTACGTCTGCACGTGTGCACCTCCTTCCAGAAGTTGGTGAACAAAGCCATCAGTGCTTAGACGGGCCAGACTGATTTTGAAGCCAAACGCAAGCATCCTCGTGACTTTGGTTCCTCATCCGGCTCTGGCTCTCACAAGCGCCGTGTGTGGGTTCCTAACACTGCCCCGCCATCCAGGTTCACTCCGAGGCCATCCTATGAGGCGCCTCGCCCAACCCAACAGTATGCACCGGCCAAGACTTATGGAGGACCACCTGCTAACTTTGCTCCACGCACTGGCACTGTGACATGCTTGAAGTGTGGAGAACCAGGGCACTACATGCGTGAGTGTCCTCAGAACCAGCCAGGAAGGTCCGTTGGCCGTGGTAAGCCAACAGGCAAGGTGAACTATGTCAAGCCGATCCCCACTGCACGTGGTCATGTCAACTATATCTCTGCTGAGGAAGCTTATGAGGATCCTAACATCGTCCTTGGTACGCTTCTTGTTAACTGCCATCCGGCATCTGTTCTTTTTTATACTGGAGCATCTCATTCGTTCATATCTGAGAGCTATGCCCGAATGCACAACATGACTTTTTGTGACATGCCCACTTCCATGGTAATCCAAACTCCTGGTTCAAAATGGCAAACCTCTAGGGTAAGCCATGGAAATGAAATTCTTGTTGATAGACTTGTTTTCCTTGCATCACTAATAGCTCTCAAGTCCTCGGACATAAACATCTTCTTGGGAATGGACTGGATGACAGCTCATTATGCCAGGATTGATTGCTACACTAGGACTGTTCAACTTACACACCCATCCGGCAAGACAGTCAATGTTTTGGCCCGAATGGCTGAGCGTCAGCTCTACTCTCTTAATGCCAGCCCTCTACCAGAACTCGAAGATATCTTGGTAGTCCGTGACTTTCCGGATGTCTTTCCAGAAGAACTGCCAGGTGTTCCACCTGACAGAGATGTCGATTTCGTGATAGATCTTGTTCCAGGAACTGTCCCAATCTCTAGGAGACCCTATAAGATGGCACCCCTAGAACTAGCTGAGCTTAAGAAACAACTCGATGAGTCCTTGAAAAAGGGTTTCATCCGTCCTAGTTCTTCTCCCTGGGCTTGTCCCGTCCATTTCGTCAAGAAGAAGGATGGAACGGAACGGATGGTTGTAGATTATCGACCTGTCAATCTGGTCACCATAAAGAACAAGCATCCGCTCCCCAGGATCAACGACCTGTATGATCAGCTCGCTGGATCCTCAATCTTTTCCAAAATGGATTTGAGGTTGGGCTACCATCAAATGAAAATCAAGAATGGGGACATTCCCAAGACGACCTTTGTTACTCGTTATGGCCAATACGAGTACACCGCAATGTCCTTCGGGTTAACCAATGCCCCAGCCACTTTTCCCCGACTAATGAATTCTATATTCATGGAGTACTTGGATAAATTTGTCGTGGTATACCTCGATGATATACTCATTTACTCCAAGAACAAGGAAGATCATGTCGAGCATCTAAGGTTGGTATTGACGAAACTTCAAGAGCACCGCCTTTATGCCAAATTCTCCAAATGTGAATTCTGGTTACCAGAAGTGACCTATCTGGGGCATGTAATCTCTGGTAAGGGTATTGCCGTCAATCCCGAGCGAGTTCAGGCCGTCCTTGATTGGACTCCACCTGAATCGGTCAAGCAAGTTTGGAGTTTCCTTAGCTTAGCGAGCTATTGCCGACGCTTCGTCGAGAATTTCTCCAAGGTTGCTGAACCTCTAACTGAACTCCTCAAGAAAGATAAAAAGTTCGAGTGGACCCCACAGTGCGAGTCCAGGTTTCAGGAACTGAAAAGATGCCTAACATCTACACCCGTACTGGTACCACCATACTTTTCCAAGGACTTTATTATCTATTGCGACGCCTCGCGACAAGGACTAGGTTGCACACTCATGCAAGATCGTCAAGTGATTGTCCACACATCTCGACAGTTGCGTCCACATGAGGATAACTATCCTACACATGATCTAGAGCTTGCCACTGTAGTCCATGCACTCAAAACATGGCGACATGACCATCTTGGTAATCGCTGTGAAATCTTCACTGATCACCAAAGTCTGAAATACATCTTCACCCAACCGGATTTGAATCTCAGGCAAAGACGTTGGGTTGACTTGCTCACAGATTACGACTTAGGAATCACTTACACCCCTGGGAAGGCCAATGTCATGGCTGACGCACTAAGTCGTAAGTCTTATTGTAACAATCTAATGTTACAACAAGGGCAACCACTTCTCCACGAGGAATGTCGTAAGCTTAACCTTCACATTTTTCCTCGAGGATTCCTTTCCACCTTGGTGGCGAAACCTACCCTTACGGATCAAATCATAGCTGCCCAGAAGCGTGATAAGGGTATATCCCGACTCCAAGAGAGCATTGCTAGCGGAGCTACTAAAAGTTTCTCTATGGATGATCGAGGTGTTGTCTTCTTCAAGAACCGCCTAGTGGTTCCCAAGAACCGACATCTACGGCAGTTGATCCTTAAGGAGGCTCATGAATCTCCTCTCACGATTCATCCCGGTAGTTCCAAAATGTATCAGGACCTACGCCAGAGGTTCTGGTGGACTAGGATGAAGAGAGAAATCGCTCAGTTTATTGCTAACATCTTCCAGAGAGAATAGTTTCGTTAGGGGTTCCTTTCCCTAGATCGGTGTGCACGAAGATGCGAGCCTAGGCTTTTCGATCCCATGAGAAGGATTTAGGAAGCCATCTCCTGTGATAGTTAAGATACTCTTCAGAATGCGATATGTCGTGTGTCCGCCAACCAATTATTCCCTTAAGAGCGCTAGCTTTCGGCTTCACCCAGTCTGAGGTACATATCCGGATTACCCGGTTGTAACAATCGCAGAGGTGCTCCCTTTAAGCCCTAGCCAAACAATCGGAAACGTAGGGGTAAGCATAGGAGCTAGGCAACCCATCTTAGCCAGAACTTACGTCATATCGGTGCATAAAATGGCAAGGATAAACTGTAAAAACAGGCGACATTTTTAAGCAAGAAGCTTTATTGATAATGGGCTTCATTAAAGGAAGCCCCCAGGTATATGTGAGGATGTACTCGTCATGTGGCAGTTCGGGTGAGCCGAATACTTTCCAAGAAAATGTAAAGAGGAAAAGGGAGAGAAACAAGAAAGTAAAAAACAAGACCTAACTTATAAAGAGGAAGAAATTGCTACCGAATTATCCATAAAATCGTCGGAGCCTGGCAGCGTTCCAAGGGTTCGGCTCAAGGTGGTTATCCTATGCATTGCGAAGGCGATAGGCTCCACTGGTGAGTACTTCCGTCAATAATGAACGGGCCCTCCCATTTTGGTTTGAGCTTGTCCTTTTTCTTCTCCGGGAGGCGTAAAACGAGTTCGCCGACATTGTATGTCTTTGCCCGCACTTCTCTCCTCTGGTATCGCCTAGCCTGTTGTTGGTAAATGCGGAACATGCTAGCGCTGTATCGTGCTCCTCTTCAAGCCCATCTAGGTCGTCCTGCCGATCTAACTCGGCTTCCCTTTCCTCGTACATGCGCACTCCAGGTGAGTCATGAATAATGTCATAGGGCAGAACAGCCTCTGCACCGTACACCATAAAAAAAGTGTATATCCGATCGCACGATTGGGAGTGGTCCGCAACCCCTAGAGTACGGAGTCAAGCTCTTCGACCCAGTGTTTATCAGACTCCCGTAGGGAGCGCACTAGTCGGGGTTTAATGCCGCTCATAATCAGACCATTGGACCTTTCGACCTGACCATTTGTTTGAGGGTGGTATACGGAAGCGTAATCGAGTTTTATACCCAACTTTGCACACCAGTTTTTTACCTCGTCAGCAATGAAATTGGAGCCATTATCTATGATAATATTGTGCGGGAAACCATAATGGTGTACTACGCTGGATATAAAATCTATCACAGGCCCTGCTTCAGCTGTTTTTACTAGCTTGGCCTCTATCCATTTAGTGAATTTATCTACCATTACCAGTAAGTATTTTATTTTATGACTTCCCCCTTTAAGGGGTCCTACCATATCAAGCCCCCAGACCGCAAAAGTCCAAGTAATGGGGATTGTTCTCAGTGCGGTGGGAGGCATGTGACTTTGATTTGCAAAGAGCTGGCAACCAACGCAGTGTTGGACTAAGTTTTGGGCGTCTGCTCGGGCAGTAGGCCAATAAAAGCCAGCACGAAAAGCTTTGTCTACGAGCGCCCTTGCTGTGGCATGGTGACCGCCCATTCCAGCATGTATTTCAGTGAGAATTCGCTTTCCCTCCTCTTCGGAGATGAACCTTTGGAGAATACTGGTTGTGCTTTTCTTGTATAGTTCACCTTCGTGAACTTTGTAGGCTTTAGTGCACCAGACTATTTGGCGGGCCTCATTTTGATCATCGGGGAGTTCCTGCTTATTAAGGTAAGCTAGAAAAGGCTCCGTCCAGGGGGCTATGACAACCATGATTTCGTGAGCTGAAGGAGTTATCTCCATGCTTGGATCTCCGATGACATCATGATTTAGTTCGGCTGGGGGTGTGTTTGGATCCGTATTTGTATCGCCGCTCGCGTCCTGCCATGTTACTGATGGCTTAAACAACCATTCCACAAATGTGTTCGGTGGGACGGGGTCGCGTTTAGCTCCCATGCGTGCGAGTACGTCCGCTGCCTGGTTATTATCCCGGGCTACGTGATGGAATTCTAACCCCTCAAATCAAGCCGACATTTTTAATAGGGCATTGTGATAAGCTGCCATTTTTGAATCCTTCGCATCAAAATCCCCGTTGATTTGGGAGATGGCAAGGTTTGATTCTCCGCGTAGCTCGAGGTGTTGTATGCCCATGGATATGGCTAGTCGGAGACCATGCAATAGGGCCTCATATTCGGCCGCATTGTTCGAGTTCATATACATAATCTGTAAAACGTACCAAACCGTATCGCCTGTTGGAGATGTCAGTATTACACCGGCCCCCAGTCCGGATAGCACTTTGGAACAGTCGAAGTACATTGTCCAGTGGGAGTATGAGCCGTACTCTTTAGGGAGTTTGGCTTTGGTCCATTTTGCGAAGAAGTCGGCCAACACCTGGGATTTAATAGTCCGGCGCGGCTTGTAGGATATTTCGAACGGTAAGAGCTCAATGGCCCATTTGGCAATGCGTCCTGTGGCATCTTTATTATTTATAATATCATTGAGTGGTACCTCGGATGCCACTGTGATCGAATATTCTTGAAAGTAGTGCCGGAGTTTCTGAGATGACATGAAGACTACATATGCAATTTTCTGATAGTGGGGGTACCGTGATTTACATGGTGTGAGAACCTCGAATACATAGTATACGGGCTTTTGAACGGGGAATTTGTGTCCCTCTTCGGCTCGTTCGATGACGAGCACAACACTCACCACCTGGTGAGTAGCTGATATGTACAGCAGCATTGGTTCGCCAACACCGGGGGCGTCTAGGATTGGGTTGCTTGCTAGTAGACCTTCTATTTCTTCCAATCCGATTGTGGCCGCATTTTTCCATTCGAAATTGTTAGTGCACCGTAGCAATCTGTTAAGTGGCAATGCTTTTTCTCCTAACCTGGAGATGAAGTGGCTTAAAGCCGCTACGCAGCCTGCTAGTTTTTGCACTTGCATGAGATCGGTTGGTATTTTGAGTTCTATCAGGGCCCAGATTTTGGCTGGGTTAGCTTCGATTCCTCTACGGGATACGATGAACCCTAATAGCTTTCCGGCTGGAACGCTGAAGACACATTTTTCCGGATTGAGCCTTATGTCTTATTCTCGGAGGTTGGGAAACATAAGGCGGAGATCATCCACCAAGGTTTCGACGTGTTTGGTCCTTACGACTACGTCGTCAACATATGCCTCCACTGTTTTGCCAATTTGTTTTTCTAAGCATTGTTGAATCATGCGTTGATTTGTGGCACCAGCGTTTTTGAGTCCGAAGGCCATAGTGTTGAAACAAAAGGGGAAGTACGGGGTGATAAATGCCGTTGCGGCCTGATCGGATTCCTTCATCTTTATCTGATGGTATCCAGAATAAGCATCAAGGAAGCACAGTGAGTCGTGTCCGGCTATTGCATCGATAATTTGGTCAATGCTGGGCAAAGGAAATGGATCCTTTGGGAAAGCCTTATTCACATATGTGAAATCGACATAGAGGCGCCAGGATTTATCCTTCCAATCCGGATGTTTAATTTCTCTGATGAATCCGGCTTCTAATAGTTTGTCTAGCTCTTCTCCCATTGCTTGTCTTTTGGGTTCGAAAAACCATCGTAGTGACTGCTTGACAGGTTTGAACCCTTCTATAATATTGAGGCTATGTTTGGCTAGCCTGCATGGGATTCCTGGCATGTCTGAAGGGTGCCAGGCGAATATATCCCAATTTTTTGAAAGGAAGGCGCATAACGCGTTGTCTACCGCCGGATCCAGTTGTGCCCCGATGGATGTCATTTTATTAGGGTCCGTTGGGTGCACTTGGAATTTGATGATTTCATCAGCGTGCTTGAAGGAGGTAGACTTCGATCTTTTAGCGAGGATGACATCATCGACATCCACCTTTGATTGTAGGGTGGTTAGTTCTTCAGCCGCGAGAGCTTCGGATAATGCCTCTAAGGCTAAGGATGTCGTTTTGTTTTCGGTGCGGAGTGCTCTATCCGGATCACTTATTATTGTGATCACCCCATTGGGCCCTGACATTTTAAGCTTCACATACCGTAATGGGGTATAGCTTGAAAGCACGAGAAAGCGTCCCGACCTAGAAGGGCGTGGTATCCGCTGTGAAATGTCACAATGTGAAAGAGTAGTTCCTCCGATCTGTAGTTGTCGGGTGAGCCAAACACTACATCGATCTTAATGCTTTCTGAACAGTTGGCCTCGTGGCTTGGTATAATTCCCTTAAAGGTTGTGTTGGTGTGCTCAATGCAGGATTTATCGACCTGCATTTTTGCAAGCGTTTCCTCATATATGAGGCTTAGTCTGCTTCCTCCGTCCATAAGTACTTTAGTGAGGCGGAAGCCGTCCACTATTGGGTCTAGTACAAGAGCTGCTGATGCTCGGATCGGCCGGACTTGAGGTGCGTCTTCGGTAGAAAAACTAATTGTTGTGTCGCTCCATGGGCTTGCAGAGCTAATTTGGTAAACCTCGGCAAGTTCGCGATTTGATCTCTTGAGACGATTATTGGAGGGGAATGACTCAAAGATAGTGAAGACATTGATGTCTTTCTCCCTTGGTGCGGTGGTGGCAAGAATTGTCGTACGCTCTTTGCTACCTGCTGGAGTACCCAACATGCTCTAAGGCGATGGTTTGGGACATTGTCCAGGGTTGCGTGTATTTGGCAAGGTGTATCGAGTAGTTCGTCCAGTATGGACCTGTGCCTTAGAAGAGGCTTGTTCTTATTGCCAATAGGAATGCTATTGGATGACCAACTATGGTAAGTCCGTTTAGCTTTGGTGACGTACAGTCCGGATATGGACTGTTCTAGAGGTGTATTCTGGGCTTTCCAAGTATTTTCCATTGTGTAGTACTTCCGTACTAACTGCGATAATTCTGTGAAACTCAGAACTTGACGTCGGTTGAGGGTGTTCAAGACTCCCTCGTCCGTGCAATTGCGGTGAAATAGAGAAACTTCTTTGTCGTCGCAGCGGTCCCTGACGTTGTTTTTAACAAGTAGGAATCTGGCCCAGAAGTGGTTGACCGTTTCCTCGGGCTGCTGTTCTATGTCCGCGAGGTCATCTATGTCCGAGATTCCGGATTTACTTGAAAAGTTTTTCCCAGGGTGGGTGGGTGCTGGAAATTTTGAATCTCGACCCAGAGTGGTATTCGGGGTTTTAACAACCCCCGATGGTGACAATCCGGTTTCGATGGTATCTAATTGTCCTTCGGGTCCCGCGTCGATCCCGGAGCTCAAAGAACATAGTGCGCCTCCTGACTGGGAGGTGTTTGGCTCGATGGGTTTAGAGATCCGGACTGTTGCGGTCTCCGTCTGTAGAGGAGAAGTCTATATGGCTCCGTCCTCCACTACTGCTACTAAATGAGTGATCGGAGAAGGGCCGATCTCGTCATGGCCGAATTTAAGTCCAATTTGATCTCCTGGCGATGAAAGCCCCAGGGAGGCGATGCGATCCAGCAGCTTGTTTATGGGCGAGATTTCTGCCAAAGTCGCGTCATCGGAGTAGCCGGAATTGCGTAAAGGTGATGCTCGACAGCCGTAAGGGGTGTGCCCGGCCTAGAGGTCATGCGGGCGCATACAGTCAACCCGCCGAGCTGGAGGACTTGGCCGATAGCTAGGTTATTTCCGAGGGTGATCCCGTCATCGATGACGAGACGCGCTATCGATCGCTCATGGCGAGCGCGCAGTGGAGCTCTCAATGAAAGCACCATTTTCGGTTTCAAAACCGGCAGATCTCGGGTAGGGGGCCCAAGCTATGCGTCTAGAGGATCGATGGTAACAGGAGGCTGGGGACACGATGTTTACCCGGGTTCAGGCCCTCTAGATTGAGGTAAAACCCTACTTCCTGCTATATTAGTATGGATGAATATGTGTACAAGAGTTGATCTACCTCCAGATCGTAATGGTAAACCCTAGGTCTAGCTTATGAGAATATTGTAAGATGATCCCCTCTACATACTAAACCCCTCGGCTTATATACACACCGGAGGGGACCTAGGGTTACAAGGGTGACTTGGGGAGGAATAAATTGATACATCCGGACTCTACACCTGCCTTTCTACGTACATAGCAGTGCTAACCGAATACGGGGGAGGGCCTTCTGCGTCTTCTTCATGCGGCCCATCAATGTGGCCCAGCTTCAACAACCCGGATGACTGAGGAACCCTGAATACGGGATTCCCTCAAGAAGGTCATCAGCAACCTTCTTCAGCTGAGCGGCAGAATCACTTGAGAGCGCGTCGAGGGCCTCCTTGTGCTTGTCCTCCAGCTCCTTGGTGTGTTGCTGGACAAGGCCATCCAGTTGTTCGTCCTTGCTGTGGAGGGCGGCCTCGAGGTTCTCTTCCCGGGAGGAGATGTCCTTCTCCTTGGTGTTCAAGAGCGTTGTGCGCTCCACCAAATGGGTCTCCCGGGCAGTGACATCCTCCTTCACCATGGTGATCATCTCCTATTGCCGTAGAAGGACTTGGAACTGCTTGTTGTGCTACTCACGCAGCTCACTACCCTGGTCCCTCAGTTTCTGGTCCACGTTGTTGGCGGAATTGCGCTGCACCTTGAGTGCGTGCCTCTTCTGGTCATGCCGGTTTCACATCTCCTTGATGACCGCTGCCACAGGTTCCAGGAAGGATAAGTCCATGTCAACGGCAATAGAGTCGTCCACCTCTTCGATCCCCTGGTACAATGGCGCCAAGATGCGCTAGATTTCTTCATCAAATTCTGTTGCAGTTGCCGCCGACGCGCCGGGGTCTCCTTGCCCAGGCTAAGCAAGGACCAACACCAGCTTGCTCAACGATGGTGGTGGGACCATGGTTGAAGTGCCAAAATTGGAGGGGAGGGCTCATGGTTTGGAGAGGAAGTTTCTCTTTGACCATTACTTCCCATCCTGGCACACTCCCGGGAATCCTCTATGCTTCCTGCGGAGCCTCGCAAATATCCTCGGCAGTGTGTTCCTGCCCCTCTATGGCAGAAATTTTGGTAGCTTCTTCAGCGTTGTCCTTGCCGATGCTGGCCACTTCCTCCAGCAGCTCGGGCTCTTGGGCTGGCGGATTTGTAGGCAGGTTGAGGAAGCACTAATAAGGAGATGATGTATATTTACGAGCCAGAGATCTGGGACAGAACGATGCAAGCAAGGAAACCAACAAGTTACTAGGAGTTGTTTGTCGCGGAGGGTCTTCGGTTTCTCCGGCAACAACGGTTGCCGGGACGTGGACGCCACCTCCTTCCCCAGCAACCATGGTGTTTCCTGAGCAGACCCTTCCATGGAAGCTCTCTCCGGGGATCCCTCAACTCGATCAGCGAGCGGAGTGGGCCCCTCCTGGAAGGCCTCGCTTTGGGTGATCTCCCCCTCCCCTCTAGCTGGAGATGTGGGGTGCCCTCCTGCATCGCTCTTGGCGAGGGCAACTAGTCTGGTGCTGCCGTGCCGGGGGCTGGGCGTTGGGTCATTCGTGCTGCTTCCCGCCAAGCGTGTGCCCTCCATGGACTTCGGCGGCTCCACTTGCCTGAGCCATTTGGCCCGATGGATGAGGGGCTCCTCCTCCTCCCTGACAGAGGCAGCGAACAAGATTGATCAGCAAACTGGCAAACGCACATAAACTACAACAAGGAAAGAAGAGTATTTTCCTTACTTGGCATCAATAAGCATGGAGCTCGGCATGAACTCCATGGGAGGTAACGGTGCCATGCTCCTCTTCAGGGTCGATGGAACGGAGCTTCCCGGGGACTTCAGGCCTTGCAGAGGTGCAGGGGGCTCCGGTGAGGATGAGTTGTGCGAAGAGTTCGACTCGGATTGGGAGCTGGAGTCGACTCCGGTGGCTGCCAGTCGCTTGGCGGGAGGGGTCTTGGCCTCGGAGAGGCGAGAAGATTGCTGGCGCACCGTATCCGGCTTGCCGCCCTTGGAGGCAATCTTCTTTACCTTCTTGACAGCGGGCACAGGAGCAGGAACCACTGCTCCCTGGCTAGCCGCCCGCATATGGGGGTGCTGATCCAAGACTCGCTTGGGGGCTTATGGGCCTGCTGCGAGCCACTCCTCCTCGGGCTGCTCGGCCTCCTTGACTTTGTCCCCTTCCTGAGCTTCTGCTGCCGTGGAGTATAAGGCTTCAATACCGGCATGCTCATCTCCAGCAAGATCGTCCCCGACAACCCCCTCTGTGGCGTGTGCCTCACTCCTGTCGTGGGAGGAGCCTTTGTCCTTGGCCTCATCTTCCTCCTCCACTCTTTCGGGCTTCCCCTTTTCGGCAGCCTGGAATGCCTTGTTCTCCTAGATCCGCCTCTTGATGAACTCCTCCTCTGCCTTGCAGGTGCACTTTAACATGTTGGTCTCTAGCTTGGTCGCCCATTCCACCAAGCTGGAAGTCCATTCAAGTTCTGCATCCAATTCAGGTAGTTGCCAATCGCCCTCAACCCCGTAAGCATTGCAATCGGGCATCCACTTCAAGATATAGTCCAGGGCAGAGTTGACATTCAGCCGGACGACCCCTGTCGGCATCTTGAACAGACCGAGACTACCAAACATCTGTTCGCACAGCCAGTCATGGTCGTAGACGGACAGGTTATTGGTCAGAGCTAGGTACAATCGTATCATGTCCATAGCATCTCCATACCACCAGCAAAACATGTCCCTCATCTGCAGCGGCACAATGTGATATGTCCATTTTGCATCATGCTTTTATATTGATGTTTATTGCATTATGGGCTCTTATTACATATCATGTCACAATACTTATGCCTTTTCTCTCTTATTTTACAAGGTTTACATGAAGAGGGAGAATGCCGGCAGCCGGAATTCTGGGCTGGAAAAGGAGGAAATATTGGAGACATATTCTTCACAACTCAAAAAGACCTGAAACTCTACGAAAGTCAGTTTTGGAAAATATAAAAAATATCTGGCGAAAGAAGTACAGGAGGGGGGCCAGCCACCGTCCACGAGGGTGGGGGCGTGCCCTACCCCCCTGGGCGCGCCCCCTGCCTCGTGGCCACCTGGCAGCCCCTCGATGCCCATCTTCTGCTATATCTAGTGTTTTGACCGGGAAAAAATGAGAAGGAGGCTTTCAGGACATAGCGCCGCCGTCTCGAGGCAGAACCTTGGCGGAACCAATCTAGGGCTCCGGCAGAGCTGTTCTGCCGGGGAAACCTCTCTCCGGGACGGGTAAATCGTCATCACCAACAACTCTCCCATCTTCGGGAGGGTTATCTCCATCAACATATCAACCAGCACCATCTCCTCTCAAACCCTAGTTCATCTCTTGTACCCAATATTTTTAAGAAAACCTCAGATTGGTACCTGTGGGTTGCTAGTAGTGTTGATTACTCCTTGTAGTTGATGCTAGGTAGTTTACTTGGCGGAAGATCATATGCTCAGATCCATTATGCATATTAATACCCCTCTGATTATGAACATGAACTTGATTCGTGAGTAGTTACGTTTGTTCCTGAGGACATGGGAAGAAATCTTGCTATAAGTAGTCATGTGAATTTGGTATTCGTTCGATATTTTGATGAGATGTATGTTGTCTTTCCTCTAGTGGTGTCATGAGAACTTTGACTACATGACACTTCACCATTGTTTGGGCCTAGAGGAAGGCATTGGGAAGTAATAAGTAGATGATGGGTTGCTAGAGTGACAAAAGCTTAAACCCTAGTTTATGCATTGCTTCGTTAGGGGCTGATTTGGATCCATATGTCTCATGCTATGGTTAGGTTTACCTTAATACTTCTTTTGTAGTTGCAGATGCTTGCAATAGAGGTTAATCATAAGTGGGATGCTTGTCCAAGTAAGGGCAGTACCCAAGCACCGGTCCACCCACATACCAAATTATCAAAGTAACGAATGTGAATCATATGAGCGTGATGAAAACTAGCTTGACGATAATTCTCATGTGTCCTCGGGAGCGCTTTCCTTTATAGAAGAGTTTGTCCAGGCTTGTCCTTTGCTACAAAAAGGATTGGGCCATATTGCTGCACCTTATTTACTTCTACCACTCGTTACTTGTTACCAATTACCTTATCACAGAACTATCTGTTACCGATAATTTCAGTGCTTGTAGAGATTACCTTACTGAAAACTGCCTATCATTTCCTTCTGCTCCTCGTTGGGTTCGACACTCTTACTTATCGAAAGGACTACGATAGATCCCCTACACTTGTGGGTCATCAAGACTCTTTTCTAGCGCTGTTGCCAGGGAGGGAAGCGCCTTTGGTAAGAGGAATTTGGTAAGGAAAACTTTATATAGTGTGCTGAAATTTACTGTCACTTGTTACTATGGAACATTATCCTTTGAGGGGCTTGTTCGGGGTATCTTCACCCCGACCAGTAGAGCAAAGAGTTGCTCCTCAACCTACTGAACCTACTGAAAATGTTTACTTTGAAATTCCTTTGGGTATGATAGAGAAACTGCTAGCTAATCCCTTTACAGGAGATGGAACATTGCATCCCGACTTGCACCTAATCTATGTGGATGAAGTTTCTAGATTATTTAAGCTTGCAGGTATGCCCGAGGATGTGATCAAGAAGAAGTTCTTCCCTTTATCTTTCAAGGGAGAGGCATTGACATGGTTTAGGCGATGCGATGATATTGGATCATGGAACTACAACCGGTTGAAATTGGAATTTCATCAAAAGTTCTATCCTATGCATCAGGTTCATCGTGATCGTAATTATATATATAATTTTTGGCCTCACGAAGGAGAAAGTATCGCTCAAGCTTGGGGGAGGCTTAAGTCAATGTTATATTCATGCCCCAATCATGAGCTCTCAACAGAAATGATTATTCAAAAAAATATGCTCGGCTTTCTCTCAATAATCGCTCCATGCTTGATACTTCTTGTACTGGTTGTTTCATGATGAAGACTATTGAATTCAAATGGGATTTATTGGAAAGAATTAAACGCAACTCTAAAGATTGGGATCTCGACGAAGGTAAGGAGTCAGGTATAACACCTAAGTTTGATTGTGTTAAATCTTTTATGGATACCAATGTTTTCCGTGAATTTAGCACTAAATATGGACTTGACTCTGAGATAGTAGATTCTTTCTGTGAATCATTTTCTACTCATGTTGATCTCCCTAAGGAGAAGTGGTTTAAATTTCATCCTCCCATTGAAGTAAAAGTAGTTGAACTAGTTAAAGCTGAAAAAAAGACTGTCACTTATAATGTTGATCCTATTGTTCCTACTGCTTACATTGAGAAACCAGCCTTCCCTGTTAGAATAAAGGATCATGCCAAAGCTTCAACTATGGTTCGTAAGAGTAATACTAGAACACCTACACCCTCTGAGCAAATTAAAGTTGAACCTAGTATTGCTATGGTTAAGGATCTCTTGGTCGATAATATTGATGGGCATGTTATTTACCTTTGTGATGAAGCTGCTAGAATTGCTAGACCCGATACTAAGAATAAACATAGACCTATTGTAGGCATGCCTGTTATTTCTGTTAAAATAGGAGATCGTTGCTATCATGGCTTATGTGATATGGGTGCTAGTGCTAGTGCAATACCTCATTCCTTATATGAAGAAATCATGCACGATATTGCACCTGCTGAGCTAGAAGGTATTGATGTTACTATTAGGCTTGCCAATAGAGACACTATTTCACTAGTTGGGATTATTAGAGATGTGGAAGTCTTGTGTGGGAAAGTTAGATACCCTGCTGTAACGCCCCACATGTAACAATTCCATTTATGGAAATATATTCATCGTTGACTTAATCAATTCCATTCTGGGCTCCTCCTTCATTTTAGGTTTTTGCTTTTTTGCCTTGTGCATGTGTTGCATATCATTATGTCATTTCCATCTTGTGCATTGCATTGGCATAGTCTCACTTGCATATGTTTGCAGTTGCATCGTCTCCGTCCTCTCCGTTGTTCGTTTCGGATTCCGACTCTCTCACATGGCACGCGTCGCACCTCTCAAGTCTTTGTTTCGTGAGAGGGATAAAAACATCCTCGTAATGGGCCGAGAGTTTTCAAATGGTATTGGTATATCACCGGTAGACAGCCTGTCAAATTTCGTTCCGCTTGGAGGTCGTTTGATGCCCTAGCGGTTAACCACGTGGACCGAAAACCCCTTTCTCTTTTGGCCCAGCACCCCTCCACAACATCCCACTAGCCCATCCAAACCACCTCCATGCTCTCGGTCACTGGATCACGATCGTGTGGGCGAAAACTGCACCCGATTTGGACTCTCCTACATCCCTCTACCTATAAAATAGCCCCACGTCCATTTTCGAAGATGAAACCCTAGTCTCGAGCTCCCCGTGCCGTCGGACGCGTCCAGACCACGCCGGACATGTCTGTCGCCGCGCCCGACCAGTCCTACCTCACCACGTGGCGCCCCGCCGGCCTCTCTCCGCCGCGCGCCGCCACCTCCATCACCGCCGTCCGCCGCCACGACCGGCTCCGGTCGCCACCTCGGTTGGCCGCTCCAACCGCCGCCCTCGGCCGGCCCTGCCGTCGGCCCGACCTCGCCACTACCGGTCCTCGTCGCCGGAGTCACCGCCGTCGCCATCTCCGGCCGGATCCGGTGGTTGGATCAGATCCACCACACCACCGAACCGAAAGCGTCCCGCTCCGCCCGGATCCCTCCGTCCCGTTGACTTTTCATGGGGGGTAATTTCCACCAAGTCCCAAATCTTTGTTATTTTGTTGCCTCCTTCATCATGTCGTATCTCCGTGCCCGTAGCTCTGAATCGCGCATATGATATATGGAAATGTTCGTCTGAAAGTGCTCTACGCGTTGACATCAGTTTTGTGCATGAGTGGTTCATCTAGATGTATTAATCTTCGTTTCCAAACTGATATGTGATGTTATTGTTTCAGCACTAGTTGTCTGTTAACAATATGTGTGCATGTTCGTGAGGTCGTAACTTTGTGCATGTTGGTCCAAATGGAGTGTATGATATGTCAGAATGTTCGTCTTGTGATGCTCTTCATGATGGATGCATTTGAATACATGATAGGTTGCATTATGCCATGTTTAACCCTGTTGCAAAAGTGCTTGTGGCTGTTAAGTTGCTTAAATTGTTATAACTTGATGATTTGTCTTTTTCGTAGCATTTTGTGTGATTTTCTTTTGAGCCACATGTCAACATGTTTTGGGAGCATAATCATGTTGTCTTTTAAGTGGTGTTTTTGGTTTTGCATGATATTCTCTGTGGTGACTTAAAGAAGCTTGTAAACATGCCATGTCAATGTTGCTGTTTTACACTTACTGAAAAAACTGCCAAGTCTGAAATCTGTAATAACATGTTGCCATGTAAACTTGATGCCACAATCTTTTCCATACATGTTTTTGGAATAACTAGTGAGCATGTCTTGATGTCCATATTATTGTCTATCAATCCATGCCTTTGTTTGCATATATGCCCTGCTGTAGCTTGTTGTTATCTTGCTCTCAAAATGCTTGAAATCTAAACAGTCAGCCTATTAACAGAACATTCAATTTTGCAAAGCTCGTGTTAAGCAACCCTTGCATGGAATGAATTGTTTCTTTGGATGCATTGGAAGTATAATATGTCCTCTTCATGATCATGTGAATTTCATGCTTGTTATAGTTGTTTTGCTTGCTGTTGTGTGCCTCCAAAGGTAGCTACAAAATGTTCCTGGTTGCATGCCTAGTAATTTTCACCAAGTCTGAGAAATCTGTTAACTTATTGAATCTTGCCATGCTTGTTTAATTTTGTTCCAGCAAGTTTTGGGTGTGCTCAGAGTTCATACTTGTTGAGAATCATGTCTACTTCACATCCATGCCTTTTGTCATCATGTTTGGGTGTTGTATCATATTTAAACCTTGCTCCAAAGATGCCATGTTGCTGTTAACTTCAGTTTTGCATTGCACCTTGTTTTGCTTGCCATTTGCAACCCGTGCATCCGATTTCAATGATCTTTATACCGATTTCGACCGAGATCTTTCAATCTATCCAGTGGCATGCTGGGTTTGCCAAGATCTTGCCCATATCCATCATGTCTTCATATGTCCTTCCTGGCTTCATCTCCTTTCATACCGGTAGCTCCGTAGCATCATACTTGCATCTCTCTTGCATAACATGTGTCCGTTTCTTGTCAAGTGTGTTTATTTGGATTCTTGTTTATGTTGGGTAGCACCGGGAGACGAGTTCGAGTCCGAGGTTGAGGCAGCCGCTGAGTTCGATTACGAAGAATAAGGTCCCGAGTACACCGACGACTTAGCAGGCAAGATGACCATTCCTTGATATCACCTCTATTGTTGCCATGCTACATGCCTCGCTCTATTGCTAATCGTGATACGTATCCTTTTGCATGTCAGCCCCACTTTGCCATGAAACCTCTAACTACCCACCTTGCAAACCGTTGTTTCGCTAAGTTACGCTTTTGCTCAAGCCCCCCTCTTATAGCGTTGCTAGTTGCAGGTGAAGATGAAGTTTGCTCCATGTGGATTGGGTTTTTGGGAATAACACAATATCTATTTTTTTACATTAATGCACCTATATACATGGCAATGGGTGGAAGGCTTGGCCTTTTGCTCGGTGTTTTGTTCCACTCATGCCGCCTTAAGAACTGATAAACCAGTGTTATGTTCCTTTTTTTGCGTTCCTAACACGGTTGGGTATATGGGGACCCCTTGATAGTTCGCTTTGAATAAAACTCCTCCAGCAAGGCCCAACCTTGGTTTTACCATTTGCCTAATAACAACTAAAATTTGCATAGGGACTAGCTACCCCGAGGCCTTAATTAACAACCCGGGCCAGTGCTCCTCATGAGTGTTGGTCCAAAATGGCAGTAGCGGGGCAACAAACGGGTGTGCCAACCGGAAACTTAGCCAATCCGATCGTGGCCTGAGACGAGATACGCGCGGCTCCTATCAGGGTGTCGGCACATTGGGACGTCTTGCTGGACATGTTTTACCATTGTCGAAATATCTTGTACACCGGGATTCTCAGTCTGATCGGGTCGTCCCTAAGAAAAGGGGTTTTACCTCTATTGATTGCGAGAGCTTGTGATGGGCTAAGTTGGGACACCCGTGCAAGGTTATGATCTTTCGAAAGTCGTGCCCGCAGTTATGTGGCGGATTGGAATTTGTTAATATCCGGTTGTAGACAACTTGACACAAAACCTCAAACATAATACACTACCGTGCGAGTAGTCGTGATGGTCTCTTTTCGAGGGAGCTCGAGAAGAGAACACGGCTGGGTTATGGATGACTCGTAGGTAGACAGGATCATCTAGTGATCATGATTTAATTCACGACCGATGGCTTTCAGTTCTCTTCTTGCTCTGATGATACGTAAGCTAGCCACCTCATCTACGCTTAGCGCTTGCAGCAGCCACTTATACACTTTAACCTTACCCAAAAGCACTGATAGTTTTAATACCCGTGAATGGGATTGCTGAGTCCTCGTGACTCACAGTTTACTACAAACACAGGTGCAGGTACAATCAAGTACGATTCAATTGATGGCCAGGAACTCAAGTGGGAGTTCGATAAGGAACGTGGGCGTATGTACGTGACGTTTCCTGATGATCAGTAGTGGTTCCTACTAGGGCCGATCGGGCATAATGGGTGGTTATCTTCTTTTCTTTTGGATTTGTCTGTAGTCGGACTATAATTGTACTTGGATGAATGTATGACTTATTTATGCATTGTGTGAAGTGGCGATTGTAAGCCAACTATGTATTTTTTCCTGTGATCTTGTACATGGGAATGTGTGAAGATAACCTTTTTGCGATCATACCAAAATGCGATTATGCCTCTAAGTCGTGCCTCGACACGTAGGAGATATAGTCGCATCTTGTGCATTACACCTGCTGATTTTCTTGTTCTCGGTTCCCCACAAGATGATTTTTGCCCCATTATATTTGTTAGACCCTTCTTGAATACTGTTAATGCTAAGATAGACTGCGAATAGGACATTGTTACTGTTGGTTTAGTTGATATGTCTCATGATTTTAACTTTACTAAATTTCGTAGACAACCCCATGACAAAGAATTGCCTAGTAAGAATGAAATTATTGGTCTTGCTTCTATTGTTGTGCCTCCTAATGATCCTTTAGAACAATATTTGCTAGACCATGAAAATGATATGTATATGAATGAGAGAAGGGAAATAGATGAATTATTCTTTAAACAGGGACCAATATTGAAACAAAACTTGCCTGTTGAAATTATAGGGGATCCTCCTCCACCCAAGGGTGATCCCGTGTTTGAACTCAAACCATTACCTGATACTCTTAAGTATGCTTATCTTGATGAAAAGAAGATATATCCTGTTATTATTAGTGCTAACCTTTCAGAGCAGGAAGAAGAGAAATTATTGAAAACTCTGAAGAGGCACCGTGCCGCTATTGGATATACTCTTGATGACCTTAAGGGCATTAGTCCCACTCTATGCCAACACAATATAAAATTGGAGAAGGACGCCAAACCAGTTGTTGATCACCAACGACGGTTAAACCCTAGGATGAAAGAAGTGGTAAGGAAAGAAATACTAAAGCTTCTAGAGGCAGGTATAATTTATCCGGTTGCTGATAGTCAGTGGGTAAGTCCTATCCATTGTGTCCCTAAGAAGGGAGGTATTACTGTTGTTCCTAATGATTAAGATGAATCGATCCCACGAAGAATTGTTACAGGCTATAGAATGGTAATTGATTTCCGCAAATTAAATAAAGCTACTAAGAAAGATCATTACCCGCTACCTTTTATTAATCAAATGCTAGAAAGTTTATCCAAACATACTCTTTTTTGCTTTCTAGATGGCTATTCTGGTTTCTCCCAAATACCTGTGTCAAAAGAGGATCAAGAAAAGACCACTTTTACTTTCCCTTTCGGTACTTTTGCTTATAGATGTATGCCTTTTGGTTTATGTAATGCACCTGCTACCTTTCAAAGATGCATGATGGCTATATTCTCTGATTTTTTTTTGAAAAGATTGTTGAGGTTTTCATGGATTATTTTTTCATTTATGGAACTTCTTTTGATGATTGCTTGAGCAACCTTGATTGGGTTTTGCAGAGATGTGAAGAAACTAATATTCTCTTGAATTGGGGAAAGTGCCACTTTATGGTCAATGAAGGTATTGTCTTGGGGCATAAAATTTCTGAAAGAGGTATTGAAGTTGATAAAGCTAAATTTGATGCTATTGAGAAGATGTCGTGTCCCAAGGACATCAAAGGCATACAAAGTTTCCTTGGTCATGCCGGTTTTTATAGGAGGTTCATTAAGGACTTCCCAAAAATCTCTACGCCTCTGACTAATCTCTTACAAAAAGATGTTCCTTTTGTCTTTGATGATGATTGTGTAGAAGCATTTTAAATACTTAAGAAAGCTTTGATATCTGCAACCATTGTCTAGCCACTTGATTGTAATTTACACTTTGAAATTATGTGTGATGCTAGTGATTATGCTATAGGTGCTATTCTAGGAAAAAGAGTTGATAAGAAATTGAATGTTATCCAATATGCTAGTAAAACTCTAGACAGTGCCCAGAGAAATTATGCTACTACTGAAAAATAATTTTTAGCAGTTGTATTTGCTTGTGATAAGTTCAGACCTTATATTGTTGATTCTAAATTAACTATTCACACTGATCATGCCGCTATTAAATATCTTATGGAAAAGAAAGATGCTAAACCTAGACTTATTAGATGGGTTCTCCTGCTACAAGAATTTGATTTGCATATTACTGATAGAAAGGGAGCTGAGAACTCCATTGCAGACAATCTATCTAGGTTATAGAATATTCTTGATGACCCACTACCTATTGATGATAGCTTTCCTGATGAATAATTAGCTGTCATAAATGCTTCTCGTACTGCTCCATGGTATGCTGATTATGCTAATTACATTGTTGCTAAATTTATATCACCTAGTTTCACATACCAGCAAAAGAAAAAGTTTTTCTATGATTTAAGACATTACTTCTGGGATGACCCACACCTCTATAAAGAAGGAGTAGATGGTATTATTGGACGTTGTGTACCTGAGCATGAACAGGAATAGATCCTACGCAAGTGCCATTCCGAGGCTTACGGAGGACACCACATTGGAGATAGAACATCACATAAGGCACTGCAATCTGGTTTTTATTGGCCTACTCTCTTCAAGGATTCCCGTAAGTTTGTCTTGTCTTGTGATGAATGTCAAAGAATTGGTAATATTAGTAAACGTCAAGAAAAGCCTATGAATTATTCACTTGTTATTGAACCATTTGATGTTTGGGGCTTTGATTATATGGGACCGTTTCCTTCCTCTAATGGCTATACACATATTTTAGTTGTTGTCGATTATGTTACTAAGTGGGTAGAAGCTATTCCAACTAGTAGTGCTGATCACAACACCTCTATTAAGATGCTTAGAGAAGTTATTTTTTCGAGGTTTGGAGTCCCTAGATATTTAATGACTGATGGTGGTTCACATTTTATTCATGGTGCTTTCCGTAAAATGCTTGCTAAGTATGGTGTTAATCATAGAATTTCATCCCCATACCACCCACAGTCTAGTGGTCAAGTAGAACTAAGTAACAGAGAGCTGAAATTAATTTTGCAAAAGATTGTTAATAGATCTAGAAAGAATTGGTCCAAGAAACTTGATGATGCATTATAGGCTTATAGAACTGCATATAAAAATCCCATGGGTATGTCTCCGTATAAAATGGTATATGGAAAAGCATGTCACTTACCTCTTGAACTAGAACATAAGGCATATTGGGCTATTAAAGAGCTCAATTATGATTTCAAACTTGCAAGAGGTTATTTGACATTAGCTCGCTTGATGAATGGAGAACCCATCCCTATGAAAATGCGAAACTGTTTAAAGAAAAAGCCAAAAGATGGCATGACAAAAGGATACAAAAGCGTGAGTTTAACGTAGGTAATTATGTCCTGCTATACAACTCTCGTATAAGATTTTTTGCAGGGAAACTTCTTTCTAAATGGGAAGGTCCTTACATTATCGAGGAGGTCTATCGTTCCGGTGCCATAAAAATCAACAACTTCGAAGGCACAAATCCGAAGGTGGTGAATGGCCAAAGAATCAAACATTATATCTCAGGAAATCCCATAAATGTTGAAACCAATGTTATTGAAACCGTAACCCCATAAGGGACACTTTGCAGAACGATTCAGACTCCAAAAAGAAAGAGGTATGTGGTATAGTAAGTAAACCGACTCCAAAACAGTTGTAATGGAAAATTTTCTCCATTTAGGAATATTTAATTTTTTTGGAAAATAAGTAGTCCGAACGGGACACGAGGCATCCATGAGGGTCGAGGGCGTGCCCTACCCCCTGGGCACGCCCCCTGCCTCGTGGGCACCATGCACGATACTCCTTTTGGTCGATAAAAATTCATTATATAATCTCCCGAAGGTTTTGACCACTGTATGACGCCAATATCCCTTGTTTTTGCTTCGAGCTATTTTCTGCCACAGCTGACAAGCCAAGGCATCATGTCGTCCTCCTCCTCCAACAATGAGGGTAACGATGCTTGGCAAATGAAGATAGAACTAAAGAGAGAAGAACCTGGGGAGATCAACAAGGAGGATAGGATCAAAAAGGCTATGGAGGATCAGGCTTCGGCAGCTGAAGGAGAAGACATCTTTCAACCCCTTCCAAACCTTTTTACCCCAACTGAGATTGAAGCTTTCAAGATGATTTAATTAGCTCACATACAAAACAAGTATCTCACATGTGAAAATATTATGTTGAAGGAGCATATCACCGCACTCAAAGGCATTATCCGCAAATTGGAGGATCTCCTACGCTTGATGTGCGACACTCCATCATCACCACCTACGAAGAAAGAGATATAATCACATGGCTATGGGCACTCCCCTTGGCAACTGCCAAGCTTGGGGGAGGTGCCTGGTATCGTATCACCATCACACTCCTATCTTTTCCATTTTTCTTAGTTCGATCCTTTTGGTTATATCTTGATCTAGTAGAATAAAATTTAGTATGCTCTAGTTGTGAGCTTTGCTTTATGATCTTTATCTTTGTAATCGAGCCCGTGAGCTATATAATAAAGATTAGTTTTGAGTCAAGGGCTTGATTATCTCACTATGATCATGAGAGCATAAAGAAAGAATAAAAATAATCGAAGAGATCGTATTGATCTTATGGAGAGTAATGACTTCGCATATAAAGAGTATGATGAATAAAAGTTCTTGAGAGATGACAAACAAAGTTTTGGTCATCGTTGCAATTAATAGGAAGTAGTAAAGAAAGAGAGGTTTTCACATATAAATATACTATCTTGGACATCTTTTATGATTGTGAGCACTCATTAAAATATGACATGCTAAAGAGTTGATGGTGGACAAGGAAGACAAAGTAATGGGTTATGTTTTCTTATATCTGAAATAAAGTATATTGTCATGGATCATCCAACATGTTGAGCTTGCCCTATCCCCCTCATGCTGGCCAAACTCCTTGCACCAAGTAGAGATACTACTTGTGCTTCCATGCATCCTTAAACCTCGTTTTGCCATGAGAGTCCACCATATCTACCTATGGATTGAGTAAGATCCTTAAAGTAAGTTGTCATTGTTGCAACTCTCTAAATATGTATGATCTATTAGTGTGGAGAAAATAAACTTTATACGATCTTGTGATATGGAAGCAATAAAAGCAACTGACTGCATAATAAAGGTCCATATCACAAGTGGCAATATAAAGTGACGTTCTTTTGCGCTAAGATTTTGTACATCCAACAATAAAAGCACATGACAACCTCTGCTTCCCTCTGCGAAGGGCCTATCTATTGTTCTTACCTTATATAAGAGTCATGGTGATCTTCACCTTTCCTTTTTACATTTTATCACTTTGGCAAGCACATGGTGTTGGAAAGATCCTGATATATATACCCAATTGGATGTAAGCTATCGTGAACTATTATTGTTGACATTACCCTTGAGGTAAAAGGTTGGGAGGGAACACTATAAGCCCCTATCTTTCTCTGTATCCAATTAAAAATCCATACCCATAAGTATTGCGTGAGTGTTAGCAATTGTGAAAGACTAAATGATAGTTGAGTATGTGGACTTGCTGAAAATCTCAAATATTGACTCTTTTCGATGTTATGATAAATTGCAATTGCTTCAATGACTAGGATCATAGTTTGTTAGTTTTCAATGAAGTTTCTGATTCATATTTGACATTGTGAATGGATTGTTACTTTAGCATAAGAAATCATATGACAATATATATATATATATATATATATATATATATATATATATATATATATATATATATTTATATATATATATATATATATATATATATATATATATATATATACATATATGTTGCTGTTATAAGAATGATCATGATGCCCTCATGTCCGTATTTTATTTTATCGACACCTCTATATCTAAACTTGTGGACATATTTTTCGATATCGGCTTCTGCTTTACGACAAGCGAGGTCTAAGCTTGGGGGAGTTGATACGTCCATTTTGCATCATGCTTTTATATTGATGTTTATTGCATTATGGGTTGTTATTACACATTATGTCGCAATACTTATGCCTTCTATCTCTTATTTTACAAGGTTTACATGAAGAGGGAGAATGCCGGCAGCTGGAATTCCGGGCTGGAAAAGGAGCAAATATTGAGACCTATTCTGCACAAGTCAAAAAGCCATGAAACTCCACGAAAGTCAGTTTTGGAAAATATAAAAAATATCTGGCGAAAGAAGTACATGAGGGGGGCCACCCACCGTCCATGAGGGTGGGGGCGTGACCTACCCCCCTAGGCGCGCCCCCTGCCTCGTGGGCCACCTGGGGAGCCCTCCGATGCCCATCTTCTGCTATATCAAGTGTTTTGACCTGGAAAAAATCAGAAGGAGGCTTTCGGGATGAAGCGTCGCCGTCTCGAGGCGGAACCTTGGCGGAACCAATCTAGGGCTCTGGCGGAGCTATTCTACCGGGGAAACTTCTCTCCGTGAGGGGGAAATCGTCATCACCAACAACTCTCCCATCTTGGGGAGGGTTATCTCCATCAACATGTTCACCAGCACCATTTCCTCTCCAACCCTAGTTCATCTCTTGTACCTAATATTTGTAACAAAACCTCAGATTGGTACCTGTGGGTTGCTAGTAGTGTTGATTACTCCTTGTAGTTGATGCTAGTTAGTTTACTTGGTGGAAGATCATACGTTCCGATCCATTATGAATATTAATACCCCTCTGATTATGACGTGAACTTGATTTGTGAGTAGTTACGTTTGTTCCTGAGGACATGGGGAGAAATCTTGCTATAAGTAGTCATGTGAATTTGGTATTCGTTCGATATTTTGATGAGATGTATGTTGTCTTTCCTCTAGTGGTGTCATGTGAACGTTGACTACATGACACTTCACCATTGATTGGGACTAGAGGAAGGCATTGGGAAGTAATAAGTAGATGATGGGTTGCTAGAGTGACAGAAGCTTAAACCCTAGTTTATGTGTTGCTTCGTAAGGGGCTGATTTGGATCCATATGTTTCATGCTATGGTTAGGTTTACCTTAATACTTCTTTTGTAGTTGCGGATGCTTGCAATAGAGGTTAATCATAAGTGGGATGCTTGTCCAAGTAAGGGCAGTACCCAAGCACCGGTCCACCCACATACCAAATTATCAAAGTAACGAATGTGAATCATATGAGCGTGATGAAAACTAGCTTGACGATAATTCTCATGTGTCCTCGGGAGCGCTTTCCTTTATATAAGAGTTTGTCCAGTCTTGTCCTTTGCTACAAAAAGGATTGGGCCATATTGCTGCACGTTATTTACTTTTACCACTCATTACTTGTTACCAATTACCTTATCACAAAACTATCTGCTACCGATAATTGCAGTGCTTGCAGAGATTACATTATTGAAAACTGCCTATCATTTCCTTCTGCTCCTCGTTGGGTTCGACACTCTTACTTATCGAAAGGGCTACGATAGATCCCCTAAAGTTGTGGGTCATCACAATGCGACATCGGAGGAAGTCGGCCCCCACAGGGTCGATTGTCAGCCCGGTAGCCTTTAGACGAGTGATCTTGTTTATTGTTGGGCGAAGCCTATCGTCAGTGAGGCCGAATTCCCACCAGTCATTGCCATGCACAAGGCACTCCGTCCGTTCCTGGCAATACTCCGAGGCTTCCTCATCCGAGATCCAGCACCAGTCTGCCCTCCACTTCTCCCATCTGTCGCGCTGCTGACCAGGGAGATAATCCCAATTTTCCCTCACCACCCGAGGAATCCAGCTTATGTTCCTGGAATGGTTGGCCTTGTTCTCCACTCGCGGGACGAAAAAGTGCCTGAACAGATCCACATTGGGGGCTACAACAACAAAGTTCTCGCACAAATTAGCGAAAATCGCCATACACACCATTGCATTCGGCGTGAACTTTAAAAGGTGGAACCCGTACACTACCATCATCACCTCAACGAAATCTGATAAGGGGGGACAAATGCCGCAGAAGAAGTGTGTGCAAAAGAATTGGTACGAGTTCGACATATCCTTTTTCCCCTCTGGCGGGATATTGGGCGCGCCATGCCCCTTTGGAAATTCCTTCCCCCACATGTATCCATACATTGCAATCAAGGCATCGCTGTCCACAATCGACGGGAAGAAGACCACATCTCCCCTTCACTTCTTATCTAGCTCAGCTGCTCTCTTCTTGCCCCCCTCCGTGACCACCTCCTTCGCGGCAGTCGCTTGCTTTCCCTTGAGAGCGGTAGTTTTCTTCCCCATCCTCGCAAAACCGTGGAAGAGATGGAAGAAGGGAAACTGGCTGAGAGATCGAAAGTGGATGTGGGTGCGAGAGAGGTCGCTTGGCTTTAGAAGGAAGATGATGGAGGGGGAGGCGGCTGCGAATGAGCAGTGCCCCTTCGCATTTTCCCCTTTACGGGGAACATATATGGAAAGGGAAGCGCGGCTCTTCACTGCTTCCTCCCAGAATGTTGCCGTTTTACATTTACTGCTACAGCCCCACAGCCACACAGCCTGCGGTAATTAAGCGGAGTGGGCGTTGGATTGACTGGTCATCATGACGAACTGCTGCACGCGCAACACCTCCTCGTCACGTGTACACGCACCACTTTGGGGCGCCTAAACGAACATGCCAGGCGACACATATGGCTCATGCCCGAGGGCTTCTATCGGGGTACACAAACAGGGGTGTATGTTTCCCCCAAAATTGAGCACGGACAGGCCAGCCTCGGGCACGGCAGCAAGAATGTAAGTGGCACCGACAAGACAAGACCAAGCCGAAGATATAGCTCTTTGGGGAATCAAAGGGTGGATCAAGAAGACCAAGATAAGACGAAGGAGCAAGATATCACTAAGAGAAAATCTCCCTTGGCGAATTGGCGAGCTCGGCCAGGTCGAGGCCACACCCATGACAAGTCTCAAGACTCCCCCAGTAGGCTTGCCGAGGACGCCGAGGGCGGATCGCCCCGCCAAGACGCTACCGCTCCACCGCACATCGACTGAAGTGACTTATCAATGACGTGTCGAGCCCCCACATGATTAAGTGGCATCCACCAAGCACATGGCGGCCACCCAGAATGTGTTTTACCTCCAAATGACACCCGTCTGACGACGTGTCAGGCGGATAGGGCAAGAGACAGTAAAAGTGGCACGACAAGGCTTGTCGGGCTACTCCACGACGTGACACAAACCGGTGCCTTTAACACACCCTGTCCTGTCTGCAGAGTTAGGTATGATAGAATTATTTGCTATCTAATCAACCAACAATTACCATATCGCCACTGTGGATACCCCTTAAACTATAAAAGGAGGCCCGAGGCAAGCTAAAGAGGATTCAGACCCTTGTACACTCATACACGCATAGCTTCTCTCACCGAGGCCACCTTGCCAAGCTTGAGAGTATGTCCTCTTTGCGCTCCCTCATCCAATCCACCAAAGCAGGGATTGGATTTTACGCTTTGCAGCATCCCGAACCCGGGTAAAAACAACCATGTCACCATTGCTGTGTTGCCTCAATGGTCTCCGTTCTTCGTGCAACACGCCCTTCCCCCTTGCCGAACCACAAGGGGACAATGGCCCAATAGGTGATCGTGTTTTCCCACGACACCATGCAGAAGACTGCATCTCTCTTATCTGACGAGATGGTGATGACTCCCATAGGACCAGGCATCTTCAAAGTGTCGTAGGCGTAGTGGGCCGCCGCCATGAACTTGGCCAGAGCTGGTCGGCCAAGAATCCCATCGAATGGCAGGGGAAGCTCAACAACATCGAACATAACCTTCTCCATCTTGAAGTTTATTTCCCTGCCAAACGTTATCGGTAAGGTAATATTTCCCTTCGGCTAGCTCCTTCCTTGGTTAATACCTTGGAAAGCGTGAGTCTTCTTCAGGTCTTCGTCAAGAATCTAGAGTTTGTTCAGCACATCAGGAGAAATCAAATTCAAGCCTGCCCCGCCATCAACCAACACCTTGGTGACCTTCAGTTTGCAAATTCTTGGTGAAACCAACAATGGCAAAAACCCTACCACAGTGATGCAGTCCGGATGGTCCTCAATGTCAAAGATGATGGGCGTGCGGAACACTTGAGTGGTTCTCTAGCGCTTGCTACTCGTCCTACCGCATTAACCTCATGTACCCACTTCTTGAGCTGGCGGTGAGAGGAGTGCAAATGTGCACCTCCGTCGATGCACATTGCCTTAGTAGCTTTCTGAATTTCCTATTCACTAGCTTCATCATCCTCTTCTTCGCTATCATCCTCATTCTCTTTCTTCTCACGGCCTCTGGCGAGTTTCTCTTTCTACTGATCAACCTTACCGCGGTTTCCGTTATGGACACCATGACCTTTCCCGCTAGCACCATTCTAATTTCTCTCCTTGTCGTGCCTCTCGTACTCAGCCATCTGCTTCTTAACCAACTTCTCAACTTGCTTGCAATCTTAGAGATCATGACCCTTGGTCCGATGGATCTTGCGGTATGGCCTGTTACACTTGTCGGTTTTCTCAGCAGCCGCAGCCGCCTGGCAATCATCGCAAGTTGCAGTTTCCTTGCCGGGTGTCTTGGTTTTTTGCTTCTTGTCGGCGCCTAGACCACTGGCACTCTCAACGGCCATCACTGCTCTCCCCTTCCGCTTCTTGTTGTGCCACTTGTTCTTCTTCCTAGGGGTGGTTGTGTAGTCATCGTCTTATGAATTGACTTCAACGCCAGCCTTTTCCCGTGGAAATCTTTTCCATTCTTTAGCCCGAACGCACTTATCGGCCAACCGTAGAGCTCACTGACGGTCTTGGGCAACTGAACATTCATCTTGGCCCGCATTCTGCGCTTGCACACATTTGTGTGAAATGCGGCAATCACAGCTGGCGGCTATATCTTTGGAATGTGGCAGTGTACTTGGCTGAATCTCTACAAATACGTGTGCAAACTCTCGCCTTCCTTCTGCAGAAGGGTTTGCAGGTCGCAAAGGCTGCCCTTGGAAATTTTGAAGGCGCCCACGAACTGAAGGAAATATGCCCTAGAGGCAATAATAAAGTTGTTATCTATATTTCCTTATATATCATGATAAATGTCTTTTATTCATGCTAGAATTGTATTAACTGGAAAAACTTGTTACATGTGTGAATACATAGACAAAACAGAGTGTCCCTAGTAAGCCTCTACTAGACTAGCTCGTTAATCAAAGATGGTTATGTTTCCTGACCATAGACATGTGTTGTCATTTGGTCAATGGGATCACATCATTAGGAGAATGATGTGATGGACAAGACCCATCCATTAGCTTAGCACTATGATCGTTTAGTTTTATTGCTATTGCTTTCTTCATGACTTATACATGTTCCTCTGACTATGAGATTATTCAACTCCCGAATACCATAGAAACACCTTGTGTTCTATCAAACGTCACAACATAACTGGGTGATTATAAAGATACTCTACAGGTGTTTCCGAAAATGTTTGTGGTGTTGGCATAGATCGATAATAGGATTTGTCACTCCGAGTGTCAGAGAGGTATCTCTGGGCCCTCTCGGTAAAACACATCGTAATAAGCCTTGCAAGCAAACAACTAATGAGTTAGTCACAAGAAGATGTATTACGGAACAAGTAAAGAGACTTGGCGGTGATGAGATTGAACTAGGTACGATGATACCAACAATCGAATCTCGAGCAAGTAACATACCGATGATAAAGGGAACAACATATGTTGTTATGCGGTTTGACCGATAAAAGATCTTCGTAGAATATGTAGGAACCAATATGAGCATCCAGGTTACGCTATTGGTTATTAATCGGAGATGAGTCTCGGTCATGTCTACATAGTTATCGAACCCGTAGGGTCCGCACGCTTAACGTTCGATGACGATCGGTATTATAAGTTTATGTGTTTTGATGTACCGAAGGTAGTTCGGAGTCCCGAATGTGATCACAGACATGAAGAGGAGTCTCGAAATGGTCAAGACATAAAGATTGATATATTGGAAGATTATATTCGGACACCGGAAGGTTTTCGGGGGTCATCGGATAAATACCGGAGTACCGGGAGGTTACCGGACCCCCCCCCCCCGGGGGAGTAAATGGGCCTTATTGGGCTTTAGGGGAGAGAGAGAGGATGCCTAGGCAGGTCGTGCGCCCCCTAGCCTAGTCCGAATTGGACTAGGGGGAGGGGCGGCGCCCCCTCCCTCCTTCTCTTCTCTCCCTCCCCTTCCTTCTTCTCCTACTCCTACTAGGAAAGGGGGAATCCTACTCCTAGTGGGAGAAGGACTCCACCCTTGGGCGCGCCATAGGAGGGATGGCCCTCTCCTCCTCTCCTCCTTTATATACGTGGCCAGGGGGCACCGCATAGACACACAAGTTGATTTCCTAGCCGTGTGCGATGCCCGCCTCCACAGTTACACACCTCGGTCATATCGTCGTAGTGCTTAGGCGAAGCCTTGGGCCGGTAACTTCATCATCACCGTCACCATGCCGTCGTGCTGACGGAACTCTCCCTCGACCTCAACTGGATCAAGAGTTCATGGGACGTCATCGATCTGAACGTGTGCTGAACACAGAGGTGCCGTACGTTTGGTGCTTGGATCGGTTGGATCGCAAAGACGTTCGACTACATCAACCGCGTCTCTAAACGCTCCCGCTTTCGATCCACAAGGGTACGTGGACGCACTCTCCCCGCTCGTTTCTATGCTTCTCCTAGATAGATCTTGCGTGATCGTAGGAATTTTTTTGAAATACTACGTTCCCCAACAGTGGTATCAAAGCCAGGTCTATGCGTAGATGATATGCACAAGTAGAACACAATGAGTTGTGGGTGATAATAGTCATACTGCTTACTAGCATGTCATACCTTGATTCAGCGGTATTGTGAGATGAAGCGGCCCGAACCGACATTACGCGTACGCTTACGCGAGACTGGTTTCACCGTTACGAGCACTCGTTGCTTAAAGGTGACCGGCAGGTGTCTGTCTCTCTCACTTTAGTTGAATCGAGTGTGACTACGCTCAGTCCTTGTGAAGGTTAAAACAGCACACTTGATGAAAAATCGTTGTGGTTTTGTATGCGTAGGTAAGAACGGTTCTTGCTAAGCCCGTAGCAGCCACGTAAAAACTTGCAACAACAAAGTAGAGGATGTCTAACTTGTTTTTGCGGGGCATGTTGTGATGTGATATGGTCAAGACGTGATGGGTTATACGTTATTGTATGAGATGATCATGTTTTGTAAATTATCGGCAACCAGCAGGAGCCTTATGGTTGTCTCTTTATTGTATGAATTGTGAAAGCCATGTAATTGATTTACTTCATCACTATGAGTTAGCGATAGTAGTAGTAGAAATATTTGGTGAGACGACCACGACGCTACGATGAAGATCATGATGTCAAGCCGGTGACGATGGAGATCATGGCGATTCTTTGGAGATGGAGATCAAAAGCACAAGATGATGATGACCATATCATGTCACATATTTTGATTGCATGTGATGTTTATCTTATTATGCTTCTTATTTTGCTTAGAACAGCGGTAGCGATATAAGATGATCCCTTACAAAATTTCAAGGTACAAGTGTTCTCCCTGAAAATGCACCGTTGCGAAAGTTCATCGTGCCGAGACACCACGTGATGATCGGGTGTGACAAGCTCTATGTTCAAATACGACGGGTGTAAGACAGTTTTGCACATGCAGAATACTCAGGTTAAACTTGACGAGCCTAGCATGTACAGACATAGCCTCGGAACACTGGAGATCGAAAAGTCGAGCATGAATCATATAGTAGATATGATCAACATAACATGTTCACCATTGAAAACTACTCCATCTCACGTGATGATCAGACATGGTTTAGTTGATTTGGATCACGTGATCATTTAGATGACTAGAGGGATGTCTATCTAAGTGGGAGTTCTTTACTAATATGATTAATTGAACTTTAATTTATCATGAACTTAGTCCTGATAGTTTTTGCATATCAATGTTGTTGTAGATCAATGACCCGTGCTACCGTTCCCTTGAACTTTAATTCATTCCTAGAGAAAGCTAAGTTGAAAGATGATGGTAGCAACTACACGGACTGGGTCCGTAACTTGAAGATTATCCTCATTGCTGCATAGAAGAATTATGTCCTTGAAGCACCGCTAGGTGACAGGCCTGCTACAGGAGCAACTTCGGACGTTATGAACGTGTAGCAAGCTCGTTCTGATGACTACTTGATATTTCAGTGTGCCATGTTTTACAGCTTAGAACCGGGACTTCAAAGACGTTCTGAACGTCATGGGGCATATGAGATGTTCCAAGAGTTGAAGTTAATATTTCAAGCAAATGCCCGAATTGAGGGATATGAAGTCTCCAATAAGTTATACAACTGCAACATGGAGGAGAACAGTTCTATCAGTGAACACTTACTCAGAACGTCTGGGTACTACAATCACATGAGTCAACTTGGTTGCAAAGTTGATGAAGATAGTGTTATTGATAGAGTTCTTGAATCACTGCCATCGAGCTATAAAGGCTTCGTGATGAACTATAATATGCAAGGGGTGCAGAAGACAATTCCCGAGCTCTTCGCTATGCTCAAAGCTGCGGAGGTAGAAATCAAAAAGGAGCATCAAGTGCTGATGGTTAACAAGACCACTAGTTTCAAGAAAAAGGGCAAGGGAAAGAAGGGGAACTTCAAGAAGAATAGCAAGCCAGTTGCTAATCCCGCAAAGAAACCCAAGTCTAAAGCAAAGCTTGATACTGAGTGCGTCTACTGCAAAGGGACTGGACACTGGAAGCGGAACTGCCCCAAGTATTTGGCGGATAAGAAGGATGGCAAAGTGAACAAAGGTATATTTGATATACATGTTACTGATGTGTACCTCACTAATGCTCGTAGTAGCACCTGGGTATTTGATACTGGTTCGGTTGCTAATATTTTTAACTCGAAACAGGGGCTACGGATTAAAGGGAGATTAGTTAAGGACGAGGTGACGATGCGCATGGGAAATGGTTCCAAAGTCGATGTGATCGCCGTCGGCACGCTACCTCTACATCTACCTTCGGGTTAGTTTTAGACCTAAATAATTTTTATTTGGTGCCACCGTTGAGCATGAACATTATATCTGGATCTTGTTTGTTGCGAGACGGTTATTCATTTAAATCATGGAATAATGGTTGTTCTATTTATATGAGTAATATCTTTTATGGTCGTGCACCCTTGAAGAGTGGTCTATTCTTGTTGGATCTCGATCGTAGTGATACACATATTCGTAATATTGAAGCCAAAAGATGCAAAGTTGATAATGATAGTGCAACTTATTTGTGGCACCGCCATTTAGGTCATATTGGTGTAAAGCGCATGAAGAAACCCCATGGTGATGGGCTTTTGTAATCACTTGATTATGAATCACTTGGTGCTTGTGAACCATGCCTCATAGGCAAGATGACTAAAACTCCGTTCTCCGGAACAATGTAGCGAGCAACTGACTTATTGGAAATCATACATACTGATGTATGTGGACCGATGAGTGTTGAGGCCCGCGGCAGGTATCGTTATTTTTTGACCTTCACAGATGATTTGAGCAGATATGGGTATATCTACTTGATGAAACACACGTCTGAAACATTTGAAAGGTTCAAAGAATTCCAGAGTGAAGTAGCGAATCATCATAACAAGAAAATAAAGTTTCTGCGATCTGATCACGGAGGCGAATATATGAGTTACGAGTTTGGTCTTCATTTGAAACAATGTGGAATAGTTTCACAGCTCACGCCATCTGGAACACCACGGCGTAATGGTGTGTCCGAACGTTGTAACCGTATTTTATTGGATATGGTGCGATCTATGATGTCTCTTACTGATTTATCACTACCGTTTTGGGGTTATGCTTTAGAGACAGTTGCATTCACGTTAAATAGGGCACCAACTAAATCCTTTGAGACGACGCCTCATGAACTATGGTTTACCAAGAAACCCAAGTTGTTGTTTCTTAAAGTTTGGGGCTCTGATGCTTATGTGAAAAAGTTTAAACCTGATAAGCTCGAACCCAAGTTGGAGAAATGTGTCTTCATAGGATACCGAAAGGAAACTGTTGGGTACACCTTCTATCACAGATCTGAAGGCAAGATATTTGGTGCTAAGAATGGATCCTTTCTAGAGAAGGAGTTTCTCTCGAAAGAAGTGAGTGGGAGGAAAGTAGAACTTGATGAGGTAATTGTACCTTCTCCCGAATTGGAAAGTAGTACATCACAGGAACTGGTTCCAGTAATTCCTACACCAATCAGCGAGGAAGCTAATGATGATGATCATGAAACTTCAGATCAAGTTTTTACTAAACCTCGTAGGTCGACCAGAGTGCGTTCCGCACCAGAGTGGTATGGTAACCCGGTTCTGGAAGTCATGTTGCTAGACCATGATGAACCTACAAACTATGAGGAAGCGATCACGAGCCCAGATTCCGCAAAATGGCTTGAGGTCATGAAATCCGAGATGGGATCCATGTATGAGAACAAAGTGTAGACTTTGGTTGACTTGCCCAATGACCAGCAAGCCATTGAAAATAAATGGATCTTTAAGAGGAAGACTGACGCCGATGGTAATGTTACTGTCTACAAAGCTCGACTTGTTGCGAAAGGTTTTCGACAAGTTCAAGGAGTTGACTACAATGAGACTTTCTCACCCGTAGTGATGCTTAAGTTTGTCCGAATCATGTTGGAAATGAAAGACCTCGGTGAAGCTGCTTATATATTGTGCATCAAGATCTATAGAGATAGATCAATACGCTTAATTGGACTTTCACAAAGCACATACCTTGATAAAGTTTTGAAGAAGTACAAAATGGATCAGTCAAATAAAGGGTTCTTGCATGTGTTACACGGTGTGAAGTTGAGTAAGACTCAATGCCCGACCACTTCAGAAGATGGAGAGAAAATTAAAGTCATTCCCTATGCTTCAGCCATAGGATATATCATGTATGCAATGTTGTGTACCAGACCTAATGTGTGCCTTGCTATAAGTGTAGCAGGGAGGTACCAAAGTAATCCAGGAGTGGATCACTGGACAGCGGTCAATAACATCCTGAAGTACCTGAAAAGGACACATGATATGTTTCTCGTTTATGGACGTGACACAGAGCTCATCATAAATAGTTACGTCGATTCAAGCTTTGACACTGATCCGGATGACTCTAAGTCACAAACCGGATATGTAGTTTTGTTGAACGGTGGAGCTGTCAGTTGGTGCAGTTCCAAGCAGAGCATCATGGTGGGATCTACGTGTGAAGCGGAGTACATAGCTGCTTCGGAAGCAGCAAATGAAGGAGTCTGGATGAAGGAGTTCATATCCGATCTAGGTGTAGTACCTAGTGCATCGGGGCCAATGAAAATCTTTTGTGACAACACTGGAGCAATAGCCTTGGCGAAGGAATCCAAGTTTCACAAGAGAACCAAGCACATCAAGAGACGCTTCAATTCCATCCGCGATCAGGTCAAGGAGGGAGACATAGAAATTTGCAAGATACATACGGATCTGAATGTTGCAGACCGTTTAATAAGCCTCTTCCACGAGCAAAACATGATCAGCACCAAAACTCCATGGGTGTTAGAATCATTACTATGTAATTTGGATTATTGACTCTAGTGCAATTGGGAGACTGAAGGAAATATGCCCTAGAGGCAATAATAAAGTTTTTATTTATATTTCCTTATATATCATGATAAATGTCTTTTATTCATGCTAGAATTGTATTAACCAAAAACTTGATACATGTGTGAATACATAGACAAAATAGAGTGTCCCTAGCATGCCTCTACTAGACTAGCTCGTTAATCAAAGATGGTTATGTTTCCTGACCATAGACATGTGTTGTCATTTGATCAACAGGGTCACATCATTAGGAGAATAATCTGATGGACAAGACCCATCTGTTAGCTTAGCATTATCATCGTTTAGTTTTATTGCTATTGCTTTCTTCATGACTTCTACGTGTTCCTCTGACTATGAGATTATGCAACTCCCGAATACCATAGGAACACCTTGTGTGCTATCAAACGTCAAAACATAACTGGGTGATTATAAAGATGCTCTACAAGTGTCTCCCAAAGTGTTTGTGGTGTTGGCATAGATCAAGAAAAGGATATGTCACTCCGAGTGTCGGAGAGGTATCTCTGGGCCCTCTCGGAAATACACATCATAATAAGCCTTGCAAGAAAACGACTAATGAGTTAGTCATGAGATGATGTATTACGGAACGAGTAAAGAGACTTGCCGGTGACGAGATTGAACTAGGTAAGATGATACTGACGATCGAATCTCGGGCAAGTAACATACCGATGACAAAGGGAACAACGTATGTTGTTATCCGGTTTGACCGATAAAAGACCTTCGTAGAATATGTAGGAACCAATATGAGCATCCTGGTTCTGCTATTGGTTATTGACCGGAGATGAGTCTCGGTTATGTCTACATAGGTCACGAACCCATCGGGTCCGCACGCTTAACGTTCGATGATGATCGTATTATGAGTTTATGTGTTTTAATGTTCCAAAGGTAGTTTGGAGTCCCGGATGTGATCACAGACATGATGAGGAGTCTCGAAATGGTCGAGACATAAAGATTGATATATTGGAAGATTATATTCGGACATCGGAAGGTTTCCGGGGGTCACCGGATAAATACCGGAGTACCGGGAGGTTACCAGAACCCCCCTGGCGAGTAAATGGGCCTTATTGGGCTTTAGGGGAGAGAGAGGGGGGCTGCCTAGGGCAGGCCGTGCGCCCCCAAGCCTAGTCTGAATTGGACTAGGGGGAGGGGCGGCGCCCCCTCCTTCCTTCTCTTCTCTCCCTCCCCTTCCTTCCTCTCCTACTCCTACTAGGAAAGGGGGAATCCTACTCCTAGTGGGACTAGGACTCCACCCTTGGGCGCGCCATAGGAGGGCCGGCCCTCTTTTCCTCTCGTCCTTTATATACGTGGCCAGGGGGCACGCCATAGACACACAAGTTAATTTCCTAGCCGTGTGCAGTGCCCACCTCCATAGTTACACACCTCGGTCATATTGTCGTAGTGCTTAGGCGAAGCCCTGGGTCGGTAACTTCATCATCACCGTCACCACGCCGTCGTGCTAACGGAACTCTCCCTCGACATCAACTGGATCAAGATTTCGTGGGACGTCATCGATCTGAACGTGTGCTGAACGAGTAGGTGTCGTACGTTCGGTGCTTGGATCGGCTGGATCGCGAAGACGTTCGACTACATCAACCGCTAACTAAACGATCCCGCTTTCAGTCTACGAGGGTACATGGACACACTCCCCCCACTCGTTTATATGCTTCTCCTAGATAGATCTTGCGTGATCGTAGGAATTTTTTGAAATACTCCGTTCCCCAACACAAACTCATTGCACAAATCTGCCCAAGAGGAGATGGAATTATCTGGCAAGTGCATTAGCCAGGACCTCACGTTTGGCTTTAGAGCCAATGGAAAGTAGTTGGCTAGAACTTTTTCATCCCTTCCCCTAGCGGCTTGAACGAAAATCGTGTAGATTCCCAGAAACTCCGCTGGATTCAACTTCCGATCGTACTTATCGAGCAAGTCAGACTTGAAGGTGCTAGAGGATGGTCACTGGACTTGTCGCAGCTTCTAGGTGAACGCCGGGTAGCCTACCTTGTCAGGAAGGTACCCACCAGCACTGGAGCGAGCTCGTCTACATCGGTACCATTACGCTTGTCTGACTAACGGCGTGTCCCACGACGCCGCTCAATGGTGACGGAAGCATCCTCCATCCTCCTGTCTCTCAACAATTGATGTTGATCTTGCTGGAGCCACGGATCCGACAAAGCCATTTATGACTCATCATGATCATCAACGTCTTGGGGTTGCAAAGTTCGTTGCGGTCGCCCCTCAGTGGGCTGCCACGGAGAGGACTGCATCGTAGGTGCGGTCCACCCATCTTGGCCACCAGCACGGGTTGCCGGCTTCGCTTGAGGGCGTCACGATGGCTCCATGCATTGTGCCTTATTGACCTCAGCAAACCGCCACCTCTTTGTCGTCTTCCAGCTGATGTCAAAGAGATTCTTTGCCATCCGCTTTGCGGAAGCGGACGGCAAAGAAAGTGTTGATGGCAAAAAGTGTATTTGCCGTCAGCTGCTTCTTTGCCATCAGCCAGCTGACGGCAACGAGCTAAAAGGCAGACGACAAAGAGCTAGGTGGGCCCCACAGGGCACGACATGGCTAGGTCAGCTTCTTTGCTATCTGCTAGCGGACGGTAAAGAGGAGACATGGGCCAGACCTGACGGTCACTCTCTTTGCCATCTTCTAGCAGACAACAAAGAAGGCCCACTTAACGGGGTGGCGCCGTCTCCCTCTCTCTCTTTCTCTCTCCCTCCCACGCGCCCGCCTCTCTCCTTGCTACTTCTCGAGCATGCGTTGTATTCCCTCGAAGTGGAAAGGGAGATGCAGCACAGTAGCGTAAGTATTTCCCTTAGTTTTTGAGAACCAAGGTATCAATCCAGTTGGAGACCACGCGCGAGTCCCTCGCACCTGCACAAACAAATAAGAACTTCGCAGCCAACGCGATAAGGGGTTGTCAATCCCTCTATGGTCACTTACGTAAGTGAGATCTGATAGAGATGATAGTTTATATTTTTTGTATTTTTGATTTATAAGAACAGGAAATAAAAGCGATAAAAGTAAAGTAGATGTAGATTGATATGTAGAGAATAGACCCGGGGGGCATAGTGTTCTCTAGTGGCTTCTCTCATGATAGCGATATTCTACAGCAGGTAAACAAATTACTGTCAAGCAATTGATAGAAAAGAGAATAATTATGAGACTATCTAGGCATGATCGTTGTATATATGCATCACGTCCGAGACAAGTAGACCGACTCCTGCCTGCATCTACTACTATTACTCCACACATCGACTGCTATCCAGCATGCATCTAGTGTATTGAGTTCATAAGAACAGAGTAACGCCTTAAGCAAGATGACATGATGTAGAGGGATAAACTCAAGCAATATGATATAAACCCCATCTTTTTATCCTCGATGGCAACAATACAATACGTGCCTTGCTGCCCCTACTGTCACTGGGAAAGGACACCGCAAGATTGAACCCAAAGCCAAGCACTTCTCCCATTGCAAGAACTATAGATCTAGTAGGACAAACCAAACCGATAATTCTAAGAGACTTGCAAGGATATTATGAGCACACATAAAAAGTTCAGAGAAGAACCAAATATCTTTCATAGATAACCTTGATCATAAACTCACAATTCATCGGATCTCAACAAACACACCGCAAAAAGAGATTACATCGAATAGATCTCCTCGAAGACCGAGGAGAACTTTGTATTGAGACCCAGAGAGAGAGAAGAAGCCATCTAGATACTAGCTATGGACCCGAAGGTCTGTGGTAAACCACTCACAACTCATGGTGAGGGCGATGATGATGATGATGATGACCTCCATGATGGATCCCCCTCCGGTGGAGCTCCGGAACAGGCTCCAAGATGGAATCTCCACGAGACCAGAAGGTACAGCAGTGGAATTAGGGTTTTCTCACTGTTCACGGAGGTTCTGGGGTACGTAGAGTTATATAGGAAGAAGGAGGGCACCGGGGGACGCTCGAGGGGGCCACGAGGCAGGCGGCGCGCCTTGGGAAGGGGGGCGCGCCCCCCACCCTCGTGGGCCACCTCTTGATCCCCTGACGTGGTTCTCAAGCTCCGCGTGCATGATTTTCTCCAAAAATATCTCTCGCGAAGGTTTCATTCCGTTTAGACTCCGTTTGATATTCTTTTTCTGCAAAACCCTGAAACAGGCAAAAAACAGCAATATGGACTGGGCCTTTGGATTAGTAGGTTAGTCCCAAAAATGATATAAAAGTGAATGATAAAGCCCATTAAACATCCAAGACTTCATAAATAATAGCATGGAACAATCAAAAATTATAGATACGTTGGAGACGTATCACTCCTGTTGTCGCCGCCGCCGCAGTCGCCGCCGCCGTCAGCCCCGCCCCCGGACCCAGCCCCCACCGTCGGCCCGCCCCGCCACCGTCCAGCGTCCCCCCCGCCAACAATAGCCAGGTCGCAGCGGCCGCCCCGCCGCGCCCCATCGCCGGAGAGGCCTGCGCTGCCCCACTCGGTGCCAGACCCCTCCCCATGGCCCCTGCACCGCCCCGCCCCACTGCCACACTCCTCCCCATGGCCCCTACGCCGCCCCGCCCCACCGGCCGACCTCG
>LR738714.1:276905796-276994918 GCA_902687465.1 Secale cereale | reverse complement strand
CCGACTATCGACACCCCGACCCCTGACACCCCGACCCACGACACCCTGACACTACAACACGACCCTGACCCAGACACCCCGACACCCTGACATCCCGATCGACCCCGACACCCTAGCACCACACCCCGACCCCGACCCCGACCCCGATGGGGTCATATATTTTTGAATTATGAGTTAGGTCGTATATTTTTCGATTTTCTTATGCAAAACATCATATATATTTGTGTTGATCGGATGGATTTAGATGAGCAGTTATTTTGTCACTGCGAGGGTGTGGTGTTTGACGACATCCCCGTTTGTTCGACGAGCTCCGCCCCTGTGTTCGTTGGTGAGCCCAAATGAGATCTCCTCCTCCCCTCTTCATTTGCTCTGTTCCGGTCTTCGTGCCGATGAAACTTGCTAGCTATAGGTGTCAATCATCAGTATGTGTAACCACTATGCGTCTCCCGTTCGAAAGGGTTACATCTATAAATATGCATGCATTTGCATATTTATAATCGTGATTCTTTCGAATTGTCCAACGTTATCCATGGACAGCCCAGGTATGTGTAGATTGGGTTCGTTTTCCCATATGCTCTGCTCCCGATCCGATGCAGAATTTCGTCAATGCCTCTCTGTTGTTCTCCGGGTACACATCCTCTCTGCTTATTGCCAAGGCATGTATCAGGAGAACAGCGGGGAGGTGCTGTCGAAATTTTTCATCGGATCCGGAGCAGAGCATGGGAAAACGAACCCAGTCTACACATACTCGGGTGGGATTAGGACCTATCTTTACCTATTAGCATGTAGGTTGCATGGACGTAATAAAACTGACAAACTACATTAACTGATGGATATGGTTTGCTTAATTATGTATAGATTTCTTGTGTGTCCAGTAGGAAGTCACTATGAGTGATCGTGCGTGAATGTACACCGGTTACACTAGACAGAAAGTTTGGATCGAGGAATGGTTAACAAAAACCAAGGGGTTTGTTAGAGCCGCATTTGCAAAAGGCCAAAAAAAGATGGTGCCCCTGTGTCCGGTCCGACAACTATAATAAGAGGGACGAGCTTGAAATGAGTAAAGACCTGCAGAAGATTGGTTTTACGCCTGGTTACATGATCTGGACATTTCATGGTGAGTCTGCCCAACGTGCCAGAGCCGAGGTGGTTCGTCGTCGCACTGACGAGCATGGTACCGGGATGAAGACATGGTGCAAGACTTTGACAATGCTCAGGACTCAGACAAGGAGATGGAGGAATCTATAAAGGCCTTCACTGAAATGTTGGAGTCCTCAAAACATCCTCTCCACAAGCACACTGAGCTTTGTTAGCTGGATGCCATCTCACAAATGATGGCTTTGAAGGCTCAATTCAACTTGGGCAGAGAATGCTACGACACAATGATGACAGTATTCAGACGATTTCTACCAAAAGGCCATGTGCTACCTACAAAACTATACCAGTCAGACAAAATCCTCCCTGCTCTTAAGATGCCCTATGTGAAGATACATGCCTGTGAGAAAGGATGTATCTTATTTAGGCTTCAGTGTGAGGACTTGACCTATTGTCCCATTTGCAAGTCTTCTAGGTATGTTGTGGTAGACAACGGTATGGGTGAGAAGACGCAGACCAAAATACCCGTTAATGTTCTTCGGTATATGCCAATCTTACCAAGACTTCAATGTCCTTTCATGGTCGAAGAGACGGCCAGACAGATGACATGGCACAAAACGGGCAAAAGAACCGAACTAGATGTAGACCGGAATGTGATGATGGTGCACACATCGGATGGTGAAGCGTGGAAGCGCTTCGATGCATTACATAAGGAAAAAAGGCAGATCCAAGGCATCCTTGAGTCGCCGTCAGCACGGATGGGTTTAGTGTGTTTCGTCAGACGGCAGCCCAATACAGTTGTTGGCCCAATGGGTATGCAGCAAATCTAAAGAGGGGAGCAAGTCTTGAAAAATTGAAAATATTTGGTCTAAAAAGTCATGATTGGCACATATGGATTGAGCGGATAATGTCGGTGATGTTGCGTGGCTTCATCCCTAAAGATGCATGGCTAGTACCGGCAGAGCTAAGCTATTTCTTACGTGTTCTTTGTGCGAAAGAACTATCGCCTGGCCTCATAGAAGGAATGGAACAGTTGGCGCTGGAGTTGATCTGCAAGTTAGAGTTGATCTTCCCGCCAAGCTTCTTTAATCCAATGCAACACTTGATTTTGCATCTTCCGACCGAGGCAAGATTGAGAGGGCCCGTGCAAAATCGTTGGTGCTACTCAACTGAGAGGATGAAGAAGACGCTTCGAGCAAATGTAAAAATAAAAACGTAGAATTGAAGCATCGATGGCCGAGCCATTCATCACTGAGGAGGCGGCAAACTTCGTGACAACACACTACGAAGCCAAAAATCATCATCTGCATAATCCGAAGCCTCGGTACAATACTGACAAACCTTAAAAGGATCAATCCAACCTCAGCCTATTCAAAGGGAATCTCACACCAGCCAGTGGTTGGAAACCAGTATCATTGGATTTTGAAGAATGGCGGACCATTTCGCTGTATCTCTTCAACAACCTAACAGAAGTGCGGACGTACATCGAGTAAGATCTCGGTACATACAATTCTTCGCAACTTCTAATTCCTTTGAACTGATCTTATTCCTGGATATTTGATGCAGTAGATACATCGCGATATTCTCGTATGGAGCGCTGATCCAAAAGGATTTCGTCGAAGAGTATGAGCTTCTGGCAAAGCAAGGAGGCGAATATCCCGGTTTCATCTCTTGGTTCAAAAAATGGTAATTTCCATTATACCATTTCACTTCATTGCCTAATTTGCGACTAATGCAACAATCCTTTCGTATTAAACTTGTAGGCTAATTCAGAGATTATGGATGCCAAATTGAGACAAGTACCTAATGGTTTTGACTATAAGGTCTATTCATTTGACAAATACGACATCAACAGGTATCGGTTTCGTACCTATGGCAAAGAGCTATCCATGGCTGACCGAAAGTCTACAAATTGTTATGTCTCTGCTATTGGCGAAGGAAATATCGAGTATTACAAAAGAGTTGAAGCAATTTATGAACTTCAATTCGATGGTGAAAACCCACCAAACGTCGTAGTCTTCTGATGTTATTGGTTCCAGCGGAGGGAGACTAGAAGGACTCATGAACATATAGGGCTAGTCGAAATCAAACAAAGCACCCATTTGGATGTTCTCGATGTCTATATTACGGCTCAACAGGCAACCCAAGTTTTCTATCTACCGTGGGCCTGTCAAAGTGATCAAAATCTCAATGGTTGGGATGTCGTTTATGAAGTGCCGCCATGTGTTAGACCACCTCCCCCCAATGAATAGGATTATGAACCTCACAATAACTAAGACACATATGACGAAGGAGAATTCTTCCAAGAAACATGTCTTTCCAAAAAAGTTTCAAGAATCGCTCTACTCCACCCCAGAACATAGAAGTAGACAACGATAGTGAATCCGACTTCACCCCGGAGCCGGAACAAGAAGAGCCGGAACTGGAAGAAGTTACTGCTGCAGATGACCTGTCAATGCTTGAACGATTACGTAAAGGAGGCCTTTCACATGTTGATGCATTTATTGATGATGATGATGATGAGCACGTCACTGATAGTGATGATGATGATGCATTTAATGATCCCGGAGCATATATAGACGATTCAGAGTAATATTATTTATGTGAGGTATTCAATTTTTTATTATGTTCATGATGATGATACACTTAAATTATATACATATTATTCATATCAGGTATTCAATTTTTTTATGTTGTACTAATTTTGTTTACCTTTTGTCATTGCAGGTGTTGACAGGATGGTGGGCAAGGGTCCAGAGCGCCCAGAGCCTCCTGCGAGCGCTACTGGCTGGAGGGGTGGTTCCATTATTCCACCCCAACCCCTCCGAAGAGCGCTACTAGACCGTATGCACACAGCAGCGGTGGGTGCTTCTTATTCAGCTAGGAGTGGTCGGGGAGGATGAAGAAGGCTGCTAGAGGTGGACGTGGCAGCGGGAGAGGTAGGAAGGCTGCTACGCCTTCCTCGCCACTAGCCCCAGCCGATTCACCCGACCACAGGACTACTCCGTCTGATGTGGACCCATCAGACTCGGGTCCTTCGGTCCACCAGACTCGGGTCGCCAATCCTTGGCCTAACGTGTACCCGTCAGACTCAGGTCCTTCGGCCCACAAGACTCTTCACCGATCCTTCTCCCCACGTGAGTACGGTCCCAGAGTCTTCGTCCCAGAAGACTCCAGTCCCGGAGTCTTCTTCCCACGAGACTCCGGAGGCTAGTCGCCCTACTGATGGTAGTGAGGACACCTTTTCTGATGATAGCTACAGCGACGACGAGCCAGTTGAGAAGGGCAAGAAGGTCTACCAGCATGGCGGTACAAAGCTCCCGCCCGTGCCGACGACCACCGAGCAGAGGTACTTGATTGCGCCTAATGGGTTGAAGTAAGTGCATTTACTCTTTTTAACCTTTTGCCTTCGCGTTTCTTTAAATTAATATCTAATGTGTTGGCCTTGTCATACTGCAGGGGCTGGGTACACCCCCGTGGTTCCCGCAGGCCCAACTAGGTCTTTGGTGTACTTTGCCGGCAGCACTTCCCTGGGTGGGTCACATTGCCCGGTGAGGGCCAAGTTCCACAGCTAGCACTGACTTGGGAGCTGCACTCGGTTGCCCCGGCCCCGCCGAAGTATTTGGTCGCCGGTGTCGTGTGCGAGACGGTGACTGAGATTGTGTTCCGTCGGTTTTGGGTAATTTGTCCTTTACAGAATTAAAAATCAACACTACCTAGTGATTGTACTAATCAGTGTTGTCTTGTTTGATTGCAGACCTTCCACAGGGTTTCAGAGGGAGAGGAGGAGGCCGCGTGTAAGGTTGTCGATGCCGAGTGCAAGCGCTTACTTCAAAACTTACGGCATGAGGCTCGGGTGCAGGCCGTTCGAGACTACTACGCCTCGAAGGGTATTAGGAGGGCCAAGAAGAAGTGTCGCGGCAAGTTTCTGAGTAAGGACAAGTACATGATGGTAATTACCTATTCTTAAGGCCTTGAACTTAGTTTTCTTGATTTGATTCGTAGGTGTAGCGTTGAAATTTCTCTTGACTAACTGAGGTGCCCCCGAGATGGTGTGCGGATAAGATGGACTGTTGGGAGGCGTTGGTGGATGCCTGGTGCTCTCCCCAATGGTAGTCGAACACCATAGGGCCAAGGATAAGCATGACCAAACGGAAGGTGTGCCACACCATCAAGGGAGCTCCAACCTGTTTGAGTACGGGGATCACTGGGTATGTGTTAGCTAAATAATGACCTAAACTTATCTTAGCTAGTTCATTTATGACACATTTAGCTCTAAAATGACATAATAACCTTAGATAGCTGTATAAAATGCCTAAATATGCTTTAGTTAGTTATAAAGTGCCATAACTACCTTGGATAGCTCAATAACGACCTAAACTGATCTTAGCTAGTTCATTTATGGCATATTTAGCTCTAAAATGACATAATAACCTTAGATAGCTGTATAAAATGCCTAAATATGCTTTAGTTAGTTATAAAATGGCATAACTACCTTGGATAGCTTAAAAACGACCTAAACTAATCTTAGCTAGTTCATTCATGACATAATTAGCTCTAAAATGACATAATCACCTTAGATAGCTCTATAAAATGCCTAACTATGATTTAGTTAGCTAAAAAATGGCTTAACTACCTTGGATTGCTCAATAATGACATAATTAGCATACTTTGGTCAATAATGGCATAATAATCTTGGTTACCTCCAAAATGACCTAAACTTACTTTGTTTTCCTCAAGAATGATATAATAACCTTAATTAGCTCCAAAATGACCTATTTACATAACAATATCGTTCTTCATGCTAGCTTGAGCCCTTAACTAATATTGTGTTCCTCTCTCTCAGGCGAACCACCATAAGAAGCCTGTGCCAAATCCGTTTGACCTCTATGCCATGGCCCATAGTGCCCCCTACAAGAAGGCCAAGGCATTCTCAGAGTCTGGCCTAGATAATCCACAGAGCTTCACCAATGTCTCCTCCCACCATAAGCTCGTGAGGTACAGAGACGAGGGGAAGGCGAGGAAAGGGGATGACTTTAACCCGAGCTAGGATCCTTTTGATATAGAGCTGGTCATGATATCTGGTGGCGGGAGGACCCATGGCGCCATGGCCATTGGTGATGGACTGATACGTTGTCCTAGGACTCTCCCATAGATCAAGAAGTGCTAGAGTAGCTCTGATCCTGAGATAAAGCCTTCTGCACGCCCCATGGAGCTTGCCATGGCGGTTAGTTGTACACACTCTCTCACCTTTCCTCCGTTACATTGTGTGTGCGTCCGTCGATGATTACAATGCTAACGAGGAGTGGTGTGTTGCAGGCATTGGTTGAGAAAGAGAGACTGAAGACCCAGGCGCTTTTGGAGAAGTCAAAAAGTGAGGCGGCGGAGAGGGAGAGGGAGATGGAGGAGAGGACGGCTAAGCTGTTGGAGGAGGAGAGGAACCGGAAAGAGGCGTCTCACCGGGCCCTATACGAGCTCCTCGTGGTACGTTTCTTGTGCATATTAGCCAAATCTTGCACGTAATGTTCGCATTACTAACTAATATGACTAACTCGTGATAACCCAGACCATGTGCGAGCAAAACCGTCAGACCCCTCCGCCGATGCCCCAGATTGCTCTGACAACCACAATGAGTTTGATATCAATGATCGTTAGTTACTAGTATTCACACATTGAGTTGCATCATGCTAATGAGACATTATTGGAAATGATCTTTGGTGCAGCATGCCTCCCGACAAGCATCAACCAATCCTTCTGCGTCTGGCAATGGCGGAACCCCGCCCGGTCCTTCACCTCCGTTTGCCACTGCCGCAGCCCCGACCGGTCCTTCACCTCCGTGATAACGGTATTTTTCTTCTTATTTAACCTATTTAGTCCATTTATGACATAATTTATCCTATTTAGTCCACAAATGACATAATAAGATGAAGAAAATCAAGTAAGAGGATGAAAAGAAGGAATAGGAAGAAAAGAAGAAGAAGAACAACAACAAGAAGAAGAAGTCCTTCTTCTGCTTCTTCTTCTTCTTTTCCTCCTCTTATTTGTTTTTATTCCTAAATGGCATAATAACATTGCTAAGCTCATTACTGTCATATACTTAGCTTGTTCTCCTCTAAAATGACACAATAAGCTTAGTTAGGTCAAAAATGACATAATTAGCTAGGTTAGCTTAAAAATGACCAAGATAAACTAGGTTAGCTCCAATATGATCCATTTAACCTACGTTAGCTCCTAAATGACCTATTTACCTATCTTAGCTCTAAATTGACCTACACACTTAGCATTTTTACCTAACTTAGCCCAAAAATGGCATTTTTACCTACATTAGTTTGAAAATAAGAAGATAAAGAATAGGAGAGGGGAGAAAGAAAGAGAAGATAAATTCTTCTTCTTCTTCTTTTCCTCCTCTTCCTTTTCTTCTAGCTAGTCTTCTCCTTCTTATTATTATTCTAACTTTCATCTTTCCCAATTTGCAGAATTGCTTTAGATGAGGAAGCTTGCATTGATGGAGTGTACTATTCTTCTGGTGCTTCCTCTTATTGTTTATGAAAACTTGTTTGGATATGTATGTCTATATGGATATGTTGTCATTGGAAACTTGTTTCTGGATATGTATGTATATATGGATATGTTGGATAGGACTTTGTTGAACTATGTTGTTGGATATGTTATATTTGATGAAATATGTTGTTGGACATGTTGTTATATGTTATTGGATATGTTGGATATGTATGTATGTATATGTGTGTATGAAATCCTGTCAAATTAAATGGATTCAAATAAAAACAGGGGATATATAGCCTCTTTGCCATCTGCTAGCGGACGACAAAGAGGTTTGCCGACTGCTAGCAGATGGCAAAGAGGCCACGTGGCAGCTACGTGTACAAAGTGGGAACACTGGGCTGCCTATTTGGGCACTTTGCCGTCTGCCAGCAGACGGCAAAGATTCAAAGCTCTTTGCCATCTGCTGGCAGACGGCAAAGTACCCAAGTAGGACTGGCAAACAGGGCCAGCTATGCCGTCCGCCAGCAGACAGCAAAGATTCAAAGCTCTTTGCCATCCGCTGGCAGACGGCAAAGTACCCAAGTAGGACTGGCAAACAGGGCCAGCTATGCCGTCCGCCAGCAGACGGCAAAGATTCAAAGCTCTTTGCCATCCGCTGGCAGACGACATAGCTGGCCACCTGGCAGCTTCCAAGTGTTGTCCGAGCTGAGGTCTTTGTCGTCCGCCAGCAGACGGCAAAGAGCTTTGCCTCTTTGCCGTCTGCTGGCAGACGACAAAGCACGCCGTTAACCCCTAATGGCGCTCCCCCCACCCCACTGCCGTCCATGATCTTTGCCGTCTGCCGGCCACCGATGGCGGACGGTGAAGCAGACGACAAAGAAGGCCTTTGCTGGCACTCGTTCAGACGGACAGTTTGCCGTCCGCCATGGCGGACGGCAAAGAAGCTGATTCCAGTAGTGCGAGGAGGCTTTGGATGGTCGCTCTCCACTCATCCATTTTGTCTGCCACTTGAGGGAAGTCCAGCAACAGCTGAGCTCTGGCCACCGCTTCGGCCACCGTCTCTTGCATGGCGTGGGAGACAGAGCGTGACACTGCTCGACTTCGGGTCGAACCAGAAGGAGCATCGTCGGTCCCTCGCCACCCAGGCCCACCGCCGGAGAGACCTGACGCGACCGGATCTGTTCTCAGTGATCGGGCTCTTGGTCAGCTGGGCTTTTCCCGTGCAGGCATCGTAGTTGCGTGTCGATGGTGCCGCTCGTGGTGTTATTCCGTTCACTCGTCATTAGTGCATGTCCCGCCTCTGCCCCCCATGTCGCGCAGCCAGTGGTCCTGGTTCTCATTGCAACGGGCATCGATGTTGTGTTTGTCGAGGATGCCAGTGGGGTGAGTTGGAGGGAGTTGCGCGTCTTCGTGGTCTGCACCAGCAGAACCATGGTTAGTAGCATGTTGGGGACGCCCGTCCGCGCCCGCGGCCCCGGCACCCGCTCAAACCACGATGGGAGTGTTAACAGCATTGCTCGCCTCCTCGGCCCTGCCCGCCGTAGCCGCTGCGCTCGTGGCGCCCGCAGCCACGTGCAACGAAACCTTCGAAGTGGAAGGATGCGCCCCGGCTCCACTTCTCTTCTTGGGAGCCATGGGCGAAGAAGATGGATGAATATCGATGCACTGGATACTGATTTAGGCTTGCACAGGCGACACCCCCTACCTGGTGTGCCAATGATGTCGGCGTGGAAGCAAGATCACCTATGGGGCATAGGTGCCCCTTGGTGGTTCGGCAAGGGGACGGGCGCGTTGCACAAAGAGCAGAAACAGAAGGGGATAGCACGACGACAGACATCTCTCTTTTACCCAGGTCTAGGCCGCTTTGCATCGTAAAACCCTAATCCTGCTATGGTGGATTGATGTGGAGGAACACGAAGGCTCGACGCGCTCTATCGGGCAAGGGTGCCTTGGGGAGAGCAATGTGAGCGTACAAGTGTTGGGGGACGGAAAATGGTCGAACCTCTTGCTAGGTTGCCTCGGGCATCCTTTTATAGCTTAAGGGGCGACCACGGTGGCAAAATAGTCATTTTAGAATGATTAGATAGCTAATAGTGCTATCATACCTAACTTTGGCAGTTAGGATAAAGTGCATTAAATGCACTGCTAGGTGTCGTGTCGAGGTTGAAAACTGGCAAGTTTGCCGCGCCACTTATTTGCCTCTTCTTATCATCTTGACACGCCTCCTGGACAGTTGTCAATAAAGCTAATCTCTTATCTCCTAAGTTTCCACATGCTTGTCAGGATCCATCTGGTTGCTTAGCACCTCGACACCTCACTTATTGGTGACTTGGGTGCGGTGAGGTTGAGCGGTGGCGTCTTGGTGGAGATTTTCTGCTAAAGGAAGCTTGGCGGGGCTTGGTCTTGGTGGCCCTAGCAAGCCTGCCAGGGCGATCTTGACTCGCTCTTGGGTATGGCCTCGACTAGGCTGGGCTCTCCTGCCTGGTAAGGGAGGTTTTCCCAAGGTGTCCTTCTGCTAGCTCTTGTCTTCTTAATGCTCTCCTTGATCTCACGAAGAGTGACTTCTCTGGATTTACTTTGTACATTTGTGTTGTATGTCTGATCATCCTCATGTGTGTGCATGAGTTCGGTCAGCAAATTTGTTGCACTGACATTAGTGTTGCACTTGTTTGCTTGTATTTATTGTTTCTCCCCCCCCCCTCTTCTCCCTCGAAGACCCCGAGACCGCTGTTGATGCCACTTTGATCGACTACGTCGACGATGACCCTTGTTCTGTTTCAACAGAGCTTCCGGGCGTGCACCCCCCTTGATCATCTCAATATCACCCATTCCATTCTCTCTCATGCTTGCATTAGATTTTGCTACTATGCTTGATTTCTCCTATTTTGATGTATAGCCTGCTTTTGTAACCTGCTATTGTACATACCTACTTATCCTCAACTGCTTAGTATAGGTTAGTTGGTGATCCATCAGTGACCCCCACCTTATCCATGTTGCCCCTGCTTCATAATCGATGACTCGATCAATGTGATCGTCATCCAAAGCCTAACACATAACCTCACACCCCAATAGTTGCATGACTCTGCAGAGTTACTATCGAGTGACACGGGTGATACCTCGTACAACACATTTGATGAGATCTCTGTATTGTAGCTAGTTGGTCGCGGTCTACCGAGGGTGATTCCTCCGCCACTCCTGATACGACTATGTCATGCAACACCTGAAGTGTGAACCTCGAGGGTGCTTCCTCCTAAGTTCACCTTGACGATTACATCAAGTGGATTCCATCGAGGGTGATTCCTCAGATCCCCCATTGATGTTGTGGACATACGATTACCTAGACTTTACTCCAGGACATTGTTGAAGTCGGGTCGGCCCCGAGGGGTACCCGCGAGAGTTACTGAAGTCGGGTGGACCTGGAGGGTACCCGCGAGATAATTATGAGGCATGGACAGGCAGGTAGACCACCCTAGAGAGAGGGTTTGGCCTGGCCCTTGCCGTATTTCCTCGAGATGGGGCGACGGGTTCACATGATCGTGAGTCTCTGCTCATCTCTGCGGGCTCCCAATACACTAAGAGCATCTCGTGGCTTGTGTAAATTTGGTAGTCTATATCTTCACATACACATTGGTGTAATTTTTTTTATTTTAGACAACCTCAGTTTTTTCAGTGGATTGTCTAAATTTGGTAATCTATATCTCCAACGGCTATATTTTCAACAGCTACTTTTCCAACGGCTCTATTTCCAACGGCTATATTTGCAACGGCTATATATACCACCCCTCTCACCTCTCATCCACCATTCCTGGTTGTGCCTTTGCTCATTCCTCTCCCGAATTCCTTTGTCTTCTCTCACACAACTGAATGATGAGTGGAAACATTTCTTCTTTGGATATGCTCATGAATTCGTCATCGTCTTCATCTAACGACGACCATCTCATTGTTGTAGCATTCGTAGAGCGCGAGAAGGAAGAGCAGGGGAACCGTCGACGCCATGGCGGTTCCAAGCATGGACATCAGACAATCAATCGAGCAAGAGATGCAGGATTTGTTCTACTGTGGAATGACTACTTCAAAGAAAGTCCTCGCTATCCTGAAAACTTATTTCGGCGAAGGTTCTTAATTAGTACATTACTTAATGTCTGCCTATTTTTCACCTCCTTGTCTCATTTACATTTTTACGCACAGGTTTAGGATGTCTCGTAATTTGTTTAATCGCATAGCTGAAATTATACTTCAACATGATTATGATGGTTATTTTACGCAAAAAAGAAGTGCTTGTGGACTTCTTGGGTTGCATCCGTTGCAAAAGATGACTGCAGCAATGTGAATGCTAACTTATGGAATAACAGCTGATGGTGCCGATGACTACATTCGGTCTGCAGAAGCTACTAATCTAGAGGCTTGCAAGAAGTTTGTGATAAAAATTTGTGAAGTCTTTGGGGACCAATACCTCAGATCTCCAAATGAAGAAGATACTGCAAGATTACTTGCAATAGGGGAGGAAAGAGGATTCCCTGGTATGTTAGCGAGTATAGATTGTATGCACTGGGGTTGGAAAAATTGCCCAAAAAAATGGCATGGCATGTTTAAAGGTCATGTGAAAAAACTCACAATGATCTTGGAAGCAGTTGCTTCCCAAGATCTTTGGATTTGGCATGCTTTCTTCGGATTACCAGGGTCGAATAACAATCTGAATGTTCTTCAACGTTCTCATGTGTTTGCAAAGCTAGCTGAAGGTGAAGCTCCAGAAGTGAATTATACCATCAATGGTCATCAATACACAATGGGGTATTACCTTGCAGATGGCATATATCCATAGTGGGCAACATTTGTGAAGACCATACCATCTCCACAAACAAGACAGAAGAAACATTTTGCCCAAAGTCAAGAGGCGGCTAGAAAGGATGTGGAACGAGCCTTTGGAGTTCTGCAATCCCGTTTGGCCATTGTCCGAGGACCTGCGAAAGGATGGAAAAGTAAAGAAATCGGTGATGCCATGAAAGCTTGTGTCATAATGCACAATATGATAGTTGAAGACGAACGGCACACTGGTCAGCAAAACAACACTTATGAGGCAATGGGAGAAAGAGTCAGGGTGTCCTCTACTCATGCAGAAGAGCGGAGTGCATTTATTCAGATGCATCAGCAAATTAGAAACAAAAATGAACATTCTAAGCTTCAAGATGATCTAGTTGAGCACCTATGGCAGAAGTTTGGACACGAATGATGTAGTATAAGTAACTTTGTAGTCTATTTTCTTTCATCTAGTTTTTCATGTATGCATTGACCTATGTGTTTAAATCTTGTAACAAATAATTCAAGTGACAAATAGTTGAAGTGAGAAATAGTTCAAGTGACAAATAGTTCAAGTGACAAATAATTCAAGTGACAAAGAGTTGAAGTGAGAAATAGTTCAAGTGACAAATAATTCAAGTGATAAGAAATAGTAGCCGAAGCAACAAATGAAGGTCAACCAGATGTGTTCTGGCAGCGAGCAATGATCTCATCTTGTTTATTCTTGTAGAATTGCTTCTGTGCATCACTCATATGAGATGTGTCCATGAGCATTATTTTCTCATCTAATTCAAATTGTTTCCGTGCATCCTCCCTCTCTTGCAATTTAATCTGCTTCTCTTGTAATTCAAAAGCTCTCGCGTAGCGAGCAATTTTTGTGGCCTCTTTGATATTATCCTTCTCTATCTAATGTGCCCACACACTTTCTAATGATAACTTGCAACCACTATCATTGGATTCAGAAGTTTTACCTTTCCGCAAACGTTCATTCTTGTCATGCTTCGTACCAGGAGGTCTTAGCTCTTCTTCAAGAGCATCAGTGCATACGCTGAAGTCTTCATCGTTGGAGGTTGTACCCGGACTTGCATCTGAGGTCTTCTTTTGTTTCTTCTGAGGAAGCGGACGTGTCTGCCACTTTGGATACTTCTCAAACTATATATAGAAATGCATTAATTTAAATGGCTTCTTTTTCTCATCCAGTTCAATGTACATGCGGTGTGCATATCTTTCCTGCAAAAGGAAATGAAGAGTTAACACTTCCATACAGCACATGGTATATTAGAAGTGAATTAGAAGATAGATGCATACCTTATTAGAGAGAGTCATTCCGCTGCAATCTCTATTTAATATCTTTTGAATACATGCACAGAACTTGCTCGTGAGCGCTGAAATAACATTGTAACGACAAGTGAGTCCATTAGAACCACGCTCCGGCCATGACGGTTTTTTGAGCGTCGTAGTGATCTGAAATCCTACCCCAATATGTACTTGAATTCTGATCGGTCCTGGTCACCGCATCCAAACTGGTGTTAGCCCATGCTTGAATCAACACCAAGTCCTCAGCAGTTGACCAGTTTTTCCCTTTTGTGGAGGCTCCTTTTGTTGATTTTGGTTTCACAGATTTTTTCCCCTTTTGTGGAGGCATGGTCATTTGTTCCGCAAGTGGGCTACAATATGCTATTCCATAACAATTTGTGTCACTCGATCGTACATTCATCATGTCCAGAAATGAGAAGTTGTTGATTTGCGAGTCCATCTCATATGAGTTTTCCATCTGCACACAAAGAGCAGCAGCAGCAATATTCAGATTTTCAAAGAACAACACCAATATTCAGATACAGGGAGCAGCAGCAGCAATATTCAGATTTGTGAAGACCAATATTCAGATACAGGGAGCAGCAGCAGCAATACATGCTCGTAGCCAGCGCCCCAGCCGCCGCTCGCGCACACGCAGCGCCCCAGCTGCTGCTCGCGCACACACTCGCAACCGACGGCCCAGCCGCCGCTCGCGCACACACTCGCAACCGACACCCTAGCTGCTCGCGCACATGCTCGCACCCGCAACTCGTGCACCCCCTCACACCCGTTGCTCGCAGCCGCCGCACCCGTCGCTTCCGCACATGCTCGCCGCCGGCGCCGTGCTCGCAACCGGAGCCCCATCTCCCTGCCCCTTCTCTCGCACCTCTCTGCCCCATCCGCAAGGGCGACAGTGGCCAGCGGCGGTGGCCGGATTTGGCCTCAGATCCATCAGCCCCATCCCCCTGCCCGTCTCTTCAATCACTCTCCCTCTCTCCAAATCGAAAAAAGCAGGCGTACCTCAGTGACGACAAGCTCCTCGGGGCAATGGCGTGGGCGTCTTCTCGTCTCCAACTTCTCCAGATCGGCATGGGAGCAAGCTCGCGAAGGGCCAGCTCTGTTTGGACATCCTCGCTCCCTTGTCTACATATAAACAATGTGTAGCGATTGGGATGGATGTCTAAAATTTAGACTAGCACATACACAAGCCGCTGGACACATTTTTTGGCCTCTGATGGTCTATATTTGACATAGACTATGGGATACACAAGACACTAGAGATGCTCTAAGGGTTTGGGTATTTGATCTGAGTTGGCCACTGGCCTATACACACTAACCTTCACGAGGGACAGGATATGGGCAACCGGCGTCGTAGTATCAGCCGAGAGCTCCGTCGGATGTCCAGTTCAGCATTGTGGCACAGTGAAATCGTGCCATCCACTACACGGGTGGTGCTGGTATCCACCCTTCTCACAATGACCCAGAGTGCAAAGCGCGATGGGCCGAAGACCCCAGAGCGCTTATGATGTAGACTAGCGGGGACCTCTCTGTGGAGCCTAGGTAGGACTACAATATTTGATCTTCCGAGGCTGGGCATGACCCAGGAAAGTGTGTCTGGCCAGATATGATCGAGCGTGTTGGGCTATGTGGTGCACCCTTGTAGGGAAGTTATCTATTCGAATAGTCGTGTCCACGGTAATGGACGCTCAGAGATGTATCCTAGTCTATTACAACTAGAAATGGATACTTGAGACATGATATGTATATGATAGCTCCGGGATTGCTTTCTCGCAGGGAGTCATGGAAGGATATCTGGGTGTTAATGCTACAACATGCTTGTTAATTATAATATGTTATTTTGTACTCTTCTGAATGCTGAAGATGCTAGTCTTCGATAGGCTTTGCATTCCCCTCTATTCTGGAATTTTGCAGTTCACTCCACAGATACAACTCATTCCTTTGATACTAATGCATACTTGGTCTAGATCTGATGCTTGCGAGCACTTTGGATGAGTACTCACGGTTGCTTTGCTACCCATTTTCCCCCTACTTTCTTCTTTCTTGTTGTTGCGATCATTTGATGCACCCCAGGAGCCAGATGCCACTACCAACGTATATGACTACCCCGACGGTGCCTACTACTACGTGGAAACTGCTGACGACCAGGAGTAGTTAGGAGCCTCCCAGGCATGAGGCCTTTCCTTTTCGATCATTTTTTTGTGCTAGCCTTCTTAAGGCAAACTAGTCTAACATATGTCTGTACTCAAATATTGTTGCTTTTGCTGACTCGTTTGTATTCGAGCCCTTGAGGCCCTTGGCTTGTAATATAAAAAAGTTGTATTTTTTTCAATTTATGCTTAGAGTTGTGTTGTGATATCGTCCCGTGAGTCCCTGATCTTGATCGTACACATTTGCATGTATGATTAATGTACGGTCGAGTCGGGGGCGTCACAAGTTGGTATCAGAGCCAACTACTTGTAGGTAACCCCCTTTCAAACTCCTTGGCCGAAGTTGAGTCTAGTCTTGGGAAAAAACTATTTTGTTAACATGGTTGTGTGACTTATGGGCCCACATCGCGAATAGATGTTACTAGCACATGTGCCCGTGCATTGGAATGGGAGATAAATAGTTAGCATTTAAAGTCAGCGAGAATTATATGTGCAAGAAAAAACCCTATGTGCACATGAAAAAGGAAAATTTAGCTTCTCGGTTTCGCCGCGTGTGAAGGAATCAATCCGCTATTTTTCCATTAATTCATCGAGGGCATATAAGAGTTTTGTTACGCCATCGTACGCCAAAGAAGGCCCATGAGTTATTCAATCTACTTATCCTTTCAATTGAGGGGATTTTAAGGTATGAAGTTTATAAATATTCTAGGAAACTTGAACAATTTTTTAAATCCTGGTCTGTTTTTTGAAAATTATGTACACGTTTGGAAAATGTGAACTAAATATGAAAGGGGACATCTTTTAAAATTCACAAAAAATTTCTCAAGACACCAACTTTTTTTATAACAAAATTAACATTATTTGAATTTTTTGTGAAGGTTTTTTTAAAACGAGAACATGTCATGAAAATTCATAAGATTTATAGAAAATGTGTATCTTTATACACGAACATTATTTTTAATTGTGAAAAAATCACTAAAACAAGAACATTTTTTGAATTTTTTGAATTTTGAAATTCTATCTTATTTTTAGAAATATCCAACAATTTTTAAAACAATAATTCTGTTTTTGAAAAAATGGGAAACTTTTCGCAAGTTCCCAACAATTTTCAATATAGCAACAAAATCTTGGAATTCCGAACATTTTCCAAAATTTGTTTTATTAATTCTAAACATTTTTGGAGAATTTTAAAATTACGAAATAAATTCTAAAATAAAAATAAATTGGAAAGGAAAAAAGAGACATCGAAAGGAGAATAAAAATAGAAGTAAACACAGAAACCAAGAAAAATGGGACAACCCATTATTGTTTGTCCTGTGTGAAAAATATGAGAATTATTTGAACTTGTGAACACTTTTGTAAATCAGGAACATGTGTTGAAAATTCATAAGATTTTTACAAAATGTGTATCCGTTAAGCACTAACATTATTTTTTATTATAAAAACTTCACTAACACAAGAATATTTTTTGAATTTCGAGCATTTTTTGAAATACCTTTTTCTTTTTAGAAATATCAAAAAAAAATCAAAAACTATATTTTATATTGAAAAATTGGGAAACTTTTTGGAAGTTCAAAATATTTTTCAAAATAGAAACCAATTTTGTAATTCTAAACATTTTCCAATTTTTTAAACAAAAATCTCAAAGTTTTTCAGTACTTTTATTTTACGAAATAAATTCTAAAAGAAATATAAACTTGGAAGGGAAAAGAGATAGGGAAAGGAGAATAAAAATAGAAGTAAAACACCTGAACAAAGAAAAATGGGCCTGCCCATTAATAGTCGTCCTGTGCGAAACTCGGACTATTTGTTGCCCTATGCGGAAAATAGAATTTTCCTAGTTGTGTGGGCAGAAAAATAACTGGGCTAGCTTCGCTGGGCCACAACATGCGGCCCACGTACGAAAATTACTTTTCTAGCAGACAAACGCATAAGAATTTAGCACCACCTCGAATAGAAAAAAAAAGTTTTTCAGCGGTGAGCAGATGAAAAAATTGGCGACACGCACCTTAATTTATTAGTAGGTATAGATTATGATCTTTTATTCCTCGTCTTTACTCTCGGACTCTAATCTCTCCTGATTTTGCCAAATCTAACATTAGGATCTCATGATCACATCCACCCGAAGATTTGCATTACCCCGTTGTTGAATTGAGAGCCAGGATCTGCTTCACAGTGTTCACGGCCCACAGGATCCTTTTATCGAGGGCACCCTGCATCGTCCCCTACAGATTCCTCGCTCCAGTGGTTTTCTCCGACATTGATGCAGCCTTTCCTATGTCTCGTTGTTGTATCCCTCCATCGCGTGCATGTGTGCCGCCTTGTATGTCTAGAATGTTTCTCTTGTTCAAACTCATACTAACCGCGTATAATTGGCTCTACGTATGTATCCATATGTATTAAATGACTACTACTTTGAACATACTGCGCCTTTTCTCATTGGTCAGGTTACATCATGGATGACTCCTTACACCTGCTCCACCCTTGTTAAACTGCTCCCTATTATTTTTAGCAGGATGGCTGACGATCCTCCACCTCCACCCTATATTGCCAGAATGATGCAGCAGTTTGAACTGAATAGTCAGTTTATGATTAGAGTAATGGCCTAGATTCCAAACGAGAATGCTCATCAACAGCATGCCCCAATAACAGTTCAAGAATTTGTGCGCCTCAACCCGTCCATTTTCCACAACTCCACCAATCCTATGGATGCTGATGATTGGCTTCACGACATCCTGTTTGAGATGGAGTTAGCTAAAGTTGCCCCTACCAGTTATGTCACCTTTGCAACATTTCCCTTGAAGGGTCCAGCTTCTCAATGGTGGAAAAGCCACATGGGTATGCTGCCTGCTGGAACTGTAGCCACTTGGTAGGAATTTCAGTTAGCCTTCCGTGCACATCACGTTCCTCAAGGTATGATGGACCAAAAGAAGGAGTTCCGCAAACTCTCACAGGGCACAATGACTGTGGATGAATATCAGAGGAAATTCCTTGAATTATCCGACTATGTTGAGGATGACGTCTGCACAGATGCTCGTAAGCAGGAGAAACTCTGTGAAGGACTGCGTCCCGATATAAAGCTTGCACTTATTGCTCATGACTACGTAGACTTTGTCACGCTTGTCAGCCAAGCTTTTTCCACACTGAAACTAGTCTGACTGCGTACCAGGAGTCGCTCAAGTGTACTCGAGATGTTGGCCCGTCCTTGGGTCAGCATACTCAGAAACGGCGAGTTTAGATCCCACACAATGTTCCTCATCGACCTACTCCAACACCAAGGTCGTCTTATGTTGCTCCTCCCCATAATGATGAATTATGCTTCAAGTGTGGGCAGCTAGGACACCTTGCCTTCGATTCTCACTAGGATCATTCTCAGGATGTACCACGCCCTCCTGTTGGTCGTGAAAAGAGTTGTCGAAACCGCTGGTTCAGAAACCGTAATATCATACTGCCTGTTGATGTACTTGGCCATGCCAATCATGTCGATGTTGAAATGGCTCAGAAGGAACCGTCTATCATGTTGGGAACTCTCTCTGTTAATTCAATACCAGCGTCTGTCCTATTTTATTCAGGAGCATCGCATGCCGTTGTGTCCCAGCAATTTGCTCAGATATACAGGCTAGGCCTGTAAGAATTACCCACCCCTCTAACGGTTCAATCCCCACGATCCAAGTGGCAAACCACAATGATAAGTCGTCACAACCAAATCAAAATTGGAGGTATACTTTTTTTGGCTTTTCTCTTTGTGCTCAGACCTTCCAACATAGACATCATTCTTGGTATGGAATGGTTGACAGCCCATAATGCTTTCACCTACAGTGCCGCTAAGAAAGTCCAACTTACAAATCCTTCTGGCCAGACAATCAAATACTCAGCCCAGACAGCTCAGGATGCCGAGAGTCAGATATATGTTCTGAATGCATTGAATGCTTCACATCTTGAGGGAATAGAGAACATTCTAGTCGTTTGTGAATTCGAAGATGTCTTTCCATAAGAACTTCCAGGAATACCCCCTGCTAGGGCTATCGAATTCGTCATAGACTTGAAACCGGGCACTACTCCTATAGCCAAGCGACCCTACAAGATGCCACCGCATGAACTCCTTGAGCATAAGGAGGAAATCGACACTTCACTTCGTCCGGGTTTTATCCGTACAAGTTCCTTTGCTCGGGAAGCACCTTCTCTCTTTGTCAACAAGAAGGATGGCACGAATCACTTGGTCCAAGATTACAGACCTATTACCCAGGCAACAATTCAGAATAAGAATCCGCTTCCTAGAATCAACGACATATATGATCAACTTGTTGGTTCCTCAGTGTTCTCTAAAGTTGATTTGACGTTGGGTTACCACCAGATCCGGGTTCGTGAAGAGGATATTCCCAAGACCGCCTTCGTGACTCGATATGGTTCATACGAGTACACTGTTATGTCCTTCGGATTAACCAATTCTCCAGCTACATTCGCTCTCCTGATGAACTATATATTCATGGAATACCTCGACAAGTTCATCATGGTATATCTTGATGATATCCTTGTATACTCCAAGAACAAAGAAGAACATGTTGAACATCTTCGACTTGTTCTGGAAAAACTTCGAGAGCATCAACTATATGCTAAGTATTTCAAGTGTGAATTATGGCTTCCCGAAGTAACCTAGCTTGACCATGTGATCTCCAAGGATGGTATTGTTGTCAACCCAGAGTGAGTTCAGGCTATTATCGATTGGACTCCTCCGAAGAATGTCAAACAAGTCATAAGTTTTCTCGGACTTGCCAGCTATTGTTGTTGATTCGTTGAGAACTTCTCCAAGATTGCGAAGCCCCTGACCGGTCTGCTTCACAAAGGCGTCAAGTTCGAATGGATAGAAAAGTTTCAGGAAAGTTTCCAGACACTCAAGGACAAGCTGACTTCTGCCCCAGTGCTTGCTCCTCCATATACTAAAAAGGATTTTGTCATTAACTGCGATGCTTCACATTTGGGGTTACATTGTGTCCTAATACAAGTACTCAGAGTGATTGCTTATGGCTCTCATCTGCTATGCCCTCATGAAGAGAACACCCAGTTCATGACCTTGAGCTTTCTGCAGTCATATATGCACTTAAACAGTGGGGACATTGCCTTCTTGGTAATCGTTGCGACATCTTCACCGACCATTGTCAGTGCACTAAAGATCAGGCCCTTTAATACCCCGTACTTGTGCATGGACAGTTGTAGCTGCACCCACGGCAAGGCCTGCCGGGGACAACTAGGAGCGAATACAAGGCGACCACTATAGCATCCAAGCCAAGTGATCAGAGAACAGAAGACACGATTGAGCCCCCGGCAACGTCCTTGCCGGGTGATGCGGGGCTAACCCGATCTAGGCCGATCTTTCACGATTGGAGGGATCCTCGAGGATGAACACGAAGAACATGAGGGGAAATCACGAGGGGAAACGAGAGAAAGCACTCAAATCAACAAGAAACAATCACACATGTGCTAGATCCTCAACACAACGAGATACACGGTCCAAATACAACAAAGGAAAGATACAAGGTAGCTAGTTCATCTCTGTGAGGAGGTCTTGAATCCGCGAGGGATCTTCCCGTTAGGAGTCTTGAATCCGGTGTGGATCTTCTCCGTAGAGGCCGCGGTCTCTCTCATGGAGTAGAACCACTATAGATGAGCAAAACTCTAGGTCTCAAATGAGCTAACACAAAGCTAACCCTAACTACGAGGAGGTGCAGAAGTATATATAGTCTAGGGCCACGAAGGGGTAAGTGGGAGAGGGATACATGGGCTTATGGCCCGATAACTGTGCGCAGACAGCAGGTACCGGACGTCCGGTGGGTTCCGGTCGTCCGGTGGCTCGGGGGCGTCTGGACGTCCTGAAGGTCTCGGACTTCCGCTAATATCATTCTGTGATCGCAGTTACGGACGTCCGGTGGCTGCCGGTCGTCCGGTCGCCTGGGAGTCGCCGGTCGTCCGGTGTGTAGCGGTCGTCCGGTGCCTGTAGCTCCTCGGCGGCTTCTTCTCTTGTTCCTCGCGCTTGGTGTCCTCGCAGTCTTGTCCAGTGCTCCAAGATGTTCCATGGCTTTCCTCTTGGTTCCTGCTCATGTATAACACATATGTTTGAGGTAGTAGCTATGTCTCACATGTGGAAAGTGAAGGTTTGGAGAGGAGCGAGTAAACCTTGTGTCCAATGGTGTGTACTTGAGGTCTCCTCGAAGTGAACATGGGTATGATCGTGGGATGCTCCGCATCATCTCCCCCTCCCTTGGGGAAGATCCGACCTCAGATCTAAAAGCTCATCACCATGGAAACAATTGTCGTGGATGGACTTGTAGTTGGACGGAGTTGAAGACATGGCGCAATCCAAGTAGTCCAAGGTGTCGCCGGAGTGGTATACATGCAAGAAGAGCAAACACAAACGACAATCGAAAATAGAATTGTTAGCGCACACAAAGTGTCCATCATGTACGAATGAGTCCGTGTGACAAGATTGGGCATGGCAAGACACAAGATGCTTATCCAAAAGATGTAGAATGAAAAGTAAAGCATTCATATGAGAAAATTCATTTGTTGTGCACACAAAGGTAGAGTAATTGGCATGGTGCACAAAGCTACAATTTCTACCATTGTGCAAAATAATGTCATAGCGTGATGGTTTATCAAGAGCATGAACATGGCAATGGATCCTCGGTATGACTATGTGATCATGCAATTGATGGTTGGCAATCTGATCATTATGTATGAATATGCCATCAAGGTAGATCACAACAAATTTGTTAATGAAATGCACAAGCTCATAAATCATGGATGACATGGGAATACACGATGCAACAAGGCAATCATAATGTGAGTCAATCCATGCATAAGATGCAAATTTGTCATGGGTATGATAAGTCCATGGAGCATGGCATGTGTGCACACAATCAACAAATATGGAGATCTTGGTGCAATGTGCCGAAGGAGTGTTGATATACCAATGCTCAATGTTGTGGCTTGAGTGGAGTTCCGAAGGTGCATCCAAAGGGTCCATCTTCAATGTCGGTCCTCCATCCTGTAGATGTATCATGTAGACAACAAGAAGGAAACAATGAAAGCATGGCCCATACAATATGCATAAGTGAGGATGGCTCACAAAGAAGGAATTCACCTTTAGGAATTACTCGCAAATGTTGGTGTTGAACATCGTGTATGCCTTCGGATGACCAATTTGTCGCATGACGGCACCGCCTTGTGAATCCTTCAAAATGAAAGAACATGAAAAACACTTGGAAAAACAAATGAGGTTAGTGTGAATGCAAAATCTATCATTCATGTGGTAAGATACCCAACAAGTGTAGTCATCATGCTCATCATAAGAAAGGACAAGGTAATGTGGCATGGCACGTAAGCATATGATGCGATGACAACAAAATGCATTAGGCTCAAACAAACAAGCATGCATCACAAGTATGCTGTCCAAGTCTCCAAGATCAACGAACATAGCATTCTTGCACTCAATACGAGTGATGAGAGATGCAACTATTGGAGACAAGTGGCAATGATCAAAGTGAATCATGTGAATGGCATGACATATATGTCATCAACCCAAGAAAGCAAGTAAGAGTGGAACATGGGTGATTCAACAGAGCAAGCAATCATAGTGATCAAGTCAAGCAAGCTAGTAGTGTGAAGATGCAACGTACTAGAGGTAATCATGGAAAGCATGTCATGTGTGCAAATAGTAGGCATGAATAATGCACATGGCATAGCACAAGCATGAAAGCAAGATATGAGGAAAATAGGATCAATGTATTGGAGAGAGGCCATATGTGAATAGCAATGTAAACTCATGACTCTCCCGGCACAACAAGCATCACTAGCATGGTGCACAAAGAAATTGTGGCAATGGATACAAGTATCTCCACCAAGCATGCAAATACACATAGAAGTAGCATAATGGTGAAGCATGGGTAGATGCAAAGAAGGGTCACAATTACATGGAAAAGTCCTAGCAAGAGGTATAACATGCAAAGTGAACACGATAGAATGGGCATAAGATGACAAGTGGTAAATAGCCCATAGCCGTGTGAGAGCCAAGTAGAATAGATGCGCGTAGTGGTTGCGTGAAGAGAATGGTGGTAAGGAGATTCCACGAAATCCCAAATCATTGTTCCTCTCAAGAGCTCATTTTGTCAACTCATGGGATTGTGAGGTTGAGAAGTATTGGTGAGTACCTACACAAATCAAAGACAAAGGAAAAATTGTGTGTGCGTGGTATATGTACACATCATCCATCATGATGCGCACGTGCATGTGTTGGTTAGCACATGATTTCCAATGCTCAAATAAATGAGATGTGTGATATAGAAACATGTCATCCATCATGAGAGGTTTATTTTTATGTATGGCATAATGGAGACTCACATGGTGTAATGCACCATGACAAGTAGGTAGAGCATTGTTATTCATGTAATGCATATGGTGCATGCTACTTCTCAAGCTTGCGTTGTATTCCCTCGAAGAGGAAAGGGAGATGCAGCACAGTAGCGTAAGTATTTCCCTCAGTTTTTTAGAACCAAGGTATCAATCCAGTAGGAGACCACGCGCGAGTCCCTTGCACGTGCACAAACAAATAAGAACTTCGCAACCAACGCGATAAGGGGTTGTCAATCCCTTTACGGTCACTTAGGAAAGTGAGATCTGATAGAGATGATAGTTTATATTTTTGGTATTTTTGGTTTATAAGAACATCAAATAAAAGCAATAAAAGTAAAGTAGATGTAAATTGATATGTTGAGAATAGGCCTGGGGGCCATAGTGTTCTCTAGTGGATTCTCTCATGATAGCGATATTCTACGGCGGGTAAACAAATTACTGTCAAGCAATTGATAGAAAAGAAAATTATTATGAGACTATCTAGGCATGATCATTGTATATAGGCATCACGTCCGAGACAAGTAGACCGAAACGATTCTACATCTACTACTATTACTCCACACATCGACCGCTATCCAGCATGCATCTAGTGTATTAAGTTCATAAGAACAGAGTAACGCCTTAAGCAAGATGACATGATGTAGAGGGATAAACTCAAGCAATATGATATGAACCCCATCTTTTTATCCTCGATGGCAACAATACAATACGTGCCTTGGTGCCCCTACTGTCACTGGGAAAGGACACCTCAAGATTGAACCCAAAGCCAAGCACTTCTTCCATTGCAAGAACTATAGATCTAGTAGGCCAAACCAAACCAATATTTCGAAGAGACTTGCAAGGATATTATGAGCACACATAAAAAGTTCAAAGAAGAACCAAATATTTATCATAGATAATATCACGGGAACATAAGGTTACGGCGGTGGAATTAGGGTTTTCTCTCTGTTGTCGAAGGTTTCGGTGTATGTAGACTTATATAGGAGGAAGGAGGACACCGGGGGGTGCTCAAGGGGCCCACGAGGCAGGGGACGCGCCTTGGGAAGGGGGGTGCGCCCCCCACCCTCGTGGACACCCCGAGGCTCCCCTGACGTGGTTCTCAAGTCCCCCGTGCGTGATTTTCTCCAAAAATATCTCTCGCGAAGGTTTCATTCCGTTTGGACTCCGTTTGATATTGTTTTTCTGCAATACCCTGAAACAAGCAAAAAACAGCAATCTGGACTAGGCCTTTGGGTTAGTAGGTTAGTCCCAAAAATGATATAAAAGTGTATGACAAAGCCCATTAAACATCCAAGACTTCATAAATAATAGCATGGAACAATAAAAAATTATAGATACGTTGGAGACGTATCAAGCATCCCCAAGCTTAATTCCTGCTCGTCCTCGAGTAGGTAAATGATAAAGAAAGAATTTTTGATGTGGAATGCAAACCAACATAATTTCTCAATGTAATTCTCTTAATTGTGGCATGAATGTTCAGATCTGAAAGATTCAAGATAAAATTCTATATTGACATAAGAAATAACAATACTTCAAGCATACTAACAAAGCAATCATGTCTTCTCAAAATACTATGGCTAAAGAAAGTTATCCCTACAAAATCATATAGTCTGGCTATGCTCCCTCTTCATCACACAAAATATTCATATCATGCCCAACCCCGATTTCAGCCAAGCACTTGTTTTCATACTCTATTCTTTCAAACCTTTCAACTTTCATCCAATACATGAGCGTGAGCCATGGACATAACACTATGGGTGGAATAGAGGTGGTTGTGGAGAAGACAAAAAGGAGGGAGATAGTCTCACATCGACTAGGCATATCAACGGGCTATGGAGATGCCCATCAATAGATATCAATGTGAGTGAGTAGGGATTGTCATGCAACAGATGCACTAGAGCTAAATATGAATGAAAGCTCAACAAAAGAAACTAGTGGGTGTGCATCCAACTTGCTTGCTCACGAAGACCTAGGGCATTTGAGGAAGCCCGTCATTGGAATATACAAGCCAAGTTCTATAACAAAAAATTCCCACTAGTATACAAAGTGACTAAGCATGCCACTCTCTACAATGAAGAACATGGTGCTACTTTGAAGCACAAGTGTGGAAAAAAGATAGTAGCAATTGTCCCCTTTTCTTTTCTTTCTTTTTTTGGGCCTTTCTTTTTTCTTTGGCCTTTCTTCTTCTTCTTTTCTGCGGAGGGGCTTTATAGATTTAGCCTTTCCTCCCATGGGACAATGCTCTAATAATGATAATCATCACACTTTTATTACAACTCGATATTACAATTCGATACTACAACAAAGTATGACTCTATATGAATGCCTCCGGCGGTGTACCGGGATGTGCAATGAAACAAGAGTGACATGTATGAAAATTTATGCATGGTGGCTTTGCCACAAAATACGATGTCAACTACATGATCATGCATGACAATATGACAATATGATGCGTGTCATATGAACGGAATGGTGGAAAGTTGCATGGCAATATATCTCGGAATGGATATGGAAATGCCATGATAGGTAGGTATGGTGGCTGTTTTGAGGAATAATATGGTGGCTGTTTTTAGAAAGGATATATAGTGGGTTTATGGTACCGGCGAAAGTTACGCGGTACAAGAGAGGCTAGCAATGGTGGAAGGGCGAGAGTGCGTATAATCCATGGACTCAACATTAGTCACAAATAATTCATATACTTATTGCAATAATCTACGAGTCATCAAAACAAAGCAATCAACGCATGCTCCTAGGGGGGAGGTTGGTAGGAGTTAACCATCTTGCGCCCCCGACCTCCACACAAAGGTTGGCACTTTACAAATACCTCATGCTCTAACTTCATCACATAGCGGTTCACCATACGTGCATGCTACGGGAATCACTAACCTTAACACAAGTATTTCTCAATTTCATCATAACTCCACTAGCATGACTCTAATATCACTATCCTCATATCTCAAAACAATTATCAAGCATCCAACATCTCATTCTATACAATGCATTTAGTGTGAATTTTTTTACTACATTGACATTGGATGTCTATCATGTGAAGACTAGTTTCTTTAGCCTAAACACATTACCATGCTGTTTTAATAGACTCTCAAATAGATATAAGTGAAGCATGAGAGTTCAACAATTTCTACAAAATATAACCACCACCGTGCTCTAAAAGATATAAGTGAAGCACTAGAGCAAAAACTATTCAACTCAAAAGATATAAGTGAAGCACATAGAGTGTTCTAGCAATTTCTAGGCCATATTTAACTCTCTCAAATAGGTGTGTCCATTAAGGAAGATTGTGGCATACTAACAAGCAAGGACTCAAATTATACAAGACGCTCCAAGCAAAACACATATTATGTGGTGAATAAAAATATAGCTCCAAGTATAGTTACCGATGGATGAAGACGAAAGAGGGGATGCCTTCCCGGGGCATCCCCAAGCTTAGGCTTGTGATTATCCTTGAATTTTACTTGGGGTGCCATGGACATCCCCAAGCTTAGACCTTTGCTACTCTTTGTTCCATAGTCCATCAAAGCAATACTCAAAACTTGAAAACTTCACAACACAAAACTTAGACAAAAATTCTCGTGAGCCCCGTTAGTATAAGAAAACAAATCACTACTCAAAGGTACTGCAATGAATTCATTATTTGTTTATATTGGTGTTAAACCTACTGTATCCCAACTTCTCTATTGTTCATACCTCCAAATATTACTCATAAATGCATTGAAATAAGCAAACAACACACGAAAGACAGAATCTGTCAAAAACAGAACAGCCTGTAGAAATCTGCAGGTTTCGCGTACTTCTGGAACTCCAAAAAATTCAAACTAAATTGGTAAATTTAAGTAATTTGTCTATTAATAATCGGCAGAAATAATCAACTAAATAGCACGCTCCAGTAAAATCTGACAACCACTTTAGCCAGCGCTAACGATTCTGTTTTTTACAGCAAGATCACATAAACTTCACACAAGTCTTCCCAAAGGTTCTACTTGGCACAAACACAAAACAAACCATGAAACCACATCTAATCAGAGGCTAGATGCAATATTTATTCCCTAACAGCAACAAAAACAAAAAATATAAAATTGGTTTGCCTCCCAACAAGAGCTATCGTTTTACGCCCCTAGCTAGGCACGATACAAGATAAATCTAGGGAATGCCATAGTGATACGATATGTCGCGAAAGCTCATCTCATATTCCCTACGTTCAGCAGCAAGCTTCCTTTGTGGCAAGCACAAGTAATCAAAAGGGCTGAATTTAATGGGACAAAAGTCCCCTACATCAATCTCATGAGGAACAGGTTCCTCTTTTGGCCCTTTGTAGTGGATAACCAATTCATCATTATAGGCATTCATTTGGCAGAATGTCGCTCAAGGGAGAAGCCTAACCTATTGTTTTGAACAGCAAAGTCATCGTTTATCTCAGAAATTCTATCAATCAAGATCTCAGTAGGAACCTTTTTTCTAAGGTTTTCATTAAAAGCAACATGATCAGGAGATCGCAGCCGCATTAGGTGTTCTTGATTGAACAAGATAGCCTCTATAGGAGGTCGACCAGCATCTACTCCATAATGAGCAAAGATTTTTTTGGCCTCTTTCATGATATATCTAAATTCACGAGCCACAAAGATAGTAGCTGCACGCTTAACAGAAGAATGCTCGATATTGCAAAACTCCAAAAAGATTCTCTGAATATAGGGATGCATATGGATAAATTGCCTTTCAATTTCTACTATAAGCATGGATACAGCATCCGCAAGGCTACTAGTTCTGTGAAGAATAGAGCCACCCATAGTGGACAAAGCACCGGCACAAGTAATGAAGTCTTGAAGAACTCATTTTCCAATGATATTACCGCTACCAACCCGGAACTTCTTAATATGTAAAGTGGTAGCTTAGCTTAATCCGGGGGATCAACATAGACGTTGCCCTAGACATTACTACCCTTCTCGATAAGGTCGTCCCCCATCTCAGACATGAGGGCAATTAGGCAAGCAAGCAGCACACACAAGCAAACAAGAAGTAAGCGAACGATAAACACACGGCGGAAGAATGGCAAATAAAACGGCAAGGGTGAAGTGGGGGAGAGGAAAACGAGAGGCAAAAAATGTAATGCGAAGGATAAGGGTTTGTGATAGCTAGTTGGTATATGACTTTTGCGTAAGCCTCCCCGGCAACGGCGCCAGAAATTCTTCTTGCTACTTCTCGAGCTTGCGTTGTATTCCCTCAAAGAGGAAAGGGAGATGCAGCATGGTAGCGTAAGTATTTCCCTCAGTTTTTGAGAACCAAGGTATCAATCTAGTAGGAGACCACGCGCGAGTCCCTCGCACCTGCACAAACAAATAAGAACTTCGCAGCCAACGCGATAAGGGGTTGTCAATCCCTTTACGGTCACTTACGAAAGTGAGATCTGATAGAGATGATAGTTTATATTTTTGGTATTTTTGGTTTATAAGAACATCAAATAAAAGCAATAAAAGTAAACAAGATGTAGATTGATATGTTGAGAATAGGCCCGGGGGCCATAGTGTTCTCTAGTGGCTTCTCTCATGATAGCGATATTCTACGGCGGGTAAACAAATTACTGTCAAGCAATTGATAGAAAAGCAAATAATTATGAGACTATCTAGGCATGATCATTGAATATAGGCATCACGTCCAAGACAAGTAGACCGAAACGATTCTGCATCTCCTACTATTACTCCACACATCGACCGCTATCCAGCATGCATCTAGTGTATTAAGTTCATAAGAACAGAGTAACGCCTTAAGCAAGATGACATGATGTAGAGGGATAAACTCAAGGAATATGATATAAACCCCATATTTTTATCCTTGATGGCAACAATACAATATGTGCCTTGCTGCCCCTACTGTCACTAGGAAAGGACACCGCAAGATTGAACCCAAAGCCAAGCACTTCTCCCATTGCAAGAACCATAGATCTAGTAGGCCAAACCAAACCAATAATTCGAAGAGACTTGGAAGGATATTATGAGCACACATAAAAAAATTCAAAGAAGAACCAAATATTTCTCATAGATAATCTTGATCATAAACTCACAATTTATCGGATCTCGACAAACACACCGCAAAAAGAGATTACATCGAATAGATCTCCTCGAAGACCAAGGGGAACTTTGTATTGAGATCCAGAGAGGGAGAGAAGAAGCCATCTAGATACTAGCTATGCACACGAAGGTTTGTGGTAAACTACTCACAACTCATGGTGAGGGCGATGATGATGATGAAGAACTCCGTGATGGATCCCCCTCCGGTGGAGCTCCGAAATAGGCTCCAAGATGGGATCTCATGGTAACAGAAGGTTACAGCGGTGGAATTAGGGGTTTCTCTCTGTTGTCGAAGGTTTCGGGGTACGTAGACTTATATAGGAGGAAGGAGGACACCGGGGGTGCTCGAGGGGCCCACTAGGCAGGGGGCGCGCCCTTGGAAGGGGGCACGCCCCCCACCCTCGTGGACACCCCGAGACTCCCCTGACGTGGTTCTCAAGTCCCCCGTGCGTGATTTTCTCCAAAAATATCTCTCACGAAGGTTTCATTCCGTTAGGACTCCGTTTGATATTATTTTTCTGCAAAACCCTGAAACAGGCAAAAACAGCAATCTGGACTAGGCCTTTGGGTTAGTAGGTTAGTCCCAAAAATGATATAAAAGTGTATGACAATGCCCACTAAACATCCAAGACTTCATAAATAATAGCATGGAACAATCAAAAATTATAGATACGTTGGAGATGTATCAGTGCACACAATAATGGTAATCATGCAAGGTATGGAATGCATCAAGATCTCCTAGTATGTATGAGGAAACTATGGGGGTCTCCTCATGAGCATTAGTGGAAACATCACATGGAGAATATTGACAACATCCAAAACAATGCATATTTTGAACAATGTGTTCATGGCATGGCATACTAGATGAATTGCGCAAATCATGTAGAGGGAGCATGGCAATATCATCACACGAGAAACAAAAGCCAGTGACCATCATCTTGTCATCTATGCCATAAGTGCAAACATGATTGACTTTAATGGGGCATGCATAGTTACTATGTTGAGATTGATATGAAGCAATATGGGATATCTCACTCATAGCATATGACAAGTTTAAAGGGTTGTCGAACATGGTGTGACCAAAATAATTTTCACAAGAAATTTTGTGTAGCATAGCATCACAACTAGGCAACTCAACATGTTCATCATCATATTCATCATAAATAGGTAAGTCACGACATGAGGAAGTCGCACTAACATGAAGCATGGGAATAGGTGTGTCAACAGCATGCAAGCAATCATTCGCAAGATAGTCAACTAGTGGGACGAGAGAAGCACCCATCACCTATGTTACCTTTGGAGTGTTGCTCATGTGTTGTAGGTGAGGTGTTCAAGATCTAATCGTTCTCATCTTCATCTTGATGGAACCATGTGGGTGGTGCATCTTCTTCCACCATGGCCATTGGTTTGTCCATTGGAGGGATGGAGTCATTGAGGGTAGGCATGTTCTCATGTAGGAGACCTAGTACCAAAGAAAACACACTCTGAGTAGAGGGTAAGTCGTTAGAAATAATAGAGGCCTCACATGCCCTATCAACTACCTCACTCACTAAGTGTTCTGGCTCACTCACTCCCTCTTGGATGCTCTCGCTCGTATGGATGGTGGAGTCACTCAAATGGCTCGCAACATCACATAGGAGATGTGGCATGATCTCATGTGTGGGGCTAGTAGTGGTCACTCTCATCCTATAAAAGGAAATGCTCTCAATGTCGCATATGGTGGAATCACTCATATCACTCATGGTGGGGTAGCTCTCTGTAATGCCCCAGATGTAACACTTTCCCAATATGGCAATATATAAACTTTGGCTTCATCAATTCCTTTCCGGGCTCTTCTTTCTTTTCGGGTTCTTCGTTTTGTCGTGTGCATGTGTGCATTTCATCCATGTCATGTTGTCATGTGTATTGCATTGCATTGTGTTGTCACTTGCACCCGGTCCCACTCGTCTCTTTCCCGTTGTCCGTTTCGAGTTCCGATGCTCTCACAGGTGCCCGTGGCATCCCCGAGTCCTTCTTTCATGTGTGGCCATGTAACGTTTCCGGTATGATGTGATACTTGTCGTGTGATGTTGTTTTGGTACATGTAGGCCGCCCGTCAAGTTTCGTCGCGTTTGGAGTTCGTTTGGTACTCCAACGGTTAACCTAGTGGGCTAAAAGAACATCTTCTTTGAGTCCCAAGACCTCCTCAACAACAGCCCAGTAGCCCAGCACAACCCTTCCCATCATCTCGGTCGTCGAATTGTGATCGCGTGGCCGAAAACCGCTCCCCATTTGGAGTCTCCTAGCTCCCTATGCCTATAAAAACGTCCACACCCCCCATTTTCGTGTCCAAAACCCTAGTTCCACCTCCTCCACCGCTGCCGGACACGTTCGGACGGATCGGACGCGTCCGCCCGCCGCCGCCCGTCCACTCAGGAGCTGCCACGTGTCCTCCCGCCGGCCTCCCGCCGCCGTGGCCCGCGTGGCCTGAATCGGGCCCGCGCGAGCCCAGCCGCCGCCGCCTCGTCTGGTCGCCTCCTCCCTCCGCGCCGGCCGCGCCTCACCGGACAACCGCCACCTGCGCCGGAGCACAGTGCCGCTGCCGGCTAGTCACCTTCCCCCGCCGCCTTGCCGTGCCACCGCTGGAAGCCACAGATCACGCCGCCGCAAACCTCGTCCCCCCGGATCCGGCCGCCGCCGCCGAGATCCGCCGGGGTCCCGTCTTCCCAGCCCGCCGGAAGACTCCTCCGACCAACCCCGCCCTCGCCGGAGCGGTAGTTAGCGCCGCCGCCTCACTCGGTCTCCTGGAGGAGGTCGAGCACGACGCCGCCGTCGCGAAGGCCTCGCAGGGCTTCCTCCCCCGTGGGCCGCGCAACCCCACCCCGCGTGGGCCTCCGGTGAGCCCAGTAACCCCAGATCTGGCCCATGTGTTTTTTTCCCGCCCGACGTTTTTTTTTCTTTTTCTAGAAAACTGCTTAATTACCTTTTAGTCCCTGGCATGTGTTATAATGTTGCATGTTTGACCATCTGTAGCTAATTGTGTGCTTATCCAAATTGTGCATATGATATGTCAAAATGACCATGGTGATATGCTCTACACTTTGTTCCATTGTGCCATGCTTGTTTGACTTCATCTAGAGGTCTTAATCTTCGTGACAAGAGTGCTACTTGATATAAACTGCTGCTACTTGTTATTTTCATGCCATGTTTGAGATGTGATAACTTGGTGCATGTTTATCCAAATGAAGCAAATGAGATGTCAAAGAGTTCATCATGAGATGCTTTACATGATGGTTGTTGTAGCATGCATGTTAGGGCTCATATTGCCATGGTAATATCTGTTGCAAAAGTGCATGTGGCTGTTAAGTTTTGTAACATGTTATGAGATGCTGATTTGAAGAGCTCGTTGCTATTGATGTGTTTGTCTCCTTGCCACATGCCAATATGTTTTAGAATCTCCATAATGTGGTCTTTGCTGTGGTGCAAACCATTTTCCATGATATGCCTTTAGGTGACTTAAACATGCTTGTCAACATGCCATGCCAACATAACTGTTTTAACACTTAGTGAAAATTCTTCTAAGTCTGGAATCTGTCATATCCTGATGCTATGTTTGCTTGCTGCCCTAGGCAAATCCATGTTAGTTTTGGCGTGGCCATTGATCATTCCTTGTTGTACATGTTGTTGTCTATCCATCCATGCCCTCACTTGCTCATATGGATTGTTGTAGCTTATTTAATTCTTGCTCCCAAGTTGCTATAAAATATAACTGTAAGGTTTTTAATGTCATGATCAAAATGTTGTAGCTTGTTGCTATTGATCCATGCCTCCTATGGAGTTGCTCCAATGGAGTTGTTTGCTATAGGATATGTCTAATTCATGTCCATGCTTCTTGTCACCATGTTTGAGTGCTGTAGAGTATATATTTCTTGCTCCAAAGTTGCTATGTGGCTGTTAATTTCAGCTTTGCATTGTTTCTTGTTTCGTGTGTATATGTTGGACCGTTGCTCCGTTTTGAGCGTGCCCTATATGAAAATTGTGTGCTTTTGCATGAAGAATCATAATATCATCTTGTTTACATGTTTGGAGTATGTTTTCTTGATGTTTGGGTGCTTCTTGCACCGTTGCCATGCTTAACTTGTTTTGCTCATATCTTCTAGACCGTAGCTGCGATTTAAACAAACTTTATATGAAAGTTGACTAGAATTTCATGTAGATCATCATTGTGCATGTTAAATTTCTGTTTAACAACTTTAACTTAAGGTTTGTTCAGATCTGGACCAATTTCAATATATGCATATGAGGACTTACCGGATTCGCTATATGTGGATTCCGGCCTCATTTAAACTTGTTGTCTTGAGTTGTTCTTGTGTGCTTCATCCCTTGATATGTATTGCATCATACATGCATGATACGTGCATCATGTTGATTGTGCATTTCACCTTGTTTGATTTCATGCCTCGTTGTGTTCTTGTGTTGAGTAGAGCCGGAAGCCGAGACCGAGCACGAGAACGAGGTTACTACCGAGGTTGAGTACGAGGAGCCGTCTTACGATCCCATCGACGACTTGACAGGCAAGATGATCTGACCCAGATATCATTACTATCTTTGCCTATTGCTAGATGTCTCGCACTTTAGCTTATTGCCTCGACGCCCATGTTTGTTTGTTAGCCTCCTATTGTAACCATGAACCTGTCTAACCACCCAACCTAGCAAAACCTTTGTTTGGCTACGTAAGCTTCGCTCAGCCCCTCTTATAGCTTTGCTAGTTGCAAGAGAAGATTTGAAGATTCTTGCTTCATGTTGAAGTTTGTTGGGATATCACACTATATAAACTCTTAAACTAAATCATCTATATATTGGTAATGGGTGGAAGGCTGAGCCTCTTGCTCGGTGTTTTGTTCCACTCATGCCACCCTAGGAACCGTATAAACCGGTGTTATGTTCCTTGATTTTGTGTTCCTCACACGGTTGGGGTTATGGGACCCCCTCGATAAACCGCTTAGCGCTAAGGCTTTTCCAGCAAGTCCCAACATTGGTACTACATTTGCCTAAACAACTTAAAACTTGCATAGGGAGTTATAAACCCTCTTCTTAATCAACAACCCGGGTCAGTGCTCTACATGAGTGTTGGTCCAAACTAGGGGTCCTGCAGGGCCACCTTGGGGGAACCCGAGGGCTGGTAAAAACCTGTAGCATTGCCCATCCGGTTGTGGCCTAAGACGAGATACCCACGGCTACTATCAGGGTGTCGGCACGCCGGGAGGATTTGCTGGATTAGTCTAACCTTAGTCGGAGTATCTTGAGCACGGGATTCCGAGAATACTCGGGCCTTCCCACCTTGGAGTTGCGACTCCGCGGATCGTGAGCTTGTAATGGGCTAAGTTGGGACACCCCTGCACGGTTTTGAACTTTCGAAAGCCGTGCCCGCGGTTATGTGGCAGATGGGAATTTGTTAATATCCGGTTGTAGAAAACTTGACACCATGTTCAGAACACACTACCAGCGCGAGTTACCATGACGGTCATTTTCCGAAATGTATTCGGGAAGTGAACACGGTGGGGTTATGATTGACGTGCTTAGATAGGATCATTTCGTGATCACTTTGACGCTCGTGGCACTTCTCTTCTCGCTCTTAACACGTAAGCTAGTGCTAGCGCAGCTGCAACCTTTTATCTTTCTTCAGCCTTGTTCCACACCCAAGGCTTAGATAGTTTTGCTACCCGGGAACGGCATTGCTGAGTCCTCCGTGGCTCACAGATTCTACACAACACCAGATGCAGGTACTATGGTGAACTACTCAGGTGACGGCACGGAGCTATACTGGGAGTTCGATGAAGAATGTTGTCGATAGTATGTGCACTATCCCGATGATCAGTAGTGGTTTCTACTAGGGGCGATTCGGACCAGTGGCTTTATGTATTTGGTATCTTTCATTTGGATCTTCGCCCGTAGTCGGGTTGTGATGTTATTTGGATGATGATTTTCTTATGTAATGTATTGTGTGACGTGGCGAGTGTAAGCCAACTATCCTTTTGCAATTTCATCCCTATTTTTACATGAGTCGTGCAAAGATACCAAACTTGAGATCATTCTAGAATGGGCTTAAACCTTTAAGTCGTGCCTCGATACGTAGGAGGTATAATCCCATCCTAGGCATTACACTCTCCCCACATGGAAATTGGGTCATCTCATGATATGTGGGTGTCGGAGAGGTGTAGGTGAAAATGTCTCCATGATCAACTCCAATCATCTCCTCATCCATAACGCCTCCAAAGATGAGTGCCGTGGGATGTGGCAAATCATCACGCTCCTCTGAGACCAAAGGAAATGTCTCATATGCGCTCCCGTAGCTTGACTCGGAGTAGTAGTCATATGTGGGCGCCGTCTTCATGGTGTCGAAGAGGTTCATGCTCGTCACCTTGGTCGAAGGGGATGGCCCAAGCTCGACTGTCTTCCTTGAGGGGCTTCCGAAGATGGAAGTGTCACCCTCGGTCATAGGTGGTCGCCTTGTCGTTGAAGAAGTCGATGTAGGCAAACTCACGGGAAGTAGGTGAAGATGCCATACGTCCAAAGGCAAAGATGCCTTGAGAACACTTGGTGAAGATGCCGAAGTGGTGGTTGCAGCCGTAGCTCCTTCTTGGTGTTGCTTGTCTCGCGTCTTCTTATGTGCTCTTGAAGCTTGGCCTTGGCATGATGTAGAGCTTGGCCTTGGCGTGATGTAGAGCTTGGTCTTCTTATGTCCTGCACATGATGCTTGGAGGTGACTTGCCCTTCATGACGTCATTGATCATCGCCATGGCGGTGTGGACGTGGATGCATTGCGCTTGGATCATGTTTGCGCTCCGAAGACTTGTGACTTGAACGTCGCCGCCGAGAAGATGATGAAGGGGAAGAAGACTTGTAATCGACCACCAAGTGTTGGAGCTCTGCCATTTTTTTGTTGAAGGAGTCACACATGTCGTCGAAGGAAGCCATTCTCCTTGTCTCGGAGTGTCGTAGTTCGATGGCTATGTTGCCCAAGCGCTCTTGCATTGCTCGTTGTAGTCCGATGGTTTGCTCGTGGATGTAGTTGTTCGCACCGTCGATGTCGAAGACCGGAGATGAAATGCTTTTCCTATCCATCACAAGACTCTAGTGGTGAGTGTGAGAAAGAAAAGAACTAGACCAATGTACCTTACCCGGTGTTGAGAATGGATCAATGATCACTCAATATGTATCAAGGAAATAGCACAATTGGCAACGATTCTCGTCAATTCTCACACCTACACAATAAGGCTTATGGAATAGCTCGGTGAGGATAGGGGCACAAAAATTTGATGCAAAATGTTAGCAAGAGTCAATAATGTTGAAAGAGATTCACAAATTCGCAAGTGAAACAAGTAGACCAATAGCAAAGAATGGCACACGGAAACACACACACACACACGGATAGATAAATGTGGTTGTGCAACCAAGGGTTGAGCGGAAAATGTGGAATCCACGAAAAATGCTCTTGTCGCATAGCACTAGAGAGACGCTAGCCGATTGCTCAATAGGCGGATACGAACTTGTGCACTACCTATATGAGACAAAATGTAGTGACTTCCTATCACAAGTATGCTATGTGTATGATGTTCCGGTGCTTTTAGCACAAGATGATCCAAGACGATCGGATATGGCAATCTTATATGCAATATGGTATGATACTATGGCTCTTGCTTACAAGCTTCTTTGCTTTTCTCTTTGTTGCTTAAAAGCTTTTTTTGTGTATATCGCCACGATGCACAAACCAACATAGCAATTGTGTATATGCGGGAACAATCTTGTGACACAAGAGATGATATGATGATACCAAGATGATATGGTATGTATGCAATGGAAGGGCAGATCGATGATCACTAATGTGCACAAGTAACGTTGCTGGCAATACTCAAAGGCTAGTCTCGATAGGCAAGTGATGCAAAATGGGTTAGGGGTTAACAATGCAATTGCAAGGGGAATATATAAACATGTCGTCGAGGTTACCGTCCGAGTCGATGATGAGAGGCGGTGTTCTTGATGTAGACCCATTCCCAATTAGCCGAAACACCTTAGGAAACGGAAAAACCACAACTCAAAATCTCAAGGACAAATATCAAATGGAGGTAGCGGCAATGTTGTGGTGGTTGCGGAATTATTGGTGGAAACCCTGTCAAAATGGGTTATTGTGGCGGAAGGGTATGATGGGATATACACGGTGTCGGAGTTGAAGTCACGGTCCCTAAGTAGCCGAAACACCTTAGGAGACTCTAGCCACAACTCAAACAAGCTCAATAAAATTGGGTTAGGTTGGGTTGGTGGAAATGTATATTGGGCAATGGGTATGCGGAATGGTGATGGTGGTTGATGAAGAAGCGATTGTCCCTAAGTAGCCGAAACACCTTAGGAGACTCGAATCACTACTCAAGCAACCACAAATGCGATGGGGAACTAAATGGGTTAGGTTGCGGAAAGCTATGGTGGCTATGCGGGTGATATGGTGGAGGACCTATACAAACTTGCCAAATTTGACAAACTTTGATGGAGTCAAAATATTATGGTAGTATTTTTGTGGTATGGGGGATGTCAAGAGATTCAAAACGAGCTAAAGAATGTCAAAATCGGAGTTCGTATGAATTAGTTACGACCAAAACAAAAATCAGACAAAATGGGAATCTACAGGTACCGGACGTCCGGAAAGTGACGGATGTCCAGTGACCACACGTCCAGTTGGGATCGAAAATCCGGTAATTTCTTTTGTGCATGTGGATCCGGTTGTCCGGTGGATAACGGACGTCCGGTGCTTCGGGAGGGTCCGGACGTCCGGTAAAACGCCGGTCGTCCGGTGGGTCTGGGTCAACGCGAGATGCGAGTTTCGGGACACGATTTCAGGCGGAAAATGGAGATTTTGGGCTCAAAATTGATGAGATTTTGTGGGTGAAAGATGAGGAAACTTGGGGAAATGCTAGATCCACTTGATCAAGCAAATCCATGGATCAAAATCAACAAAACATCATCAAACCAACAAATTACAAAAAAAATAGGTCTATTTTTGGTGGGGATTTTCGAATTTTATGACGAAATCACACAAAATAAGGCCAGAAAACGATGGAGGGGACTCCAAATTCGTGATAAACCTTGCTCTTGATACCATATGATCACTAACTAGGAGGGGGGCTCCAATTTCGCGAGAAACCGTGGCTCTTGATACCATATGATGTGGGGCTTTTCCGATCTAGGCCGATCTTTCAAGATTGGAGGGATCCCCGAGGATGAACATGAAGAACACGAGGGGAAATCACGAGGGGAAACGAGAGAAAACACTCAAATCAACAAGAAACAATCACACATGTGCTAGATCCTCAACACAACGAGATACACGGTCCAAATCCAACAAAGGAAAGATACAAGGTAACTAGTTCATCTCCGTGAGAAGGTCTTGAATCCGCGAGGGATCTTCCCGTTAGGGGTCTTGAATCCAGTGTGGATGTTCTTCGTAGAGGCTGCGGTCTCTCTCATAGAGTATAATCACTATGGATGAGCAATGCTCTAGGTCTCAAATGAGATAACACAAAGCTAACCCTAACTAGGAGGAGGTGGAGGAGTATATATAGTCCAGGGCCACAAAGGGGTAAGTGGGAGAGGGATACATGGGCCTCTCGCCCGATAACTGTGCGCAGACAGCAGGTGCCGAATGTCCGGTGGGTTCCGGTCGTTCGGTGGCGCGTGGGCGTCCGGACGTCCGGAAGGTCTCGGACTTCGGCTAATATCATTCTATGATCACAGTTACAGACGTCCGGTGGCTGCCGGTCGTTCGGTCGCCTGGGAGTCGCCGGTCTTCCGGTGTGTAGCGGTCGTCTGGAGCCTGTAGCTCTCTTGTTCCTCGCGCTTGGTGTCCTCGCCGTCTTGTCCAATGCTCCAAGATGTTCCATGGCTTTCCTCTTGGTTCCTCTTCATGCATAACACATATGTTTGAGGTAGTAGCCATGTCTCACATGTGGAAAGTGAAGGTTTGGAGAGGAGCGAGTAAACCTTGTGTACAATGGTGTGTACTTGAGGTCACGTCGAAGTGAACATGGGGATGATCGTGAGATGCTCCGCATCACCAGGATGGCTCGCGAATCCCCGCCGAGACTCTTGCTGGGATGATTTGGGAAGGACCAGCAAGACCATCACCCTTGAGGTTGAGAGCTCTGACACCATTGACAATGTCAAGACCAAGATCTAGGGGCATCTGCGTGGTGGCATGCAGATCTTTGTGAAGACCAAAAGGAAAGGTTCCCAGCAATATTATTGCCGGGGACGTTTGTGAGGCCCCAGTAAGACTCTTGCCGGGGACGTTTGGGAGGCCGTGACAAGGCTCGCGCACGGCAAGGTTCCGCCGCCCTGACACCGTTTCTGCACAGCGACCAGCCAGCCTGACAAGCACCTACATGGCGGCATGCAGATCTTCGAAACAGAGCAAGGGCGCAACCAATCATGAAAAAGTTCCTTCGCGTGCAAGTTTTCCATACAAGAACCAAAATCGTTCAAGAAAAATAACCTTATATTTGAAAGCGGTGGAGGGATCTTCACGAAGAAAATAACCAATCATGACAAGGTTCCTTGGAGCGGTGGAGAGATCTTTATGAAGATATGCATGCCGCCATGCAGGTGCTTGTTAGGCTGGCTGGTCGATGTGATGGAGCGGTGGCACGGTAGCGGAACCATCCCCTGCGTGAGCATTGCCGCGGCCTCACAAACGTCCCCGACAAGAGTCTTTCCGGGGCCTCGCAAACGTCCCCGGCAAGAATCTTGCTAGGAACCTTGCCTTTTAGTCTTCACAAAGACTTGCATGACACCACGCAGATGCCCCTGGATCTTGGTCTTGACATTGTCGATGGTGTCAGAGCTCTCAACCTCAAGGGTGATGGTCTTGATGCTGCTTCGCAAATCATTCTGGCAAGGGTCTCGCCGGGGCTTCGTGAGCCATCCTGGTAAGGACATTGTCGGGGGCTCAATCGTGTCTTCTGATCTCTGATCACTTGGCTTGGATGCTATCGTCGTTGCCTTGTATTCGCTCCCAGCTATCCCCGACTGGCCTTTCCATGGGTGCGGCTGCAACTGCTCGTGCACAAGTATGGGGTATTAAAGGGCCTGGTCTTTAGTGCACCCATAGGAGCCCCTGGGCCTAGGTCATACACGAGTGCGAGGCGTCATTGGGCCAGGCCCAAACAGTGCGCAGGCACGCGTGGCAGGATTTAACTATTGTAATCGTCTCGTCGTGCGGAGCAGTGGGAAGGCATTGCTGCTTGTCCTTGGACCCAACAGCACGCGTGTCGTCGTCGCGGTCTTGGACGATACCGCTCGCTTGGCTCCAGTTGGTAGAACATCGTGGATGCTCGCCATCTTCACCTCCACCAGTGCCCACTCCATCGCCCGTCTGTGCTGGCACGGGTGGATCAGCTGCAGATGAATCGATCGTCGTGATCGTCTTCCTCTTGGGAGACATGGTGATCCAGAAACTGATCCGCTAACTGCTAAATTAGGTTTGCACAACCTAACACCCCTACCTGGCGCGCCAAAGATATCTGGGAAATGACACCTACGGGATCACGTGGATCCCTTCTATGGTTTGGTAGGGAAGAGGAGTGCACAAAGAGTAGATCTAACAATCAACACGAGGGATTTTTACCCAGTTTCGGGCCACTAAGCAACGTAAAACCCTAGTCCTGCTTTGAGTGTATATTTAGTGTTCTTGAGCTTTTGCTAGCTGCTATGCATGAAAACTGGGCTGGAAAGTCCAAAAGTCCCTCCCTGTATCGCCTCGGGCCTCCTTCTATACTAAGGGGTGTCGACAGTGGCCTACAGCCACACATGACGTGTAAAGCTGCTACAGTGTATGTGCTTATCACTCACATCTTAGGACAAACACTTTAAATGTGTTGGTTACGTGCCCCTGTCTTTATCGGGGATGAAAACAGAGCTCGTCCCGTCCATCGCTGCCTCAACCCATCTTGACACGCACCCAGGATAACAAGGCATGCAATGCTAAGATTACTGGCTAGCCGCTGCACTGGAGCGATGGAGGGATCTTCACGAAGATCTGCATACGGCCACGCAGGTGCTTGTCACACTGGCTGGTCACTGTGCTGGAGCGGTGGCAGGGTGGCGGAACCATGCCGTGCGCGAGCCTTGCCGCGGCCTTGCAAACGTCCCCGGCAAGAATCTTGCTGGGAACCTTACCTTTTGGTCTTCACAAAGATCTGCATGCCACCAGGCAGATACCCCTGGATCTTGGTCTTGACATTGTCGATGGTGTTAGAGCTCTCAACCTCAAGGGTGATGGTCTTGCTGGTGCTTCGCAAATCATCCTGACAAGGGTCTCGCTGGGGCTTCGCGAGCCATCCCGGCAAGGACCTTGCCGGGGGCTCAATCGTGTCTTCTCTTCTCTGATCACTTGGCTTGGATGCTATCGTGGCCGCCTTGTATTCGGTTCCACATGTCCCCGGCAGGCCTTGCCGTGGGTGCGGCTGCAACTGCACGTGCACAAGTATGATGTATTAAAGAGCCTGATCTTTAGTGCACCGACAGGAGCCCCTGGGCCTGGGTCATACACGAGTGTAAGGCGTCGTTGGGCCAAGCCCAAATAGTGCATAGGCACGCATCGCAGGATTTAACTACTGTAATCATCTCGTGTGATGCGCTTCCCCACGACCCGCATTGTGTGCGACGTGGGATACGTGCATGGAATGGTCGCAGCAGCAGCACACCCGCGAAAATGCTCTCACATCGAATAGCTAAGAGGCATCCTCGCGCCTTCCCCATAAAAGGGGGAATCTACAGAGGCGTTGCTCATTTACCTCTCACCAGTTCCAATCTAGAAACCATTGTCATCTCCATCCATGAGCCCAAACCCAAGCCTCTTCATCCATCAGTCGCCCCTGCGCTCCCAGCAATCTTGGCCACCCGTTCTTCTCCAGTTTATCATGGCGCCCAAAATGAGCAAGGACAAGGAGGCGCCCAAGGTGAGCGGGGGAGAAGAGGTGCGGGAGAGCGAGTTGGTGAAGATGCGGAGGAAGAACATCGTCTTCGCTCTGAAGCTCGATGCGCGCACTTTGAAGGAGCGGTATCTGTGCATGTGGGGGAGGGCGACAACGGGGAACCCAGCTACCCACGTCATCCCAGCTTCTCGCGACAAGCCCACTCCAGATAAATATCCTTTCTTTGCCGATTACTTCTACTGCGGGCTCTGTCCCCCATTTTTTGATTTCTTCAACGACAACATGTACACATTCGGCGTCCATATCTTCCATTTCACGCCGAATGTTGTGGCATGTATGTCCATCTTCGCCCACCTCGGTGAGAATTTCGCCGGGATGATCCCCAACACGGCCCTCTTTCGCCATTACTTTACTCCCCGCATCCAGCCAGGAGGGGCCCTTTCTGGCTGTGTCACTTGGATCCCAAGGGCGTTGGCCAAGAAGACTTACCCAGAGGGGGGCGCCCGCGAGAAGTGGGATGAATGGCGGGGCAAGTGGTGTTGGATCGTGGAGAAGGACCCGCAGCCATTCTGTATACCCGACAAACGAAACTGATCCATGGCAGCGACTTGGGCAACCTCGAACCTCAAGATGGGAAGCTCATAGTCGCAATCACCAGGATCCATCGCCTCAAGGCTGTCGGGCTCACCGTTGAGATGTTTGGTGCTGATTTCCATCGCCGCCGTATCGCCCCTCTGCAGAACAAGGGGAGACCAGCTTAGGAGTACCGGAACGCGACAGGTATCATGAGGTTGCGCCACGACCTGAACAACAATCCCATGATCATGCAGCATGTGGCCCTCTGCCAAAGGTTGTTCCACTTCAGGGCCGTTGACAGTCCGCTCACGTTGCCGGCGGGCGTGATTCCCTTGTGCAAAAACTCTGCCCTGACCTCGATCATTGCCATGATGCCAGTATTGAACGCCGATGGCCTTGATCAGACTCGGGCTGAGCAATCTGCGAAGCAGGTGCAAGAGTTCTTCGACAACTTGTCGGAAAGGGCCATCTGGGAGGAAACGAACCTCATCCGCCCCACTACCGACGAAGAGATGGTGTATATTGCCAGCAGGGCAGAAGAGGCAGCTCTTGCCGCGAAGGCCGACAGCTTCGGCTTTGTTGAGGATGAAGCCAGCGCAAAGGAGGATTTTGCCGAGCAGGCGGAGCATGCTGGAGAGAACAGTGGCGTAGCTGCCGGGGGCCCTTCTGCCAAAGAGACAGCTGAAGAGGACCCACATGAGGAGCCCCCAGTCCCGGGGAAGAAGAAACGTGTTCTTCGGTGGACCGACTTCGGCGAGCTAGTCTGTCAGGCTTCCTCATGCAAAGAAGTCCCTGGCAAGGGGGCAGCGGGCAAGGCTGCGCAGTGGCAAGTGGTCCAGCCGCAACCTGTGCGCCAGATGAGGCGCACGACTGCGATAGCAAAGAATGCAGCAGCAGCCGCCTCCGCCACGGCCAAGCGGCCCAGGTCTCCGTCTCGACCCCCGGGCGCAGGCATCATAGCAGAGGTCGACTTTGACCTCTCCTCTTTGAGCTCGAGGAGGGAGGAGAGGCCAGAAGAAGAAGAAGAAGAAGAAGAAGAAGAAGAAGAAGAAGAAGAAGAAGAAGAAGGAGAAGAAGAAGAAGAAGGCAGTGACGAGCAAGTGTCTTCCCGCTTCTTTCATCCCATGAGCTCTGGTTTTGCTTATCTCATCTTATTTGATCTTACTCTGGCCTGTCTCCGTAGGGACATGGAAACTTTGGGGCTAAGGATGGCGAAGAAGGCCAAAGTCTCGACGGGCGACGAGCCCCCGGCAAGCACCTCAGGTGCGCCGGAGACGAACATACTCAGCCCGGAGCCCAGCCCGGGACGCAGCCCCCGACTCAGCCCCCAGCATGAGTCTTTTACTCATTTCCCACTGGCCGGTGTTGGGGTGCACATCTTTACTACTAACCTTGCTGGTTTTGCAGGAGAAGTACGGCAACAGGGGGAACCGCTTAGGGCCACTCTCGACACGCCGTCTTTGTCAACCACACCGCCAAGAGGGGGGGTCCCCGGCAAGGGCCTCTACTGACGAACCCTTTCACGGAGAGAAAGAGCTGGCAAGCAAGGGCGGTGGTTGTCCTACGCCGGCAACAAATGTTGCCGGGGAGGTGGCCACCTCCCAACAGCTTGACACAGGTAGACCACTAGCTTCCTGAGACTTGTGAGTTCTCTAGTATGATCTTTTTCTCTTTTCTTTCTTCCTTGAACCCCAACCTTGCTTCCATTTTGTTCCTCCTCCTTGGCTTTCAGATCTCCCCTTGGCAGATCAGATGGATGTTAATGTCATCATCGAGGAGACCACCAAGGATGCCACCGCAGAGGCCACCAAAGTTGCTACTGACAAGGCCTCCAAGGACGTGCATGAAGAAGCCGCCATGGGGTCTGCCGGGGAGGCCGGCAAGGAGACCGGCGATCGTACTAACGGCATGACTACCGCAGGAGTGCCCCACGCTACATCGGTCTCGAAGTCCTGAGCCTCCGGGGAGATGGTGGTCGAGGACCAACCATCAACATCCAAGGCCCCTCCCCAGGAAGATACCTGAAGGTTGGCGACGATTTGTTCGTCGACATCCTAGGGACGGCAAGCATCAGAGCGCCAATCGAGGGGGGAGCTTTCAATGAATAAGTCATCGCCGCTGCCGGGCTCAAGGTTGTCGATGAACCGAGCGCCAGCAGCAGCGGATCCCAAGAAGACCAGCTCCTCTAGCCATGAGCAGCAATTTCCAGAAGCTCCAGGCGCTCGACCGCTCCCAAAAGGAGAAGCTGGACTCCGGGGCCGTAGTTGTTGACGCAGCAAAGTCAGACTTCCAATAGTGTGTTGAGAAGACGCAGGTCTGGTTTGCCGAGGCTCGGCAAGAACTGAAGACCAGCAAGGAGCAGCTGGGCCTGAGTTGGAACGAGCTCTTCGTGAAGTAGTCTGATGTCTAGAAGGCATGGGAAGAGGCTCCTCAACAGGCTACTGCAGAGGAGGCTCGCTTGACAGAGCTCCATGTAGGGCTCGATGCTCAGGAGAAGGACCTTGTCACTCGCAATGAGGGGCTTATCACCAAACTCCACGCCAAGGATGAAGAAATTGAGAAACTCGTCGCGCAGCGGACCCAAGAGCTGGAGCAGAAGAACGGAGAAGCACTCAATGCTCTGGTCTTGGACCACGCCGGCAAGCTGAAGGAAGCCAACGATGCCGCCAAAGCTGTAGAGGCTCCAGTCCGTTCTCTCGAGGAATGCACTTCAATTTCACGTCATTCGGTCTTTTTCTGTACAGGACATCATCCACAAACTGGTACATATTAGACTGACGGGCTACTTTCTTTGCCTCTTCCTGTTCCTGAGGGAGTTACCCTATTTGGAGGAACTAGACGATGTGATGTGCCCATGCTGGAGCCTGAGGCTCGACAGCGAGGGCTAAAGGCATGTCTTCTACCATGAGAGCAGTTATCTCTACAGCAAGGGCATGAGGCCCTATCGGAACCTGTTGCCCCCGGGCAAGCTTGGCGTCGTCCCCGACAACCTCCTCGCCGCCGGCTCCTAGGAGCTTAGCGGGAAAGTACTTGCTGGGGCCCAACTTCCTTCGCTTATCATGTCTCGCTGTTGGTTCAACAGATGGCTAAGTCAGTCGGAGCACAAAAGTCCCTGGTTCCACAGGTAACTTGAGGGCAGCATGTTTTGACAGGTCGTCAGCAATGCTGTTCTCTGCTCGACGAACATGCTCTGCTTGGAGACCGTCAAAATGCTCCTCCAATTTCCTCACTTCATCTACATAAGCTTCCATCAATGGCCTCTGATAGTCTTTGTTGACTTGCTTGACGACAAGCTGTGAATCACCTCTGATAATGAGCTTCCTAATCCCAAGTACTGCCGCGATCCTGAGACCGGCAAGCAGTCCCTTGTACTCTGCAATGTTGTTTGTTGATCTCTCCCGCGGAATGTGCATCTGGATCACGTATTTGAGGTGCTCTCCGGTGGGTGCGATAAGAAGCACACCAGCATCGGCGCCTTGAAGTGAGAAAGCCCCATCAAAATACATAACACAGTCACGACTCGTTTCCTTACCAGGGAGGGTGGTTTCCTGAATCTCCTCGTTAGGCATTGAGGTCCATTCGGCAATGAACTCCGCCAAGGCTCTGCTCTGAATTGTTGAAGTACTTTCAAACCTGAGACCAAAGCTTGTCAGTTCCAGCGCCCACTCCACAATCCTTCCAGTTGCATCTGGGTTGTGTAGGATCCGTTGCAACAGGAAGCGAGTGATGACGGTGATTTCTGTTGGAGAACGTAGTATTTTAAAAATTTCCCATGATCACGCAAGATCTATCTACCAGATGCATAGCAACGAGAGGGAAGAGTGTGTCTACGTACCCTCGTAGACCGGAAGCGGAAGCGTCAAGTGACGCGGTTGATGTAGTCGAACTTCTTCGCGATTCAACCGATCAAGCACCGAACGTACGGCACCTCCGCGTTCAGCACACGTTCAGCTTGATGACGTCCCACGAGCTCTTGATCCAGTTGAGCTTCACGGGGGAGTTACGTCAGCACGACAGCGTGGTGACGGATATGATGTATTCACCGGCGCAGGGCTTCGCCTAAGCACTGCGACGGTATGACCGAGGTGTGTTTCTGTGGAGGGGGGCACCGCACACGGCTGGAACAATTCAACTTGTGTGTCTTTGGGTGCCCCCCTGCCCCCGTATATAAAGGAGCAAGAGGGGAGGGTCGTCCAGCCTCCTATGGTGCGGCTAGGGCAATCCTACTAGGAATAGGATTGCAATCCTATTCCTAGTAGGAGTCCACCAAGAAGGAAGAGAGGGAAAGGAAAAGAGGGAGAGGTGGCGCCCCCCAATCCTAGTCCAACTAGGATCCCTAGGTGGGGCGCCGGCCAGCCTCTATGGGCTGCCTCTCTCCTTTCCTCAAGGCCCACTATGGACCATCCCCCCTCGTAGGGGGTTCCGGTAACCCCCTCCGGCAATCCAGTTAAATCCGAAACTTTTCCGGAACACTTCCGGTGTCCGAATATAGTCGTCCAATATATCAATCTTTATGTCTCGGACATTCCGAGACTCCTCGTCATGTCCGTGATCTCATCCGGGACTCCGAACTACCTTCGGTACATCAAAACTCATAAACTCATAATACCGATCGTCATCAAACGTTAAGCGTGCGGACCCTACGGGTTCGAGAACTATGTAGACATGACCGAGACTCATCTCCGGTCAATAACCAATAGCGGAACCTGGATGTTCATATTGGCTCCTACATATTCTACGAAGATCTTTATCGGTCAAAAACCGCATAACAACATACGTTGTTCCTTTTGTCATCGGTATGTTACTTGCCCGAGATTCGATCGTTGGTATCTCTATACCTAGTTCAATCTCGTTACCGACAAGTCTCTTTACTCGTTCCGTAACACATCATCTCGTGACTAACTCATTAGTCCTTTTTGCTTGCAAGGCTTATTGTGATGTGTGTTACCGAGAGGGCCCAGAGATACCTCTCCGACACTCGGAGTGACAAATCCCAATCTTGATCTAAGCCAGCACCACAAATACTTTCGAAGACACCTGTAGAGCATCTTTATGATCACCCAGTTACGTTGTGACGTTTGATAGCACACAAGGTGTTCCTACGGTATTCGGGAGTTGCATAATCTCATAGTCATAAGAACATGTATAAGTCATGAAGAAAGCAATAGCAGTAAAACTGAACGATCATAGTGCTAAGCTAACGGATGGGTCTTGTCCATCACATCATTCTCCTAATGATGTGATCCCGTTGATCAAATGACAATTCATGTCTATGGTTAGGAAACATAACCATCTTTGATCAATGAGCTAGTCTAGTAGAGGCATACTAGGGACACTCTGTTTTGTCTATGTATTCACACATGTACTAAGTTTCCGGTTAGTACAATTCTAGCATGAATAATAAACATTTATCATGATATAAGGAAATATAAATAACAACTTTATTATTGCCTCTAAGGCATATTTCCTTCAGTCTCCAACTTGCACTAGAGTCAATAATCTAGCTCACATCGCCATGTGATTTAATACCGATAGTTCACATCGTTATGTGAATAACACCCATAGTTCACATCACCATGTGACCAACACCCAAAGGGTTTACTAGAGTCAATAATCTAGTTCACATCGCTATGTGATCAATACCCAAGAGTAATAAGGTGTGATCATGTTTTGCTTGTGAGAGAAGTTTAGTCAACGGGTCTGTCACATTCAGATCCGTATGTATTTTGCAAATTTCTATGTCTACAATGCTCTGCATAGAGCTACTCTAGCTAATTGCTCCCACTTTCAATACGCATCCAGATTGATACTTAGAGTCATCTGGATTTAGTGTCAAAGCTTGCATCGGCGTAACCCTTTACGACGAACTCTTTATCACCTCCATAATCGAGAAACATTTCCTTAGTCATCCATTTACTAAGGATAATTTTGACCGCTGTACAGTGATCTACTCCTGGATCACTATTGTACCCCCTTGACAAACTCATGGCAAGGTACACAACATGTTTGGTACACAGCATGGCATACTTTATAGAACCTATGGCTGAGGCATAGGGAATGACTTTCATTCTCTCTATATTTTTCTGCCGTGGTCTGGCTTTCAGTCTTACTCAACTTCACACCTTACAAGTCAGGCAAGAACTCCTTCTTTGACTGATCCATTTTGAACTACTTCAAAATCTTATCAAGGTATATACTTATCGAAAGTCTTATCAAGCGTCTTGATCTATCTCTATAGATCTTGATGCCCAATATGTAAGCAGCTTCACCAAGGTCTTTCTTTGAAAAACTCCTTTCAAACACTCCTTTATGCTTTCCAGAAAATTCTACATCATTTCCGATCGACAATATGTCATTCACATATACTTATCAGAAAGGTTGTAGTGCTCCCACTCACTTCCTGTAAATACAGGCTTCACCGTAAGTCTGTATAAATCTATATGTTTTGATCAACTTATCTAAGCATATATTCCAACTCCGAGATGCTTGCACCAGTCCATAGATGGATCGCTGGAGCTTGCACATTTTTTAGCACCTTTAGGATTGACAAAACCTTCGGGTTGCATCATATACAATTTTTCTTTAATAAATCCATTAAAGAATGCAGTTTTGTTATCCATTTGCCAGATTTCATAAAATGCGGCAATTGCTAACATGATTCGGACAGACTTAAGCATCGCTACGGGTGAGAAAGTCTCATCGTAGTCAACTCCTTGAACTTGTCGAAAACCTTTCGCAACAAGTCGAGCTTTGTAAACAGTAACATTACCGCCAGCGTCGGTCTTCCTCTTGAAGATCCGTTTATTTTCGATGGCTTGCCGATCATCGGGCAAGTCAACCAAAGTCCACACTTTGTTCTCATACATGGATCCCATCTCAGATTTCATGGCCTCATGCCATTTTGCGGAATCTGGGCTCATCATCGATTCCTCATAGTTCGCAGGTTCATCATGGTCTAGTAACATTACTTCCAGAACTGGGTTGCCGTACCACTCTGGTGCGGAACGTACTCTGGTTGATCTACGACGTTCAGCAGAAACTTGATCTGAAGTTTCATTATCATCATCATTAGCTTCCTCACTAATTGGTGTAGGAATCACTGGAACTAGTTTCTGTGATGTTCCACTTTCCAATTCGGGAGAAGGTATACTTACCTCATCAAGTTCTACTTTCCTCCCACTCACTTCTTTCGAGAGAAACTCCTTCTCTAGAAAGGATCCACTCTTAGCAACAAAGACCTTGCCTTCGGATCTGTGATAGAAGGTGTACCCAACAGTTTCTTTTGGGTATCCTATGAAAATTTACTTCTCCGATTTGGGTTCGAGCTTATCATGTTGAAACTTTTTCACATAAGCATCGCAGTCCCAAACTTAAAAAAAAAGACAGCTTAGGTTTCTCGTCAAACCACAGTTCATACGGTGTCATCTCCACGGATTTAGATTGTGCCCTATTTAACGTGAATGTAGCTGTCTCTAATGCATAACCCAAAAGCAATAGTGGTAGATCGGTAAGAGACATCATCGATCGCACCATATCTAATAAAGTACGGTTATGACGTTCGGACACACCATTACACTGTGGTGTTCCAGGTGGCGTGAGTAGTGAAACTATTTCACATTATTTTTACTGAAGGCCAAACTCGCTAACTCAAATATTTTACCTCTACGATCATATCGTAGAAACTCTTATTTTCTTGTTACGATGATTCTCCACTTCACTCTGAAATTCTTTGAACTTTTCAAATGTTTCAGACTTGTGCTTCATTAAGTAGATATACCCATATCTGCTCAAATCATCAGTGAAGGTCAGAAAATAACGATTCCCGCCGTGAGCTTCAACACTCATTGGTCTGCATACATCAGTATGTATGATTTCCAACAACTCTGTTGCTCGCTCCACAGTTCCGGAGAACGGAGTTTTAGTCATCTTGCCCATGAGGCATGGTTCGCAAGCACCAAGTGATTCATAATCAAGTGATTCCAAAAAGTCCATCACTATGGAGTTTCTTCATGCGCTTTAAACCAATATGACCTAAACGGCAATGCCACAAATAAGTTGCACTATCATTATTAACCTTGCATCTTTTGCCTTCAATATTATGAATATGTGTATCACACGATCGAGATCCAACAAACTATTTTCATTGGGTGTATGACCATAGAAGGTTTTATTCATGTAAACAGAACAACAATTATTCTCTAACTTACATGAATAACCGTATTGCAATAAACATGATCAAATCATATTCATGCTCAACACAAACACCAAATAACACTTATTTAGGTTCAACACTAATCCCGAAAGTATAGGGAGTGTGCGATGATGATCATATCAATCTTGGAACTGCTTCCAATACACATCGTCACTTCATCCTTTAACTAGTTTCTGTTCATTATGCAACTCCCATTTCGAGTTACTACTCTTTAGCAACTGAACCAGTATCAAATACCGAGGGGTTGCTATGAACACTAGTAAAATACACATCAATAATCTGTATATCAAATATACCTTTGTTCACTTTGCCATCCTTCTTATCCGCCAAGTATCTAGGGCAGTTCCACTTCCGGTGACCATTTCCTTTGCAGTAGAAGCACTTAGTTTCAGGCTTGAGTTTAGCTTTGGGTTTCTTCATGGGAGTGACAACTTGCTTGTCATTCTTCTTGAAGTTCCCCTTCTATCCCTTTGCCCTTTAGTTGAAACAAGTGGTCTTATTAACCATCAACACTTGATGCTCTTTCTTGATTTCTACCTTCGCCGATTTCAGCATCGCAAAGAGCTCGGGAATTACCTTCGTCATCCTTTGCATATTATAGTTCATCACGAAGTTCTACTAACTTGGTGATAGTGACTAGAGAACTTTGTCAATTACTATCTTATCTGGAAGATTAACTCCCACTTGATTCAAGTAATTGTAGTACCCAGACAATCTGAGCACATGCTCACTGGTTGAGCTATTCTCCTCCATCTTGTAGGCAAAGTACTGTCAGAAGTCTTACACCTCTCGACACGGGCATGACTATGAAATACTAATTTCAACTCTTGGAACATCTCATATGCTCCGTGGCGTTCAAAACATTTTTGAAGTCCCGGTTCTAAGCCGTAAAGCATGGTGCACTTAAACTATCAAGTAGTCATCATACCGAGCTTTTGTCAAAACGTTCATAACGTCTGCATCTGCTCCTGCAATAGGTCTGTCACCTAGCGGTGCATCAAGGACATAATTCTTCTGTGCAACAATGAGAATAATTCTCAGATCACGGAACAATTCCGCATCATTGCTACTAACATCTTTCAACTTAGTTTTCTCTAGGAACAAATAAACAATAAACGGGGAGCAACATCGCGAGCTATTGATCTACAACATAGATATGCTAATACTACTAGGACTAAGTTCATGATAAATTAAAGTTCAATTTAATCATATTACTTAAGAACTCCCACTTAGATAGACATCCCTCCGGTCATCTAAATGATCACGTGATCCAAATCAACTAAACCATGTCCGATCATCACGTGAGATGGAGTAGTTTCAATGGTGAACATCTTATGTTGATCATATCTACTATATGATTCACGCTCGACCTTTCGGTCTCCAGTGTTCCGAGGCCATATCTGCATATGCTAGGCTCGTCAAGTTTAACCCGAGTATTCTGCGTGCGCAAAACTGGCTTACACCCGTTGTATTTGAACGTAGAGCTCATCACACCCAATCATCACGTGGTGTCTCGGCACGACGAACTTTCGCAACGGTGCATACTCAGGGAGAACACTTATACCTTGAAATTTAGTAAGGGATGATCTTATAATGCTACCGTCGTTCTAAGCAAAATAAGAAGCATAATAAAATAAACATCACATGCAATCAAAATATGTGACATGATATGGCCATCATCGTCTTGTGCTTTTGATCTCCATCTCCAAAGCACCTTCATGATCACCTTCGTCACCAACACGACACCTTGATCTCCATCGTAGCATCGTTGTCGTCTCGCCAACTATTGCTTCTACGACTATCGCTACCACTTAGATAAAGTAAAGCAATTACATGGCGATTGCATTTCATACAATAAAGCGACAACCATATGGCTCCTGCCAGTTGCCGATAACATTACAAAACATGATCATCTCATACAAAACCATATAACTCATCATGTTTTGACCATATCACATCACAACATGCCCTGCAAAAACAAGTTAGACGTCCTCTACTTTGTTGTTGCAAGTTTTACGTGGCTGCTATGGGCTTAGCAAGAACCGTTCTTACCTACGCATACAAAACCACAACGATGTTTCGTCAAGTATGTGCTATTTTAACCTTCACAAGGACCGGGCGTAGCCACACTTGATTCAGCTAAAGTGAGAGAGACAGACACCCGCCAGTCACCTTTAAGCAACGAGTGCTTGTAACGGTGAAACCAGTCTCGCGTAAGCGTACGCGTAATGTCGGTCCGGGCTGCTTCATCTCACAATACCGCCGAAGCAAAGTATGACATGCTGGTAAGCAGTATGACTAGTATCGCCCACAACTCATTGTGTTCTACTCGTGCATATCATCTACGCATAGACCTGGCTCTGATACCACTGTTGGAGAACGTAGTATTTTAAAATTTTCCTACGATCACGCAAGATCTATCTACCAGATGCATAGCAACGAGAGGGAAGAGTGTGTCTACGTACCCTCGTAGACCGGAAGCGGAAGCGTCAAGTGACGCGGTTGATGTAGTTGAAATTCTTCGCGATTCAACCGATCAAGCACCGAACGTACGGCACCTCCGCGTTCAGCACACGTTCAGCTTGATGACGTCCCACGAGCTCTTGATCCAGTTGAGCTTCACGGGAGAGTTACGTCAGCACGACAGCGTGGTGACGGATATGATGTATTCATCGGCGCAGGGCTTCACCTAAGCACTGCGACGGTATGACCGAGGTGTGTTTCTGTGGAGGGGGGCACCGCACACGGCTGGAACAATTCAACTTGTGTGTCTTTGGGTGCCCCCCTGCCCCCGTATATAAAGGAGCAAGAGGGGAGGGTCGTCCGGCCTCCTATGGTGCGGCTAGGGCAATCCTACTAGGAATAGGATTGCAATCCTATTCCTAGTAGGAGTCCACCAAGAAGGAAGAGAGGGAAAGGAAAAGAGGGAGAGGTGGCGCCCCCCCCCCAATCCTAGTCCAACTAGGATCCCTAGGTGGGGCACCGGCCAGCCTCTATGGGCTGCCTCTCTCCTTTCCTCAAGGCCCACTATGGACCATCCCCCCTTGTAGGGGGTTCCGGTAACCCCCTCCGGCAATCCAGTTAAATCTGAAACTTTTCGGGAACACTTCCGGTGTCCGAATATAGTCGTCCAATATATCAATCTTTATGTCTCGGACATTCCGAGACTCCTCGTCATGTCCGTGATCTCATCCGGGACTCCGAACTACCTTCGGTACATCAAAACTCATAAACTCATAATACCGATCGTCATCAAACGTTAAGAGTGCGGACCCTACGGGTTCGAGAACTATGTAGACATGACCGAGACTCATCTCCGGTCAATAACCAATAGCGGAACCTGGATGTTCATATTGGCTCCTACATATTCTACGAAGATCTTTATTGGTCAAAAACCGCATAACAACATACGTTGTTCCTTTTGTCATCGGTATGTTACTTGCCCGAGATTCGATCGTTGGTATCTCTATACCTAGTTCAATCTCGTTACCGGAAGTCTCTTTACTCATTCCATAACACATCATCTCGTGACTAAATCATTAGTCCTTTTTGCTTGCAAGGCTTATTGTGATGTGTGCTACCGAGAGGGCCCAGAGATACCTCTCCGACACTCGGAGTGACAAATCCTAATCTTGATCTATGCCAGCACCACGAATACTTTCGGAGACACCTGTAGAGCATCTTTATGATCACCCAGTTACGTTGTGACGTTTGATAGCACACAAGGTGTTCCTACGGTATTCGGGAGTTGCATAATCTCATAGTCATAGGAACATGTATAAGTCATGAAGAAAGCAATAGCAGTAAAACTGAACGATCATAGTGCTAAGCTAACGGATGGGTCTTGTCCATCACATCATTCTCCTAATGATGTGATCCCGATGATCAAATGACAACTCATGTCTATGGTTAGGAAACATAACCATCTTTGATCAATGAGCTAGTCTAGTAGAGGCATACTAGGGACACTCTGTTTTGTCTATGTATTCACACATGTACTAAGTTTCCGGTTAGTACAATTCTAGCATGAATAATAAACATTTATCATGATATAAGGAAATATAAATAACAACTTTATTATTGCCTCTAGGGCATATTTCCTTCAATTTCATGTGCCTGGAAATAGTGGCGCAGCTTCCTTGAGGCCATAAGAGGCCGAAGAGCAACTTCTGCACACCGGAGTATCTTGATCTAGCCCCCTGCAAGAGGGAACCGACAAAATAATATGGGTGATGCACCGTCTTATTATCCCGCACTTCATTTGCTTGCGCAGATCCCGCCTTGCCTATACCAGACTATGCCGAGGGTCTTGCCTTGCCGGCACCAGACTCTGCCAGTGGTCCTGCCTTGCCGGCACTAGACCCTGTGATAGAGGAAAAGGTATCCCGTCTTTCGATGAGATGGTGGCTATCTTTTTCGGTGGAGTAGACTTCGACGATACGACTGCGAACATGCGAGGACGTCACGCCTTAGCAATCGCCAAACCAACTCCGAGAGCTTATTGACCACGTCGAAGCACGATCAACATGAGCACGAGAGTCTATTTCCTGCAAGCAAACGAAGAACAAGTAAGAAACTCATATTGCAATCTGGATATTGTTAATATAAGAGGAAAGCTTTATTGATCAAGGTGGGGTTCTGTGACATCTTTGTCTGGTCGTTGAACACAAACGAAGTACGTGAAGTTGCAGCTATGGCGAACTTTTAACTAAACAAAACCCAAAGTCTAAACGATGCCCTAACGACTGTATATATGGAGATATAGGGGGGAATTTCGTGGCCCCTTTGAGAAGGGGTCCGAAACCAACCCTAACACTGTTTTCCCCTCACATACGGACTATAAAAATAGACTATACTTTAGTATTTCGAAATTACATGGGACTGGCCCAATAATAAGGTGACACAGCACCTATAATAGCCTCTGGATGAAATTTATGAAGTGGCATCTTGTATATTTCGTCCAAGGCTTCATGCACTCATTATGGTGGCTTCAAAGTCCTGAAATCATCACTTGTAACTCTGTTCTTGTTCCCCTTGCGCATGCCATCATCTCCATGCTTGATCTTGCTCCAATGTTCATCCTTCTTGTCCAAGCTAGGACCTTCATTTGTAAGCAAGACAAATGTATCCAATTTAGGTAACATCATATTCTCATGAACACTAGAATCATTACCAAGAAACAAAAGTACTTGGTAATTCAATTGGCATGCGCGAGCTCTAGTAATTGGTCCAGTATGTAGGCAGTGGGTGTAACAATGGTATTGATGTCCTCATCGTCCTCCCCTTCTTGAAATGAAGTCGTCCTAAATAAGGCTTCAAATCTGCAATGTTAAAAGTGGGGCTAACCCTAAAATCTGCAAGTAGCTCAAGTTTATATGCATTATCATTTATTTTCTCTAACACCTTAAAAGGACCATCAGCATGTGGCATTAGCTTTGACTTGCGCAAATTAGGAAACCTATCCTTACGCAAATGTAACCAAACAAGATCTCCAGGTTCAAAGACATCACGTTTTCAACCCTTATTTCCAACAAGTTTATATTTAGCATTCATGCGCTCAATATTTTCCTTAGTTAACTCATGCATTTTTAAGATCAATTCAGCACGCTGTTTAGCATTAAAATTAACCTTCTCCAAAGATGGAAGAGGCAATAAATCAATAGGTGCACGAGGTAAGAAACCATACACAATTTCAAAAGGGCACATCTTAGTAGTAGAATGCAGTGAACGATTATAAGCAAATTCAATATGAGTCAAGCATTCTTCCCATATTTTCTTGTTATTCTTCAAAACAACCCTAAGCATAGTAGACGAAGTTCTATTAACTACTTCAGTTTGTCCATCAGTTTGGGGTGACATGTAGTACTAAAAAGCAGTTTGGTCCCCAACTTAGCCCATAAATATCTCCAAAAGTGGCTAAGAAATTCGGTATCACGATCTGACACAATAGTATTTGGCACACCATGCAGGCAAATAATTTCACGAAAGAACTAATTAGCAACATTAGCAGCATCATCGCTTTTATGACATGGTACGAAGTGTGCCATTATTTAAAAATCTATCCACGACAACAAATATGCTATACCTCTCCTTCTTTGTCTGAGGTAAACCCAAAACAAAGTCCATAGATATACCTTCCCAAGGAACACTAGGTACAGGAAAAGACATATATAAACCATGAGGATTGAGTCGTGACTTAGCTTTTTGACATGTAGTGTAGTGAGCAACAAAACGCTCAACATCCTATCTCATCTTTGGCCAAAAGAAATGTGTAGCAAGTACATCCTCCGTCTTCTTCATGCCAAAGCATCCCATTAATCCTCCTCCACGCGCCTCCTGAAACAACAAAAGACAAACGGAGCTAGCTGTAATGCATGGCTTGTTAGCATGAAACACAAATCCATCATTAATGATGAACTTGTTCCATGTTCTCCCTTCTTCACAATTCTATAATACATCTTTAAATTCAGCATCAGGCACATATTGATCTTTGATGGTCTCCAAACCAAATATTTTAAAGTCAAGTTGTGAAAGCATAGTATAACGACGAGACAATGCATCAACAATAACATTTTCTTTACCCTTCTTGTGTTTAATGACATAAGGGAAAGTCTCAATGAATTCAACCCATTTAGCATGTCTACGGTTCAATTTAGCTTGACTTTTAATATGCTTCAAAGATTCATGATTAGAATGTATAACAAATTCTTTGGGCCATAAATAATGTTACCATGTAACAAAGTCCGAACAAGAGCATATAATTCCTTGTCATAAGTAGAATAGTTCAAACTAGGCCCACTCAATTTTTCAGAAAAGTATGCAATAGGTTTACCATCTTGTAATAACACACCTCCTAATCCAATTCCAGTAGCATCACATTCCAGCTCAAAAGTCTTATTAAAATTAGGAAGTTGAAGTAATGGAGCATGTGTAAACTTATCTTTCAATACTGTGAAGGCTTCTTCCTGTGCAGTACCCCAAACAAAAGGCACATCCTTCTTTGTAAGCTCATTGAGAGGTGCCGCAATGGTGCTGAAATCTCTAACAAAATGCCTATAGAAACCAGCGAGGACAAAGAAAATCCTCATGTGTGTGACCGTTTTGGGTTGTGGCAAACTCTCGGTAGCTTCAATCTTGGCTTTATCAACCTCAATTCCCTGTCGAGTAACAACATAGCCAAGAAAATATTCTCGGTCGGTGCGAAAGGTGCACTTCCCAAGGCTACCAAACAAACGTGCCTCACGTAGAGCAATAAAAACAACACGTAAATGTTCCAAATTTTACTCCAAAGATCTGCTATAAATCAGCATATCATCAAAGTAAACTACCACAAATCGTCCAATGAAAGCACGTAAAACTTCATTCATTTGTATCATGAAAATACTAGGTGCATTAGTTAACCCAAAAGGCATGACTAGCCACTCACATAATCCAAACTTAGTTTTAAATGTTGCTTTCCATTCATCTCACAATTTCATACGAATTTGATGGTATCCACTACGCAAATCAACTTTGGAGAAAATAGTAGAGCCACTTAATTCATCAAGCATATCATCTAGCCTAGGAATATGATGACGATAACGAATAGTAATATTATTAGTGCCTCTACAATCAACACACATACAATATGTACCATCCTTTTTCGGCACTAGAATAATAGGAATAGCACAAGGACTAAGGGATTCGCGTATATAACCTTTATCTAGTAGCTCATGTACTTGATGTATAATATCCTTCGTCTCCTCGGGATTGGTACGGTATGGTGCACAGTTGGGTAATGATACATCGGGAATTATGTCAATCTGATGCTCAATCCCTCGAATAGGTGGTAATCTCGGTGGTACGTCTTGTGGAAAGACGTCAACGAACTCCTGCAAAATGTTAGTGACAGCAGGAGGCAAAGAGGAAGGCACGTGCTCGAATGAAAAAAATGCCTCTTTGCACACAAAAGCGTAATAAATAGATTTGTTGAAATCTTGATCATCAATATCAGATTTGGTGGCTAGTAAACCTCCACTTTTCAATTCAATTTCAGATGCAACATGAGATGATGGATTATTATTAGGTTTCATTTGTTGATCAAATTATGTTGCCACAATCTAATTTTCACTCTTATTTTGCTCTTGTTTTGCTTTACTAGCTCGATGAATATCATCTTTCAAAATTGAATCAGGAGTCATAGGAAGCAAAGTAATATGTTTATCATTATGAACAAGAGTATATTGATTGTTTCTACCATGGTGTACATATTTTTTTATCAAATTTCCATGGTTTACCAAGTAATAAGGAACATGCTTGCATGGGTACCACATCACAATCAACATAATCAGCATGTGTAGCTATACTAAAATGCACACGAACTGTACATGTTACCTTAACCTTGTCGTTGTTGTTGAACCATTGGATGTAGTAAGGATGTGGATGTGGTCTTGTGGTAATAGACAGCTTCTCCACCATCTCGATGCTAGCTAGATTATTGCAGCTCCCTCCATCTATGATGACGTAAACAGAACGTTCCTTCACAACTCCCTTTGTATGCAACAAATTGTGCCTCTGGTTTTGCTCACCTTGTGTGATCTGCACACTCAAAACACGTTGAGCAACTAAACAGTCATACCTGTCAGCGTCGTCAGCAGCCATGTAATGTGTCTCTTGTTCAGAATCATCTCCAATGTGTTCTTCACGTGTAATAAGAGCCAATGTCTCCTCATCATAGTCACTAGCAGACTCATACCCACCATCCTCAGTAGCAATCACGACACGCTGAGATTTGCATTCCCTCGCAAAACGACCTCTTCCCTTATAACGACAACAAATAATATCACTTGTGTGCCCTGTTGATGCCATGGAAGAAGAGGAGCTCTGTGCAGGCCCGGTGGGTGTGCTCTTGGCATATAGTGATGATTGTGCCTGCTTTCTTGTATCACGGCTGGAGGTGGTAACTGACGGAGGTGCCAATGTAGCAGAATGTGTGGAAGTAGAAGATGCACGTGGTGTCCATGATGAAGGTCGACATGCAAAAAAAATTGTCTGCGCCAATGCATGTCGATCCTGCACTTCACGTTCAACTTTGCAAGCAAGATGGAATAAACGAGTGATATTATTGTACTCCTTATAGTCTAGGATGGTCTGAATCTCTCTATTTAAGCCACCCATAAAACATGAAAACATAGCTTCATTATCCTCAATAACACCACATCTAATCATGCCAGTTTGTAGTTGTTGATAATATTCTTCTACAAAAAAATCCTTGTCTTAAACGCTGCAGGTTTTGTAGTAATTCACGTTGATAATATGGTGGAACCCAACGAGTACGCATAGCAGTTTTCAAAGTAGCCCACGTAGTTGGAATATTATTCGCATATAATCTACGATGTTCAGACCACCACACAAGCAAAACTAGTGAAAGCACAAAGAGTAGCAGCAACACGTCTCTCCTCGGGATATTCTAAACATGTAAAATGTTGTTCGATTTCTAACTCCCAAGTAAGATATATATCAGGAACATATCTACCCTCAAATGGTGGAATATTCAATTTTAGCTTAGGGATATGGTCATGATCTCGTACCTGAGGGTGTGGTGCAGCCCTACCATTGCGATTATTTGCATGTGGACGACCTGGTGGTTGTAGTGCTGGTGGTTGCACGTGGTTCAGATTTTTATCAACCTCATCCTTGTAATCTCTCGCGTAATCGTCCTCCTCCTCAACAGCAGAAGTCACAGAAGTATCAACAGCAGCACCAACAGTTTGGCCAGGCTCAAGAGGGACACGGGTCACTCGGCGGAGGGCTGTTTCGCGACGTGGAGGTGGTTGTTGTGGTTGTTGTTGTTGTTGCAATGGTGCAGCAGGTGGAGGTAGACGCGCAAGCACTTCAGCGAATTTGGCATCGCACTTGGTGTCAGTTTACTTCACAATGCCATCCATCCTCGCTAGTGCGTCGCCAAAACTGGTCATCACATCTTATAATTGTTGACCCATCATTTGCTGAAATTTATCATGCAACTCCTGGTTTGTCATGTTCTCCCAGTCAGTCTCGTTGACTTGTGATCCTGCCATGGTTAGTAGCAATAGAAACGCACAAAAATATGATCCTACAGACTACTAGAAAATGGTGGTGGTGGGGCGTCACAAATCCATCAAGCAAATCTCAAATTCTTACCAGTTCTTACCCAGCAGCAGGTGGTGATCGGCAACCGTGGTAGTCAAAACTCTCAAAGATTGGATAAAGCGATTACTAGGGAGAGTCAAACGCACGACGTAGATGTATGAGGATCTGGGAAGGCTTATAATATGGTAGCAAAAAGGGTCAGCAATTATCAATTCAGAGATGCAAAGTCGAATAAACGCTCAACGACGGTACTGTGCTGGTCCTAGGCTAGACCGTACTAGAGACGCGAGCCTAGAACACTAACAAAATCACGGTGCTGCACGGAAACAAGGGAAAAGGACACTCTGAATTTTTTTCGCTCTTTTTTTGTGCTCCTTTTTTTTGCCAAAAATCACTATAATGCCGAGTGTCTCAAAACTCTTCCCAAGTCAAACTAAGATGATAGGCGCGAAATTTTTTTGACTTTTTTTTCCTGGAAATCAGGCAGCGACGACCAAAAAATGCGGTAAAAAAACAGTATGATGGCACGTGTCTCAAAAGACTCAAAAAAACCTAAAAAGGGATAGGGAAAATTTAATTTCACCTGCCGAAATTTTGGCCTAAAAACTGCCCGGGGGTCTCCAGTCTTTTTTTCCGAGACCTACACAGGCAAGGAAACACGAATCGGAAACTAGATGGATCTCGAGAACAAACCTAACATGAAAACAACTCAGATTGGTGGTGGATATATGGTGGTAGGATATGGCAGCGGTGGTGGTATATGGTAGCGGTGGTGGGATATGGCAGCGGTGGTGGTATGGCAGCAGTGATGAATATGGTGCGGCGGCGGTGTGACAAACTATGACAGAACTCGAAACTCTAAAGGACTAGACACTAAGACCAGCAACTAGACACGATGATGCAACCACAAATTCAACAAAGCAAAACCCTAAAAATATTATGCAAAGGTTTAGATTGGTTCGGATATGATGAACTAACCCTAAATTTTTTTGGCTTTTCCGTGGACTATAGGTATGAAGAACAGACTCGATGTAACTATGAAAAACGGGAAAATCTCACCGAGCAACATGGAAATCTGATACCACTTGATAGAGGAAAAGGTGTCCTATCTTTCGATGAGATGGTGGCTATCCTTTTCGGTGGAGTAGACTTCGACGATCCAAGTACGAACGTGCGAGGACATCGCGCCTTAGCAATCGCTAAACCAACTCCAAGAGGTTATTGACCACGCCGGAGCACGATCAACCTGACCACAAGGGTCTATTTCCTGCAAGCAAATGAATAACAAGCAAGAAACAAAGATTAGAATCTGGATATTGCGAATATAAGAGTAAAGCTTTATTGATCAAGGTGGGGTTATGTGACGTCTTTGTCTTGTCGTTGAACACGAACGAAGTACGCGAAGTTGCAGCTATGGCGAACTTAATCTAAACAAAACCCAATGTCTAAACGATGCCCTAAGGGTTGTATATATGGAGAGAGGGGGGGATTTCGTGGCCCCTTGGAGAAGGGGTCCGAAACCAACCCTAACTCTGTTTTCCACACACATACGGACTCTAAAAATAGCCTATACTTTAGTATTTAGAAATTACATGGGTCTGGCCCAATAATAAGGTGACGCGGCACCTCTAATAGCCTCTGGACGAAATTTATAAGTGGCATCCTGTATATTTCGTCCAAGGCTTCATGCACTCATTATGGTGGCTTCAAAGTCCTGAAACCATCACTTGTACCTATGTTCTTGTTCCCGTTGTGGATGCCATCTTCTCCATGCTTGATCTTACTCCAATGTTCATCCTTCTTGTCCATGCTAGGCCCTTCATTTGTAAGCAATACAAATGTATCCAATTTAGGCATCATCATATTGTCATGAACATTAGAATCATTATCAAGAAACAGAAGTACCTGGTAATTCAATTGGAGTGCGCGAGCGCTAGTAATTGGTCCAGTATGTATAATAGCAGGGGCAGTGGGTGTAACAATGGTATAGATGTCCTCATCAGCCTGCTGGGGAGAGCTCTGGCTCATCATCCGACGGTCTTGCCACTGCCGCTGCTTCTTCATCAACTTCTCTCTACGCCACTAGTGCAGCACTGACCACTTGATTTGTTGCCGCTAGATATAGCAGCAACGGTTCTTGTGGTTTAGGCGCGACTAGTGTTGGCGTAGAGGAGAGGTACTTCTTCAAATCTTGTAGCGCTGCCTCCGCTTCCGGAGTCCAGTTCACTGGACCTACCTTTTTCAAGATCTTGAAACAGGGGTGGTCACGCTCAGCAGATTTGGAGATGAACCTACTCAGAGCAGCAACACAGCCAACAAGTCGACGCACATCTTTGAATTGTCTTGGTGCTTCAATATGCTCAATTGCCTTGATCTGGTCGGGGTTCGCTTCGTTCCCACGCTGAGACATAAAGAATCCGAGAAGCTTGTCGGACGGGACGCCGAACACAGACTTCTCATGATTGAGCTTGAGATTGATCTTGCGCAAATTTGCAAATATTTCTTCTAAATCTTGTATGAGTGTCTCCTTGTCCTTGGTTTTGACCACTATGTCATCCATATAAGCTTCCTATTTATATGTAGCCGGGGCTCAAAACCAATCTGGACTGCTCTGGCAAACGTTGAACCAACAGTTTTCAACCCAAAAGGCATTCATATATTACAATATGTACGACATGGGGTGATAAACGCGGTCTTCTCTTCTTCTCTTCATCTTCCTTCGTCATGAAGATTTGATGGTACCCTGAGTAAGCTTCAAGAAATGACAGCAAGTCACACCCGGCAGTGGAGTCCACGATCTGATCGATGCGCGGCAAGGTGAAAGTATCCTTTGATAGGCTTTATTGATGTCCGTATAATCAATGCACAGCCTCCATTTCCCATTCGCCTTGCGCATCAAAACCAGATTGGCCTACCATCTTGGATGGAGCACTCCTCTGACCAAGCATGTCGCTTCCAACTTCCTAACCTTTCAGTCTCTTGCCGCTCCAAAGCTTGCTTCCTGACCTTATATTTGTCGGGCCGCGCATGAGGACAGACAACAAGATGGTTCTCAATCACCTCCCTGGGAACTCCGGGGATGTCATATGCTTGTAACCTCTTGATTACCTTAGGCGAGACCAGGTTCAAACTGGCCCCACCGTCAACTAACATTTTCGTCACCTTGAGGTTGCGCATTGTTGACGAAACCAACATTGGCAAACACCCGATCGCGGTATTGTCGATGGTGTCAAAGGGTCACCTTGTTGGGGGTGATGGTCTTGCTGGTGCTTCACAAATCATCCCGACAAGGGTCTCGCCGGGGCTTCGTGAGCCATCCCGACAAGGACCTTGCTGGGGGCTCAATCGTGTCTTCTGTTCTCTGATCACTTGGCTTGGATGCTATCGTGGTCACCTTGTATTCGCTCCCAGATGTCCCAGGCGGGCCATTCCGTGGGTGCGGCTGCAACTGCCCGTGCACAAGTACGGGGTATTAAAGGGTCTGATCTTTAGTGCACTGACAGGAGCCCCCGGGCCAGGGCCATACACGAGTGTGAGGCATCATAGGGCCAGGCCCAAACAGTGCACGAGCACGCATGGCAGGATTTAACTGCTATAATCATCTCGTCTACTGCGCTTCCCCATGACCCGCATTGAGTGCGCGACGTGGGATACGTGTGTGGAATGGCCGCCGCAGCAGGACGCACGCGAAAATGCTTTCACATCAAATAGTAAAGAGGCAGCCATGCGCCTTCCCCATAAAAAGGGGAATCCATAGAGGCGTGGCTCATTTACCTCTCGCTAGTTCCAATCTAGAAACCGCTATCATCTCCTTACTTGAGCTCAAACCCGAGCCTCCTCATCCATCTGCCGCCCCTGCGCTCCACCAACCTTGGCCTCCCGATCTTCTCCAGTTTCTCATGGCACCCAAAACGAGCAAGGGCAAGGAGGCACCCAAGGCGAGCGGGGGAGAAGAGGTGCCGAACAACGAGTTGGTGAAGATGCGGAGGGAGGACATCGTCTTTGCTCTGACGCTCGATGTGCGCGCTCTGAAGAAGCGGTATATGTGCATGTGGGGGAGGGCGACGAAAGGGCACCTTGCTACCCGTGTCATCCCAACTTCTCGCGCCGAGCCCGCTCTAGATAAATTTTCTTTCTTTGCCGATTACTTCTACTGCACGCTCTGTCCTCCATTTTATGATTTCTTCAATGACATCATGTACACATTTGGCCTCCATATCTTGGACTTCACGCCGAATGTTGTGGCATGCATGTCCATCTTCGACCACCTCTGTGAGAATTTCACCGGGGTGATCCCCAACACAGCCCTCTTTTGCCATTAGTTTACTCACCGCATCCAGCCAGGAGGGGCCCTTTCTAGCTATGTCACTTGGATCCCAAGGGCGTTGGCCAAGAAGACGTACCCAGAGGGGGGGCGCCCGCGAGAAGTCGGACGAATGGCGGGGCAGGTGGTGCTGGATCATGGAGAAGGACCCGCAACTGTTCTGTATGCCCCGGCAGACGAAACTAGTCCGTGGCAGCGACTGGGGCGACCTCGACCCTCAAGACAGGAAGCTCACAGTAGCGATTACCACGATCCATCGCCTCAAGGCTGCCTGGCTCACCGTTGACATGAATGGTGCCGATTTCCTTCGCCACCGTATCGCCCCTCTACAGAACAAGGGGAGACCAGCTTGGGAGTACCGGAACACGGCAGGTATCATGAGGCTCACCCCGACCTGAACAACAATCTGACGGTCATGCAGCATGCGGCCCTCTGCCAAAGGTTGTTCCACTTCAGGGCCGCTGACAGGCCACTCACGTTGCTAGCGGGCGTGATTCCCTTCTGCAACAACTCCCCCGTGACCTCGATACCCATAGCCTTGATCAGACTTGGGCCGAGCCATCCGCGAATTAGGCGCAAGAGTTCTTTGACAACTTGTCGGAGAGGGCCATCCGGGAGGAAACGAACCTCATCTGCCCCACCACCAACGAAGAGACAGCGTATAAGCCCAGCAGAGCAGAAGAGGCAGCTCTTGCTGCAGAGGCCGGCATCGTCAGCTTTGTGGAGGACGAAACCAGCGTAGTGGAGGATTTCTCGAGAAGGCGGAGCCCGCCAGAGAGCACAGTGGCACAGCTGCCGGGGGCCCTTTTGCCGAAGAGACAGCTGAACATGAGCCGCATGAGGAGCCCCCAGTCCTGGGGAAGAAGAAGCTTGTTCTTCGGCGGACCATCTCCAGCGAGCCAGTCCATCAAGCTTCCTCGCGCGAAGAGGCCTCTGGCAAGGGGGCGCCGACAAGGCTACGTAGTGGCAAGAGGTCCAGCTGCAACTTGTGTGCCAAACGAGGCGCACGACCACGACAGCAAAGAAAGTAGCAGCTGCTGCCTCCGCCACGGCCAAGCGGCCCAGGTCTCCATCTCCATGTGACGCCCGAAGACCGACGTCCGAGAAGATTCCAGATGTTCCGGGTTCTCCGGTGTGTTTCATTTGTGCTTGTGTTATTTATTTTTGCATTGCATCATGTCATCATGCCATCATGACTTTAATTCTACAAATCAACCAAATAATTTATGTGGATCTTCGATCCATTTAAATTGAGGGAAGAGTGACTTCTCTTTATAACATATCCTCCTAATAATTATGGAGCTATTATAATTAATCCATTAATTTGGAATATCCAAACACACTTGCAATTAATTCTCTTGCCTTTGTTATCTTAATTCCCGGCCTCAGACTTGTCCTCAAATTCTAGCCCCTTTGGATTCTTCTAAAGGGTTTTCTAAATTCAAATAGTTTGACTTTTATTCAAACTTGTTTGAATTTTCATCTTCCTTAAACCTTCCAACATTTTTATTAATTTCCTTACATTTTTTATGAGTCCAAGAAGATTGGCCTCCTGCCAAAAATTCTATTTCCTAACCCATCATTTTTTTCTCTCTCTCTTTCTTCCTTGTTTTTTTTTCTGTAATCGGTTAATAGAATTAGAGAGCCCAGCTTGGGCCTCCTAGCCGCGGCCTCCTTTTGGCCCAAGGCCATCCCTCCCGCGCCTCTGGGCCCTAGCCGTTTTCCTATCGCCGCCGGACTGGCCCATCAGCCTCCAGGCCAGGCCCAACTTCCCTCCAGCGCTACCCCTAGCGCCAGGCTCCCTCGACCCCGAGCCTCTCCTTCGATCCCATCGCTCCCTCAGCCGCCACACCCTCTCTCCCTCGATCCCTCACTCCCTCGTCCCCATCTCTCGAGCGCGCCAGGACCCGCTCGATCCCCTCCAGTCTCCCATGCTCCTCTCTGTCCCGGCAACGGAGCCTCAGCCGTCGACCTCCCCCGCACCACGGCCGCGCCTGTGCCCGTCGCTCTGCCCTCCTGCCCGAGCAGAGGACGCGCCCGCGCCCTCGCCTCCTCCGGCCAACCCCGATGGCCCCGTCGGCCTCCCCGATCCGCCATCCGCCGCCAAGGCCCTGCATCACCTGTCCACCTCCCGTCGCCGGCCCTCAAGCCCGCCTTCCATCGCCGCCAAGTCCTTCCCGCCGCTGGATCCCACAGCAGCCACGACCGACGCGCCCCATCTCCTCTGTAGCACATCGCCCACACCAGGAGCCTTGTCCCTGAGCGCGACTGCCCCCCTCAGCTCCATCGACCACGTCGGGCCCACTGCTGCATCGTCTCCACCACGCCAAGGCGCCTCTCCAACCTCCCGCTCATGGTGCCCCACCTCTGCTTCCTCCCACATCGCCCTGCCTTGTTGCCCATGACCCGAAGATCTTGCTGCCCCCTCGTTGTTGCTGCCAAGTTCCTCTTCCAGAGACGCCCAAGAGCAAGAGGACCTCAAGTACGACTACACCACCATCGGCGACTGTGGATTCGCCAAGTTCATCTACCGCATTGCCGGAATCGCCAAGTACCACGACCGAACAACTAGAAACGGTGCCCCAAGTTCCTCTTCGGAAATGTACGACTACCCTCGAAGACCTGTGGATGCACCAAGTACCCCTTCGGCCCGGAACGCGGCAAGTACCACGACACGATAACGGGAACGACTACAAAACGTGTACCACGACGACCCGCGAGTACCACTACATCAACGTGAACGTCTACTTCCACGACGTCCGAGGACGACTACCTCCTCTACGATCTTGATCCTCATCGAAACGCTCGTTCCGAAGGTATCACCCCGAGACGATGACCCGTGGACGAATGCTTGTGGTTGTATGAGATGTTTCCCTTGTGTGCACCGTGCCTGATTCGTCTTTTGTCATGCTCCTCGGTTGCCTCGTCGCCAACCCGTGGGAACCCGGTGACGGGATCACCCCACCTTTCATCTTGTTCGACTCGCTCATGCTACCTTTCTTTTGCACCAGCATCTCGATGAGTATCGGATCATCGGAACATTGCCGTGGCACCGTATCCGTTTTCGCCGCCACGACCCTCTTTTCTTTCCGTCGTGGTGACATATGCTCCTTATCATCTTCATGTCAACTTTTACTAAAATTGCATAAAACTTGATCATGTCATCCGCATCATGTTAACAACATTAAAATGTTAATTGTTGTTTGCTTAAAATTGCTAAACATGCATATGGGGATTTACCGGAATTGTTGTTGTAGTTTCCGGCCTCATTTAAACATGTTGCTTGTGTTCTTTTTCTGTGCTTCCTACCTTACCATGTATTGCTTCCTGTATAGACTTGTCATGCATCACACCTTGCCATGTATTGCATCATATAGACTTGTGTTGTTTCTCTGTGCTTCCTACCTTGCCATGTTTTGCTTCCTGCATGGACTTGTAGTGCATCCTATGTAGACTTGTGTTGCATCATACTTGGTTGAGCATATTGTCGTGTCTCGTGTTGTGTGTTTACCGTATTGCTTGCTTCTTCTCGTTAGTGCTTGTTCCGTTGCGATTGTGAGGATTCGTTCGACTTCTCGTGGTTCTTATTCAAGGCTTCTTCTTCGTCTTCTTCACAGATCCATTCTTCTTCCTTGCGGGATCTCAGGCAAGATGACCATACCCTTGGATACCTTTACTATCATTGCCTTTGCTTAGTGTCTCGATGCTATCGTTATATGTCGCGCTACCCATCTTTATTGTCAGCCTCTCCTTGTTGCCATGAAACCTCTAACCTTTGACACATTCCTAGCAAAACCATTGTTTGGCTATGTTACCCGCTTGCTTAGCCCCTCTTATAGCGTTGTTAGTTGCAGGTGAAGATGAAGATCGTTCCAGGAGGGAACTTGTTCTTGGAATATCACAATATCTATTATTATTATTAACACACCTATATACTGGGCATGGGTGGAAGGCTTGGCCTTTTGCTCGGTGTATTGTTACACTCATGCCACCTTAGGCGCCGATAAACCGGCATTATGTTCCTTGATTTTGCGTTCCTTACACGATGGGTATATGGGGACCCCTTGACACTTCGTCTTTGAATAAAACTCCTCCAGCAAGGCCCAACATTGGTTTTAATTTGCCTCATAATAACAACTTAATTAATTAATTAAAATTGCATAGGGGGTCAAGTCCCCGAGTATTCTTTCTACATAGCAGGGGGGCCAGTGCTGATGGTGTTGGTCCCAAACTAGAGCCACTTGCGGTGCCACCCAGTTATCTGGGGTCTTTGGTTGTTGTACGTAGTGCTCATCCGGACATGGCCTGGGACGAGATACGCGTGGCTACTATCAGGGTGTCGGCACGCCGCGAGGTCTTGCTGGACTTGTTTTACCATTGTTGAAATGTCTTGTGCACCGGGATGCCGAGCCTGATCGGATTTCCCTAAGATAAGGGGTGATGATATTATATTTATCACTTCAGCTGATCGTGAGAGCTTGTGATGGGCTAAGTTGGGACACCCCTGCAGGGTTATGATATTTCGAAAGCCGTGCCTGCGGTTATGTGGCAGATTGGAATTTGTTAATGTCCGGTTGTAGAAAACTGGACAGAGGATCCGAAGTAAAACACACAACTGTGTGAGTAACCGTGACTGTCTCTTTTCACTATGAGAAGAGAACATGGTGGGGTTATGTTTGACACGTAAGTAGTTCAGGATCTTTAGCGATCACTACTAGTTGCGACCGTTTGCGTAGATGCTCATCTTATTCTTGTACTCGTAAATTAGCCACCATACTTTTGCTTAGCCGCTGCTGCAACCTCACCACTTTACCTCTTCCTACCTGTTAAGCTTTGATGGTCTTGTTACCCATGGTTATGGGATTGCTGAGTCCTCGTGGCTCACAGATACTACAACACCAGATGCAGGTTCAGCCGAGAATGATGCAGGAGCTGGTTCAAGTACTTCACTGGGAGCTCCATGAAGAGCATGGTCGTATGCTTGTGACGTTTTCGACGATCAGTAGTGGTTTCTACTAGGGGCGATTCGGACCTGTGGCTTTATGTTTTGGTATCTTTCTTTTGGATCTTCGCCCGTAATCGGGTTGTGATGTTTTGGTTGATGATTTGTTTATGTAATGCATTGTGTGAAGTGGCGAGTGTAAGCCAACTATCCTTTTGCAATTTCATCCCTATTTTTACATGAGTCGTGCAAAGATACCAAACTTGAGATCATTCAGAATGGGCTTATACCTTTAAGTCGTGCCTCGAAACGTAGGAGGTATAGTCCCATCCTGGGCATTACACTCCACCCCCGGGCACGGGCATCATAGCAAAGGTCGACTTTGACCTCTCCTCTTTGAGCCCGAGGAGGGAGGACGGGCCAGAAGAAGAAGAAGAAGGCGATGATGAGTTAGTGTCTTGCCGCTTCTTTCATCCCCTGAGCTGTAGCTTTGCTAATCTCATCTTATTTGATCTTACTCTGGCCTGTCTCGGTAGGGACACGGAAACTTTGGCGCAGAGGATGGCGGAGAAGGCCAAAGTCTCGACTGGCGACCAGCCCCCGGCAAGCACCTCAGGTGCGCCAGAGACGATCATACTCAGCCCGGAGCCCAGCCCATGGTGCAGCCCCTGACTGAGCCCCAGCGTGAGTCTGTTACTCATTTCCCGCTGGCGGGTGTTCGGGTGCACATCTTTACTGCTAACCTTGCCAGGTTTGCAGGAGAAGTACGACAACAGGGGGAACCGCTGAGGGCCACTCTCGACATGCCACCTCCGTCAACCACACCTTCAAGAAAGGGGTCCCCGGCAAGGGCCTCTACTGACGAGCCCTTCAGCAGAGAGGAAGAGCCAGCAAGCAAGGGCGGCGGCAGTCCTACGCTGGCAACAAATGTTGCCGGGGTGGTGGCCACCTCCCAACAGCTTGACACAGGTAGACCGCCCGCTTCCTGGGACTTGCAAATTCTCTAGTATGATCCTTTACTCTTTTCTTTCTACCTTGAACTCCAACCTTGGTTCCATTTTGTTTCTCCTCCTAGGCTTTCAGATCTCCCCTTGGCGGATCAGATGGACGTTGATGTCATCATTGAGGAGACCGCCAAGGACGCCGCCGCCGAGGCCGCCAAAGTTGCTACTGACAAGGCCGCCAAGGACGCACATGAAGAGGCCGCCAAGGGGTCTCCCGAGGAGGCCGGCAAGGAGACCGGCGATCGTACTGACGGCATGCCTGTCGCAGGAGCACCCAACGCTACATCGGTCCCGGAGTCCTCAGCTGCTGGGGAGACGGTGGTCAAGGACCAACCGTTAACATCCGGGGCCCCCTCCCAAGGAAGATACTTGAAGGTTGGCGACGGTCTGTTTGTCAGCATCTCAAGGACGGCAAGCACCAGAGGGCCACCCGAGGGGGAAGCTTTCGATGAAGAAGTCATCGCCGCTACCGGGCTCAAGGTTGTCGACGTACCGAGCGCCAGCAGCAGCTGATCCCAAGAAGACCAGCTCCTCCGGGCCATGATCAGCAATTTCCATAAGCTCCAGGCGCTCCACCGCGCCCGAAAGGAGAAGCTGGACTCCAGGGCCAAAGTTGTTGATGCAGCAGAGTCAGACTTCCAGAAGCGTGTTGAGCAGACATAGGTCTGGTTTGCCGAGACTCGGCAAGAACTGAAGACCAGCGAGGAGCAACTGGGCCAGAGTTGGAACAAGCTCCTCCTGAAGCAGTCCGATGTCGAGAAAAAGGCACAAGAAGAGGCTGCTCAACATGCTACTGCAGAAGAGGCTCGCTTGACGGAGCTCGGTGTCAGGCTCGATGCTCAGGAGGAGGACCTTGTCGCTCGTGAGGAGGCGCTTGCCGCCAAGTTCCACGGCTAGGATGAAGAAATTGAGAAACTCGTCGCACAGCGGACCCAAGAGCTAGAGCAGAAGCACGAAGAAGCACTCAATGCTCCGGTCTTCCACCACGCCGGCAAGCTGAAGGAAGCCATCGATGCCGCCAAAGCTGCAGAGGCTGCTAAGAGCGAGCTGGCTGACAAGGTGAAGAAGCTGAAGGCAGATCTGGAAGATCGCAGCAAGGAGATCTAGACGCTCAAGGACGACAGAGGCAAAACTTCCTACACCTTGGCGGAGTTGCAGACCACCATATCCGACAAGATCAAACAGGTCTCTGTCACCAACAACTCCATTGCCAATCTGACACTGAAGCTGACCACGCTGGAGGAGTCCCTTAAGGGCAGCAAGGCTCGTGATAAGACCCTGGTCAAGGACCTCCAGGGACAAGAAACTGCTTGAGAGCACCGCTGCCACCTACAACGACTATGTGAAAGGCGTGGGGATCTGGACTGCGCGCCTCATCGACGTCGCGGAGAGGCTCACCACACAACTGTCCATCATGGGCCTGTCGAACTTCAGTTGTTCCAACGAGGAGAGGATAACTAAGAGCGCCAAACTGACCATGTTCTTCGAGGCCCTCCTCGATACCCTGAAGCTACGCCACTCCAGCCGAGCAAAACAACTGGCCAACGAATCCTGCAAGCTTTCTGGGCCATCCTTCTCAAGATGCTTACCAATGTGGCATACAGGAACCCGGGCGTCGACCTTACCAACGTGCTTGATATCTTGTCGGGTGATGCGGACTGCAAGGCGCTTGAAGAGCTTGTTGCGCCTATCGTCGATGCGATGGACCAAGTCAAGAGGGTGGAAGGCCAGCGCAGGGACTAGCCGCTTCGCTTCCTCTTGCCGCCACGAATTCATACCCAATACAATTTATCTTAAGTTAGAACTATGGCAATCATTGATGAAATATAACTTGATGTGCTTTGGATGAATGTATGCTATATTTCTCATCTAATTTCTCTTTGTATGGCATACACCCTACGCTTTATTGGAAAAAAGGCTTGCCGGTGCTCGCACCCTTGCTGCGGTGCTTTGAGGAACAGATCATTAGCAGCCTGCCGGGGGTGTCGCTACCGGCAAGACACCTTGCCATTTTTAGCGCAGCCACTTGAAATGTGGAGCGGACTCGAAACAGAGAAAGGACGCAACTAACCATGACAAGGTTCCTTCGCATGCAGGTTTTCCATACAAGAAATTGTTCAAGAAAAATAACCTCATATTTGAAAGAAATTCACTTAAGGTTTCACGACTTAGTTTTTTGCCGCTATAGTCTTTCACACAAGATGCCACTTCGAACGTCGCCTATTGGCGTTCATACTCCATGCCATCATCCCCCATACCTGGCGCGCAAAAGATGTCGGGGAAATGAAACCTATGCGATCACATGGATCCCTTCTACGGTTTGGTAGGGAAGAGGAGTGCACAAAGAGCAGATCTAACAATCAACACGAGGGATTTTTACCCAGGTTCGGGCCGCTGAGCGGCGTAAAACCCTAGTCCTGCTTTGAGTGTATATTTAGTGTTCTTGAGCTTCGGCTAGCTACTATGCATGCAAACTGGGCCGGAAAATCAAAAAGTCCCTCCCTGTATCGCCTTGGGCCTCCTTTTATAATAAGGGGCGTCCATAGTGGCGTACATGCACACATGAGGTGTAAAGCTGCTACTGTTGGGGAACGTAGGAGAATTCAAAAAAATTCTACGCTTTCACCAAGATCAATCTTAGGAGACATCTAGCAACGAGCATATTAGAGTGCATCTACATACCCTTTTGTAGATCGCGAGCGGAAGCTTTCGAAGAAGCGTGGATGAAGTAGTCGTACTCTTCGCGTTCTTCGTCACTGATGATCTAGCGCCGAACGGACGGCACCTCCGTGTTCAACACACGTCCGGTACAGCAACGTCACCTCCTTCTTGATCCAGCAAGGGGGGAGGAGAGGTCGTCGGAGATCCAGCAGCACGACGGCGTGGTGGTGGATGCAGCGGGAAATCCTGCAGGGCTTCGCCGGCGCCCTGCGTAAGGAGATGGAGGTGTGACGGGAGGGGGAGAGGTGCCAGAGGATTGGGTGCGGCTGCCCTCTCCCCCCCACATATATATAGGGGGCCAGGGGGGTGCGCCAGCCCTGGAGATCCAATCTCCAGGGTGGGGCGGCGGCCAGGGGAGGTATTCTTGCCCCCCAAGGCAAGGGGGCGCCTCCCTCCCCTAGGGTTTCAACCCTATGCGCATGAGGGAGGGCCCAGTAGGGTGCGCCAGCCCACCAGGGGCTGGCCCCCTTCCCCTTGCGGCCTAGGGGCCCCACCGGGATGGGTGGCCCCACCCGGTGGACCCCCGGGACCCCTCCGGTGGTCCCGGGACACTCCCGGTGACCCCCGAAGTTCACCCGATGGCCGAAACTGGACTTCCTATATATCATTCTTTACCTCCGGACCATTCCGGAACTCCTCGTCGCGTCCGGCATCTCATCCGGGACTCCGAACAACTTTCGGGTTTCCACGTGCATGTATCTCTAGAGACCCTAGCATTACCGAACCCTAAGTGTGTAGACCCTACGGGTTCGGGAGACACATAGACATGACCGAGACCACTCTCCGGTCAATAACCAACAGCGGGATCTGGATACCCATGTTGGTTCCCACGTGTTCCCCGATGATCTTCATCAGATGAACCACTGTGTCAAGGATTCACTCAATCCCGTAGTTATTCCCTTTGTCCATCGGTACGGTACTTGCCCGAGATTCGATCGTCGGTATTCCCGATACCTTGTTCAATCTCGTCATGGCAAGTCTCTTTACTCGATCCATAATCCATCATCCCATGACTAACTCCTTAGTCACCTTGAGCTCATTATGATGATGTCTTACCGAGTGGGCCCAGAGGTACCTCTCCGTCATACGGAGTGACAACATCCCAGTCTTAGTTCGTACCAACTCAACAGACACTTTCGGAGATACCCGATGCGTACCTTTATAGCCACCCAGTTACGTTGTGACGTTGGGCACACCCAAAGTATTCCTATGGCATCCGGGAGTTGTACAACCTCATGGTCTAAGGAATAAATACTTGACACTGAAAAGCTTATGCATTACGAACTATACGATCTCGTGCTATGCTCAGGATTGGGTCTTGTCCATCACATCATTCTCCTAATGATGTGATCCTGTTATCACTGACATCCTATGTCCATGGTCAGGAAACCGTGACCATCTGCTGATCAACGAGCTGGTAACTAGAGGCCTACCAGGGACTCAATGTGGTATATATATTCACACATGTATCACTATTTCCGTACAATACAATTCAAGCATGAATAACAGACGATTATCATGAACAAGGAAATATAATAATAATACTTTTATTATTGCCTCTAGGGCATATTTCCAACAGTCTCCCACTTGCACTAGAGTCAATAATCTAGTTACATTGTGATGAATCGAACACCCATAGAGTTCTGGTGTTGATCATGTTTTGCCCGTGGAAGAGGTTTAGTCAACGGGTCTGCAACATTCAGATCCGTATGCACTTTACAAATATCTATATCTCCATCTTGAACATAATTCCGGATGGAGTTGAAACGGCGCTTGATGTGTTTGGTCTTCTTGTGAAACCTGGGCTCCTTGGTAATTGCAATAGCACCAGTGTTGTCACAGAAGAGAGTCATCGGGCTTGACGCGCTTGGAATGACTCCTAGGTCGGTGATGAACTCCTTCATCCAGACTCCTTCCTGCGCTGCTTCGCAAGCAGCTATGTACTCCGCTTCACATGTAGAATGCGCCACCACGCTCTGTTTGCAACTGCACCAGCTGACTGCTCCACCATTCAAAATATACACGTATCCAGTTTGTGACTTCGAGTCATCCAGATCTGTGTCGAAGCTAGCATCGACGTAACCCTTTACGACGAGCTCTTCGTCACCTCCATAAACGAGAAACATATCCTTAGTCCTCTTCAGGTACTTTAGGATGTCCTTGACCGCTGTCCAGTGTTCCATACCGGGATCACTTTGGTACCTCCCTACCAAACTTATGGCAAGGTTCACATCAGGTCTGGTACACAGCATGGCATACATGATAGAACCTATGGCCGAGGCATAGGGTATGACACTCATCTTTTCTCTATCTTCTGCCGTGGTTGGCGACTGAGCCTTGCTCAATCTCATACCTTGCAAAACAGGCAAGAACCCCTTCTTGGACTGATCCATATTGAACTTCTTCAATATCTTGTCAAGATATGTACTTTGTGAAAGACCAATGAGGCGTCTTGATCTATCTCTATAGATTTTGATGCCTAATATGTAAGCTGCTTCTCCAAGGTCCTTCATTGAAAAACTCTTATTCAAGTAGGCCTTTACACTTTCCAAGAATTCTATATCATTTCCCATCAGCAATATGTCATCCACATATAATATGAGAAATGCTACATAGCTCCCACTCACTTTCTTGTAGATACAGGCTTCTCCATAAGTCTGTATAAAGCCAAACGCTTTGATCACATCACTAAAGCGAATATTCCAACTCCGAGATGCTTGCACCAGCCCGTAAATCGAGCGCTGGAGCTTGCATACCTTGTTAGCATTCTCTGGATCGACAAAACCTTCCGGCTGCATCATATACAACTCTTCCTTGAGGAAGCCATTAAGGAATGCCATTTTGACGTCCATTTGCCATATCTCATAATCATAGAATGCGGCAATAGATAACATGATTTTGACTGACTTCAACATCGCTACGAGAGAGAAAGTCTCGTCGTAGTCAATCCCTTGAACTTGTCGATAACCCTTAGCGACAAGCCGAGCCTTATAGATGGTCACATTACCATCCGCGTCTGTCTTCTTCTTAAATATCCATTTATTTTCTATGGCGTGCCTATCATCAGGCAAGTCCACCAAAGTCCATACTTTGTTTTCATACATGGATTCTATCTCGGATTTCATGGCTCCAAGCCATTTATTGGAATCCGGGCCCGCCATCGCTTCTTCATAGTTCGAAGGTTCACCGTTGTCTAACAACATGATATTCATGACAGGGTTGCCGTACCACTCTGGTGCGGAACGTGCCCTTGTGGACCTTCGAAGTTCAGTAGTAACTTGATCTGTTTCTTCATGATCATCATCATTAACTTCCTCCCTTGTCGGTGCAGGCACCTCAGGAACAATTTCCTGCGCTGCGCTACTTTCCGGTCCAGGAGGGGTGACTTTCACCTCATCAAGTTCTACTTTCCTCCCACTCACTTCTTTCGAGAGAAACTCTTTCTCCAGAAAGGATCCATTCTTGGCAACAAAGACTTTGCCTTCGGATCTGTGGTAGAAGGTGTACCCAATCGTTTCCTTTGGGTATCCTATGAAGACGCATTTTTTCGATTTGGGTTCGAGCTTTTTAGGTTGAAGTTTCTTGACATAAGCATCGCAACCCCAAACTTTCAGAAACGACAGCTTCGATTTCTTGCCAAACCAAAGTTCATATGGTGTCGTCTCAACGGATTTCGACGGAGCCCTATTTAAAGTGAATACGGCAGTCTCTAAAGCATAACCCCAAAAAGATAGCGGTAAATCGGTGAGGGACATCATAGATCGCACCATGTCCAACAGAGTACGATTTCGACGTTCGGACACACCGTTACGTTGAGGTGTTCCGGGCGGTGTCAATTGTGAAACAATTCCACATTTCCTAAGGTCCGTGCCAAATTCATGACTCAAATATTCACCCCCACGATCCGATCGTAAGAACTTTATTTTCTTGTCTCGTTGATTCTCAACCTCATTCTGAAATTCCTTGAACTTTTCAAAGGTCTCAGACTTGTGCTACATTAAGTAGATATACACATATCTACTCAAGTCATCCATGAGGGTGAGAACATAACGATAGCCTCCGCGAGCCTCAACACTCATTTGACCGCACACATCGGTATGTATGATTTCCAATAAGTTGGTTGCTCGCTCCATCGTTCCGGAGAACGGAGTCTTGGTCATCTTGCCCAAGAGGCATGGTTTGCACGTGTCAAATGATTCATAATCAAGAGACTCCAGAAGTCCATCAGCATGAAGCTTCTTCATACGTTTGACACCAATATGACCAAGGCGGCAATGCCACAAGTATGTGGGACTATCATTGTCAACTTTACATCTTTTGGCATTCACACTATGAATATATGTATCATCACGATCGAGATTCATCAAAAATAAACCATTGACCAGCGGGGCCTGACCATAAAACATATCTCTCAAATAAATAGAACAACCATTATTCTCGGATTTAAATGAGTAGCCATCTCGCATAAGACGAGATCCAGATACAATGTTCATGCTCAAAGCTGGTACTAAATAACAATTATTAAGGTTTAAAACTAATCCCGAGGGTAGATGTAGAGGCAGCGTGCCGACGGCGATCACATCGACCTTGGAACCATTCCCGACGCGCATCGTCACCTCGTCCTTCGCCAGTCTCCGCTTATTCCGCAACTCCTGCTTAGAGTTACAAATAAGAGCAACTGCGCCGGTATCGAATACCCGGGAGCTACTACGAGCGCTCGTAAGATACACATCAATAACATGTATATCACATATACCTTTGACGTTGTCGGCCTTCTTGTCCGCTAAGTATTTGGGGCAGTTCCGCTTCCAATGACCCGTTCCCTTGCAATAAAAGCACTCTGTCTCAGGCTTGGGTCCATACTATGGCTTCTTCCCGGCAACAGGCTTACCGGGCGCGGCAACTCCCTTGCCGTCCTTCTTGAAGTTCTTCTTACCCTTGCCCTTCTTGAACTTAGTGGTTTTATTGACCATCAACACTTGATGTTCTTTCTTGATATCCACCTCCGCTGATTTCAGCATCGAATATACCTCCGGAATGGACTTCTCCATCCCCTGCATATTGAAGTTTAACACGAAGCTCTTGTAGCTTGGTGGGAGCGACTGGAGGATTCTGTCAACGACCGCTTCGTCTGGGAGATTCATTCCCAACTGAGACAAGCGGTTGTGCAATCCAGAAATCTTGAGGATGTGCTCACTGACACAACGATTTTCCTCCATCTTACAGCTATAGAATGCGTCGAAGACGTCATATCTCTCGACTCGGGCATGACCTTGGAAAACCATTTTCAGCTCTTGGAACATCTCATATGCCCCGTGGTGCTCAAAACGCTTTTGGAGCCCCGATTCTAAGCTGTAAAGCATGCCACACTGAACCAGGGAGTAATCATCACAACGCGACTGCCAAGCGTTCATAACATCTTGGTTTGCCGGGGCGGGAGCGTCACCTAGCGGTGCATCTAGGACATAAGTTTTCTTGGCAGCTATGAGGATGATCCTCAGGTTACGGACCCAGTCCGTGTAGTTGCTACCATCGTCTTTCAGCTTGGATTTCTCTAGGAACGTGTTGAAGTTGAGGGTGACATGAGCGTGGGCCATTTGATCTACAAGAGATATTGTAAAGAATTTAGACTAAGTTCATGATAATTAGGTTCATCTTAATCAAATTTTAATGAACTCCCACTCAGATTGACATCTCTCTAGTCATCTAAGTGATACACGATCCGAATCGACTAGCCTGTGTCCGATCATCACGTGAGACAGACTAGTCATCAACGGTGAACATCTTCATGTTGATCGTATCTTCTATACTACTCGTGTTCGACCTTTCGGTCTTCCGTGTTCCGAGGCCATGTCTGTACATGCTAGGCTCGTCAAGTGAACCCTAAGTGTATTGCGTGTGTAAATCTGGCTTACACCCGTTGTATGCGAACGTTAGAACCTATCACACCCGATCATCACGTGGTGCTTCGGAACAACGATCCTTAGCAACGGTGCACAGTTAGGGGGAACACAATTCTTGAAATTTTAGTGAGAGATCATCTTATTTACTACCGTCGTTCTAAGTAAACAAGATGCATAAACATGATAAACATCCCATGCAATCAATTAAAGTGACATGATATGGCCAATATCATCTTGCTCCCTCGATCTCCATCTTTGGGGCACCATGATTATCTTTGTCACCGGCTCGACACCATGATCTCCATCATCAGGATCTCCACCATTGTGTCTTCATGAAGTCATCATGCCAACTATTACTTCTACTACTTTGGCTAACGTTTAGCAATAAAGTAAAGTAATTACATGGCGTTATTCAGTGACACGCAGGTCATACAATAATAAAGACAACTCCTATGGCTTCTGCCGGTTGTCAAATTCATCGACATGCAAGTCGTGATTCCCTATTACAAGAACATGATCAATCTCATACATCACATATATCATTCATCACATCTTTCTTGGCCATACCACATCACATAGCACATGCTGCAAGAACAAGTTAGATGACCTCTAATTGTTGTTGCAAGTTTTTACGTGGCTTCTATAGGTTTTCTAGCAAGAACGTTTCTTACCTATGCCAAAACCACAACGTGATTTGTCAATTTCTATTTACCCTTCATAAGGACCCTGTTCATCGAATCCGATCCGACTAAAGTAGGAGAGACAGACACCCGCCAGTCACCTTATGCATCTAGTGCATGTCTGTCGGTGGAACCAGTCTCACGTAAGCGTACGTGTAAAGTCGTTCCGGGCCGCTTCATCCCACAATACCGCCGAATCAAGATTAGACTAGTAACAGTAAGAAAATTGAGCAAACTCAACGCCCACAACTACTTTGTGTTCTACTCGTGCAAGATGCTACGCAAAAGACCTAGCTCTGATACCACTGTTGGGGAACGTAGCAGAATTCAAAAAAAATTCTACGCTTTCACCAAGATCAATCTTAGGAGACATCTAGCAACGAGCATATTAGAGTGCATCTACATACCCTTTTGTAGATCGCGAGCGGAAGCTTTCAAAGAAGCGTGGATGAAGTAGTCGTACTCTTCGTGTTCTTCGTCACCGATGATCTAGCGCCGAACGGACGGCACCTCCGCGTTCAAAACATGTCCGGTACAGCAACGTCACCTCCTTCTTGATCCAGCAAGGGGGGAGGAGAGGTCGTCGGAGATCCAGCAGCACGACGGCGTGGTGGTGGATGCAGCGGGAAATCCTGCAGGGCTTCGCCGGCGCCCTGCGTAAGGAGATGGAGGTGTGACGGGAGGGGGAGAGGCGCCAGAGGATTGGGTGCGGCTGCCCTCTCTCCCCCCCACATATATATAGGGGGCCAGGGGGTGCGCCAGCCCTGGAGATCCAATCTCCAGGGCGGGGCGGCGGCCAGGGGAGGTAGTCTTGCCCCCCAAGGCAAGGGGGCGCCTCCCTCCCCTAGGGTTTCAACCCTAGGCGCATGAGGGAGGGCCCAGTAGGGTGCGCCAGCCCACCAGGGGCTGGCCCCCTTCCCCTTGCGGCCTAGGGGCCCCACCGGGATGGGTGGCCCCACCCGGTGGACCCCCGGGACCCCTCCAGTGGTCCCGGGACACTCCCGGTGACCCCCGAAGTTCACCCGATGGCCGAAACTGGACTTCCTATATATCATTCTTTACCTCCAGACCATTCCGGAACTCCTCGTCACGTCCAAGATCTCATCCGGGACTCTGAACAACTTTTGGGTTTCCACGTGCATGTATCTCTACGACCCTAGCGTTACCGAACCTTAAGTGTGTAGACCCTACGGGTTCGGGAGACACGTAGACATGACCGAGACCACTCTCCAGTCAATAACCAACAGCGGGATCTAGATACCCATGTTGGTTCCCACGTGTTCCTCGATGATCTTCATCGGATGAACCACTGTGTCAAGGATTCACTCAATCCCGTAGTTATTCCCTTTGTCCATCGGTACGGTACTTGCCCGAGATTCGATCGTCGGTATTCCCGATACCTTGTTCAATCCCGTCATGGCAAGTCTCTTTACTCGATCCGTAATCCATCATCTCGTGACTAACTCCTTAGTCACCTTGATCTCATTATGATGATGTCTTACCGAGTGGGCCCGGAGGTACCTCTCCGTCATACGGAGTGACAACATCCCAGTCTCGGTTCGTACCAACTCAACAGACACTTTCGGAGATACCTGATGCGTACCTTTATAGCCACCCAGTTACGTTGTGACGTTTGGCACACCCAAAGTATTCCTACGGCATCCGGGAGTTGTACAACCTCATGGTCTAAGGAATAAATACTTGACACCGAAAAGCTTATGCATTACGAACTATACGATCTCGTGCTATGCTCAGGATTGGGTCTTGTCCATCACATCATTCTCCTAATGATGTGATCCTGTTATCACTGACATCCTATGTCCATGGTCAGGAAACCGTGACCATCTGCTAGTCAACGAGCTGGTAACTAGAGGCCTACCAGGGACTCAATGTGGTCTATATATTCACACATGTATCGCTATTTCCGTACAATACAATTCAAGCATGAATAACAGACGATTATCATGAACAAGGAAATGTAATAATAATACTTTTATTATTGCCTCTAGGGCATATTTCCAATAGCTACAGTGTATGTACTTATCACTCACATCTTAGGACAAACGCTTTAAATGCACTGGTTACGTGCCCCTAACTTTATCGGGGACGGAAACAGAGCTTGTCCCGTCCATCGCCGCCTCACCCCGTCTTGATACACACCCAGGATGACGAGCATGCAATGCTAAGCTTCCTAGCTAGCCGCTGCGCTGCAGCGATGGAGGGATCTTCACAAAGATGTGCATGCCGCCACGCAGGTGCTTGTTAGGCTGGCTGGTCGCTGTGCTGGAGCGGTGGTAGGGCGGCGGAACCTTGCCGTGCGCGAGCCTTGCCGCGGCCTCGCAAACGTCCCCGGCAAGAGTCTTCCTGCTACCTCGCAAACGTCCCCGGCAAGAATCTTGATGGGAACCTTGCCTTTTGGTCTTCACAAAGATCTGCATGCCACGACGCAGATGCCCTGGATCTTGGTCTTGACATTGTCGATGGTGTCAGAGCTCTCAACCTGAAGGATGATGGTTTTCCTGGTGCTTCACAAATCATCCTGGCAAGGGTCTCGCAGGAGCTTCGTGAGCCATCCCGGCAAGGACCTTGCCGGGGGCTCAATCGTGTCTTCTATTCTCTTATCACTTGGCTTGGATGCTATTGTGGTCGCCTTGTGTTCGCTGCCAGCTGTCCCCGGCAGGCCTTGCCGTGGGTGCGGTTGCAATTGCCCGTGCACAAGTACGGGGTATTAAAGGGCCCGATCTTTAGTGCACCGACAGGAGCCCTCGGGCATGGGCCATACACAAGTCCGAGACGTCGATGGGCCGGGCCCAATCAGTGCACGGGCACGCGTGGTAGGATTTAACTGTTGTAATCATCTCGTCTGCTGCGCTTCCCCGCGACCCACATTGAGTGTGTGACATGGGATACGTGTGTGGAACGTCCGCAGCAGCAGCACACCCGCGAAAATTCTTTCACATCGAATAGTAAAGAGGCAGCCCCACACCTTCCCCATAAAAGGGGAATCCGCAGAGGCACTGCTCATTTACCTCACGCCAGTTCCAATCTAGAAACTGTCGTCGCTCAATGGTAGTTCGAGTGTCTTCTTCAACCCGTTCCCAAAGGACATGACGCTCGTCGCGGCAAGCTCGTGGATTGGACGACGTCGTGGACCCATCATCGCGGGCATGTACCCGCCAAGCTGGTGACCGTTGCTATTGTGGTGGAGGAGAGTGCACCATGGTTGTAGCGCCTCCGATCCTTCCGCCGTCGGAATGCGCCGTCTTGGTGGACCGACGTTGCGAAGGACCCACTTCCTGGTGCCCATCCTTATTGACAAAACCAATAAGGCTCTGGATAGGAGCTCTCCATTCTTCTTGCTTCTCCACAGCGGGAGGGAAATGTAGGAGTAGTTGCGCTCGTGCCAATGCTTTGACTAGTGTGGGTGGCAGCAACAGGCGCTAAGAACGGGAGGTGCTCGGACTTCTAACTACGTTAGAAGGAGCCCCGTCATAGTTCCGCTGCCGTGCGCCGTGTCCACCAGTATCTTGGCATGCATGTCGGCCTTGCGCAATTCGGGAATAATGCTGAGGACTCTTTTCATGGGGATGCTTGGGGTCTCCAGCGTCCCGGTGCTGCTCATCGAGCACGACCTGGGAAGACCGCGACGCATACAAGGCGCATGTGGGCTCAAGGAAGGAGACGACGGCGGATTCTAGATTGGAACAGGCGAGAGGTAGATGAGCAGTGCCTCTGCGGATTCCACTTTTTATGGGGAAGGAGCGTGGCTGTCTCTTTACTATTCGATGTGAAAGCATTTTCGTGGGAGTGCTGCTGCTGCGGCCGTTCCACACACGTATCCCATGTTGTGCACTCAATGCGGATCATGGGGAAGCGCAACAGACGTGATGATTACAGTAGTTAAATCTTGCCACGACGCCTAGCACTCGTGTATGGCCTAGGACCGGGGGCTCCTATCGGTGCACAAAAGATCGAGCCCTTTAATACCCCGTACTTGTGCACGGACAGTTGTGGTCGCACCCACGGCAAGGCCTGCTGGGGACAGCTGGGAGCGGATACAAGGCGACCACAATAGCATCCAAGCCAAGTGATCGGAGAACAGAAGACATGATTGAGCCCCCGACAAGGTCCTTACAGGGATGGCTCGCAAAGCCCTGGCAAGACCCTTGCCAGGATGATTTGTGAAGCACCAGCAAGACCATCACCCTTGAGGTTGAGAGCTCTGACACCATCGACAATGTCAAGACCAAGATCCACGGGCATCTGCATGCTGGCATGCAGATCTTTGTGAGAACCAAAAGGCAAGTTTCCCAGCAAGATTCTTGTCGGGGACGTTTGCGAGGCCCCGGGGAGACTCTTGCCAGAGACGTTTTCGAGGCCGCGGCAAGGCTCACACACAGCAAGGTTTCGCCGCCCTGCCACCGCTCCAGCACAGCGACCAACCAGCCTGACAAGCACCTGCGTGGCGGCATGCAGATCTTCGAGAAGATCCCTCCACCGCTCCAGCACAGCGGCTAGCCAGTCAGCTTAGCATTACATGCCTCGTCATCTTGGGTGCGTGTTAAGATGGGGTGAGGCGACGACAAACGAGACGGGCTCTGTTTCCATCCCCGATAAAGTTAGGGGCATGTTACTAGTGCATTTAATCCTAAGACGTAAGTGATAAGCACATACACTATATCAGCTTTACACCTCCTGTGTGCCTGTACACCACTGTGGACGCCCCTTAGTATAAAAGGAGGCCCAAGGCGATACAGGGAGGGACTTATGGACTTTCCGGCCTAGTTTGCATGCATAGCAACTAGCTGAAGGTCAATAACACTCAATATACACACAAACAGGAGGTTTTACGCTGCTCAGCGGCCCGAACCTGGGTAAAAATCCCTCGGGTTGATTGTTAGATCTGCTCTTTGTGCACTCCTCTTCCTAGCCAAACCTTAGAAGGGATCCACGTTATCCCGTAGGTGCCGTTTCCCCGACAACCATCAAAGTCTGAAGTATCTGTTTACTTAGCCAGACCTGAACCTCCGTCAGCAGAGATGGATGGAGACCGTAGCGGATTTTGACGAGGGTATTTCCTATACCCCGGGCAAAGCTAATGTAATGGACGATGCCTTGAGCCTCAAGTCATATTGCAACCACCTCCAGGTTCAAAAAGTTCAGTCCTCTCTTCTTGAAGAATTCAGCAAGCTGAACCTGCATATTGTTCCTCCGGGTTATCTTGCTCCCCATCCTGCACAATTTCAAAAGATGAACCTCTGTGTTGTTCCCCAAGGTTCTCTAAATACCCTGGCCGACGAGCCACATCTCGTAGGCGACATCAAGACTATTCAGCACTATGACTCTCAAGTCGAGGAGATCAAACTATGTCTCACAAAAGGAGGGCCCTCATTCTTCACTATTGATAGTGATGGCGCCTTGTTCTTCAAAGGTCGCCTAGTGGTGCCTTCAAAAGACGATCTGGATATGACTGTGAAGGTTATGAAATAAGCTCATGATACTCCTCTTTCTATTCATCTTAGTAGTACAAAGATGTACCAAGACATCCGTCGGAGATTCTGGTGGTCTATTATGAAGCAAGATATTGGTCGCTATGTTATTGAGTGCGACATTTCTTGTCGAATCAAAGCAAACATCAAAGGCATGCTGGAACTCTACAACCTATCACTATTCCTGAATGGAAATGGGACCATGCTGAAATGGACTTCATCACTGGATTTCCCAAATCACAGAAAGGCAATGATGCTATTCTTGTCGTCATTGACCGACTTTCTAAAGTCGCACATTTTTTGGCCATGAAAGGAACCATCACTGCTAGTCAGTTGGCAACTCTCTATATGTCCAGGATTATCTCACTCCACGGTATTCCACTGGTAATCAGTTCAGACTGTGGCAGATTATTCACTTCAACATTCTAGCAAGTTTCCAAGAAGCTATGGGGACTCATCTGTCTTTCAGCACTGCATTTCACCATCAGTCGCAGGGACAAGTTGAATGCGTCAACCAAGTTCTTGAATACATAATTCGAGCTTGTGTCATTTACTTCGGAAAGAAATGGTAGTAAACTCTCCCTTATGTTGAGTTCTCTTACAGCAATAGCTATCAAGCTAGTCTGAAGATGGCCCCTTTCGAAGTGTTAAATGGACGGAAGTGCCGAACCCCTCTGAATTGGTCAAAAATTGGGGAATGGTCACTCTTTGGTCCGGATATTATCCAACATGCCAAAGAACAAGTCCGTGTTATTATCAAGAATCTGAAGACTTCTCAGTCTTGTCAGAAGAGTTAGTATGGCCGCCATCACAAAGATATGGTCTATCAACCTGGCGAAAAGGCTTATCTTCGAGTCACGCCAATCAAGGGTGCACACCGCTTCGGGATCAAGGGCAAGCTAGCTCCTCGCTACATTGGTCCTTTCACTATTCTCGAAAGACATGGAAAAGTGGCATGCCAACTCGAATTGTCGTCGAACCTTTCTCAGGTTCATGATGCCTTCCATTTTTCATAGCTACGCCGCTACTTCAAGGATGCCATCCGAGCAGTGGACTACAAAATGCTCGGCTTGCAGCAAGACCTCTTGTATAAAGAGCATCCGGTCCACATTCTCGACCAAGCTGAACGTGGCACCCGTCAGAAGGCGATCAAGTTTCTCAAAGTCGAGTGGTCAAACCATTCTGAAGATGAAGCCACTTGGGAATGCGAGGATCATCTTCATGACGAATACCCTGCTTTGTTTCCATCTACCTCCTAAATATCGGGATGAGATTTCTTGTGGTGGAGGAGAATTGGAACAACCGAATAATTAAGCTACATTAATCCCATGTTAGTGGTGCCACGTCATCACATTACTTTTGCAAAGCCACATTTGATCCAAGGCTTAGTTCAAATCCAAATTCAGCCCTAAGTAAAATTCAAACTTGTCAAACATGCAAACTAAATTGTTCAAATGTGGCAAATATTCCATAACTAATTATGGTGGTGAACCAAACATTTTTATAAAGTGGTTTAATGCACTAAAGTAATTAAAATAGTGGTTGAAACAATTAAGAATTTCTTTTAAATAATAAATAAATATAAACCTATTTTATTTAAGTGTCGAACCTAAATGTGGCACTCGACTAATATGACTACTAATTTAGGGGCTAGTGCTTTATTTTATAGAACTAGTTTTTTTTAAGAAAGGAAATAGGAAAGTTTTAAAGGCAAAAAATAAAATAAAGTGAAAAGAATCCCCCTTCCCCCCATTGGGATGACCCAGACGTCCGAGTCAGCCACCGCACCGGTGGCCCACCCCGCTCCCCCCATAACCCCCCACCCTCGGACAACCCTAACCCTATCCACTCAC
>LR738714.1:276828092-276905708 GCA_902687465.1 Secale cereale | reverse complement strand
GAGATAGCTAGGGCGCCCGACCCCGATGCCGAGCTCGTCCTCGTTGTGTCACCTCGTAGCCTCCGCCGTCCTCGGCCAGCGCCACCGAGCCTCACTAGCAAACCCCTGCAACGGGGGTGAGAGCCCCATCCTTCCCCCGCTCACCCTCTTCCCGCTCGTGCCCAGCCACCGCCACTGCAGCCACCGTGTGCTCCGGCCCCCTCCCTGGTCGTGCTCTCCATCGCATGCTCGCAGCCGCGTGCGCTCGCACGCCCGCTCGCCTGCTGTTGCGCGACTACCCCGGCCTCTAGCATGTCCTCCTCTCGACGTGCCGTCTACCACGCCCTTGCCACTGCTGGCCACGCCGTCATCGCTCGATGCTGCCATGACCTGCGCCTCACCGGTCCTCGTCGCCCGCATGCTGCAGCCGCTTGCTGCTCCTGTGCAGTTTCTCGCTGTCCCGCACTCCACCGACTGGCCCCGCGCACGACACCGCTTTTGCTGGTCGTGGCCGCCGACCACGTTTCGCGCCGACTGCGCCCCTGGCACGTGTCGCACTGCCCGCACGTGCCTCTGTGGCGGCTAGCCATGCCCGCGCCCAGCCCACTCTGGCCGCACTGCCTTTGCCCGACCGCATAGTTGCCCCGCGCAGTTTGCCCTTGCTTCGCTCTTGTAAGGAACCGGACACACCCACCGGTGGTTGTTACTCCTGGCAGGATCTAGACTGGCCTCACAAATCAATACTAGTCTTTTTTGTGCACCTTGTCCTCACTCGTGCGCACTCAAAGCAACTTCTCGGTCAGTCAGCCATCCTGAAATTACTCCAAGCTGAGCACGCTTAACTTTGGAGTTCTGTCTGAAATGGCTTTTGGAAAAGAAGGAATTCCTTATTGATATGAGTAGTCTATCATTCCTAATAATCCAACCTATCACATACACCCCCACTTAGAGGAACCGACGTCCTCGTCGGGCCACGGGAACGTTCCCTCTTAGCACATACGTCTATGCATCCAGTCTGGCACATATGTCATGTCGTGTGCCATGACAGGTTACAAACATCATGCACAACATGATTGCGCACCTGTCCGGAAACATCCGTGTAACCGCGAGGGTCAGCTCTGATACCAACTTGTAACACCCCGGACACACCCGCCGGTGGTCGTTACTCCTGGTGGAATCTAAACTGGCCCCATAGATCAATACTCGTCTTTTCTAGACACTTTGTCCTAACTCGTGCGCACCCGGGAGCAACTTCCCAGTCGGCCACCCATCCTGAAATTACTCCAAGCTCAGCACGCTTAAATTTGGAGTTCTGTCTGAATGGGCTTCCGGAAAAGAAGGAATTATTTATTGCTATGAGTAGTCTATCATCCCTAATAAGCCAGGCAATCATAGCTCTGCTCCTGGCATTTGCTCGTCGGCGGCCGCGCTAGTTGTTCCCAGCCGCGGCTGGGCTGGGCCGGCACCCACGCCTGGCTCCCGTTAACCGCCCGGTCTAGTGGCCTCCTGGGCCACTTGCAAGTGGGGACGCCCCTGTTTTAAAAAGGAAAATAATAAATAAAACAATTAATTATTTAATTAATTATGTTTAGTTAACTAATCAAAATTAACTATTAATTGGTTATCATTCTATGACAGAACGACCGCGCACATCAGGGTTGACCCTGGTCAACTCAGTTGACCGCCAACGTCATGATGATGTCATGTTGATGCAATAACTCCATTTAGATTTAATAATAATTTTAGAAAATGTTTAAAACTTTAAAATATCATATAAAATAATCTGTAACTCGGATGAAAATAATTTAAATACGAAAGTTTCTAAGAAAAATATGACGAAATCGAGTACGCTCTCTGTTCATCTGTCACATGCCCCTAGCATAGTGAACATGCAACCGTCCCCCTCCATTTCATCTGTCTGAAAGTGCGAAACATCAGGAAAACATTCCCGGATGTTTTCTCCCTTCGCTCGTATCATGTAGCACTGCGTTAGAACACCCCTAGCACTGCATATCGTCATGTCTTGCTACTGTTGCACTTGTTTGCTTGTATTTATTGTTTCTTCCCCCTCTTCTCTCCGGTAGACCCCGAGACCACTGTTGATGCCACTGTGGTCGACTACGTCGACGACGACCCTTCTTCCATTTCAGCAGAGCTTCCAGGCAAGCACCCCCTTGATCATCCCGATATCGCTCATTCCATTCTCTCTCATGCTTGCACTTATTTTGCTACTATACTTTATTGCTCCTATTCTGATGCATTGCCTGTTTTTGTAACCTATTGTTGTACCTACCTACTTATCATAAACTGCTTAGTATAGGTTGGTTGGTGATCCATCAGTGACCCCCACCTTGTCCTTGTTGCCCCTACTACATCATTGATGGCTCGATCAACGTGATCTATGTCTGGAGCCCGACACATCACCTCACACCCCTCTAGTTGCAGGACTGTAGAGTTACGATGGAGTGACGAGGGTGATACCTCGTACAACACTTTTGATGAGATCTCTATAGTGTAGCTAGTTGGTCATTGTGACGCCCCAAGGCCGACGCTCCGGAAGCCTTTCATTATTTCATTGCCACCGTGCGTTTATTTGCTTGCTCAATTTTATTTATGCATTGCATCACGTCATCATGCCATCATGTCACTAATCTTTGCAAGCTAAATAAATTATATGCATCTTCGGTCAATTTAAATCGAGGGATATTCACAATGGTGTTTTCTCTTTATAACATATTCAAAGTCTCCCAATAATTATAGGGAGCTAAAAGAATTATTCCAATAATATGGAATCACTGAAACACACTTGCGTGTGAAATTCCTTTCGTCTCTAAATCATTTAAATCCTTCATCTTTCTCCTTTTGCTCCAGATCTAGTTGTGGAACTTTGATATTATGTCAAGTCACATGCCATTTCAGTTCACTTCAGGTTTATTTCGCCCTCCAAATAAATTCCTGGGCTCCTATTTTCTTTTTCTGAAATATGAAAAAGAAACCATTTTTTCCTTTTCTTTTGACCAGCCGACAAGGCCTCCTGGCCTTTTTCCCTGTCCACCAAGATGGCCCAAGGCCCAGCTGACGCCCTAACTCTAGCCCGCACCCAGCGCTCGATCCTTTCTCCATCGATCCCCCGCTGCTTCACCTCGTCCCCCCTCTGCCGCCAACAAACACACACACGCAGAGATAACATGCAAGGGGCAGTTTTGCAAAAAAAACACCCCAGAGCTCCCCCGATCGCTAGGCGATCTGGCGGCGACGGAAATAGAGAGAGGGGAGTGATGGCGGCGGAGATCCCGGCGGAGACCCTGGCGGCGGAGATCCTGGCGGAGACCGCGGCGGAGACCCTGGCGGCGGAAAACCCGGCGGAGACCCTGGCGGCGGAGATCCCGGCCGAGTCCCCGGCGACTAGAGGAGCCATGAGCGGGGGGCTTTTCTTCGGGGGCCCTGCCAACAAGCTGGACTGGGAATCCATCAAGACGGAGTCGAGGCGTATCCTCTGGCGATCTCCAGATCGGGAGACCTGTTGGAGGCGAATGAAGTCGCGTGCAAAGGAGCTGATGGGCGGGATCCCAGGTGAGCTTTGCTTCCATCAGAAAAGGAGAGTGGCGGCCGAAACAGGCAACAATGAAAATCAGGAAGTACTGCCACACATTAAGAGATCTTCTCCAGAGGAAGTGCTCCCGTACAGAGTAGGATCTGTGGATTTGACTATTAATGTTTTGGAAAGAAATGCTACAGATCAGATTCCTAGAGAGATTTTTTCTTTGAGAATAATAAAAAAGGAAGAGGGAAATCAGGGGAGGGCTTTTATCTGCACTTTTAGGGAGAAGAGAGAAATTAGGGGGATTTTAAGTTGGAAACTGCTATTTCAAGACCCTTTATTTTTCCTTAAATGCACGAATTTCGTCCCGTTTGTGGCGAAATCAGGAGAGGGGAGACACTATTTTAACACCGAAGGGGATTACTCGAGGTACTCAGTTCATCATACAGGAAAAAACACTCTGTCGACCTATCGGGTTTTATTGTCTAGACCTGCTAGTTCGGTGAATAGGGGAGAGAAGGAGAGGAAAGGGGAGATGGAGGAGGTAGGAAAGAGTTCCGGAAGTGTGCCGGCGATTACGGAGGAAAATGCTCCTGCTCCGGCCTCCTCGCCTGAGGGCGTGGGGAAAACGGTGCCGAGGCGGCCCCGTGGGGATGGCTCCCCTCTGATCATCGACATGGAGGCCGCGAGGAGAGCGGTCAGAGGATACTTGGTGGTAGGGCGTTTCCTCTCGCCTTTCCAAGTTAATCCTCGGATCCTCGTCGACGACCTTTGTGCATCGTCGGCCTGGAGGTTGCAAGGCGGGGTCACCGTTCAGGAGGTGTCCAGCGCCGACGGGAGGTTCATCATCAACTTCTCCAGCGACGTAGACAGACGTTTCATGTTGAAGGCCCAGCCATGGCACCACAACCGCGACGGGATCATCTTCGCCGAGTTCGATGGCAAGGGTGACCCGGCGGAGGTGGACCTTGGATCCATGGCTATATGGGCCCAGGTTCGTGACCTACCATTTGAGCTTAAAACTGAGGATATGGGTCGGTCTCTAGGGGACCAACTCGGTGAAGTGATCACCGTTTCACACCAAGATCACTTGATTGTTGAGAAGTACTTGCGTGTGCGTGTGAAAATCCCGCTACATGAGCCAATCAAGAGTATGGTAGAATTCACCACTTTAGGTGGTAAAGAAAAGCGTCGATTTGATGTTCGCTATGAAAAATTACCATCGTATTGTGAATGTTGTGGGCTAGTAGGACATATGTCAGAGAGGTTTTGTAGTATCCCTAAGGAGAGTAGAATAGCTAAACTTGCAAAAAATCTCAGTGTAGAGGCTTACTGGAAAGGTCAAACAACTAGTAGAAGAGCTATGTTCACTGGTTATAGTAACATTAGCATGTCCAGGGCCACCGAAGGAATGGTGGTCAAAGTAACAAAAGTTGTAAATGGTCTCACTGTGCAAGAAAAAGGGGCTGCGTCGTCCACGGCGATGACTATCCTGATGACTGGAGGTCAAGTCCAGGGAGGGCATTCACTCGGCCAGGAGGGTCGGGGTCATATGCTCTCCTTGGCGGCTTCGGGCAAGGTGGTCCGGACTGGAGGGCCGCCCGTCCACGCTAGTCTTGGCCAGGAGGGCCAAGGTTTGGCGATAAGGGGGGCTTCCAACAAGGGAGTGCAGCAGCTCGGCCAGGTGGGCCGACCCCCTGCCGCATACGCGAGCTCCCTGGGGGGGAGTGTCCCTGGTCAGGAGGACCGGGGGGCAGCTCCAGCCCCTGTTCCTGCCGCTAGCCAAGGCAAGGAGGGCCAAGGGCAGATGGCGATGACTGCTCACCCCACTACTGTTGTGCCTGGCCAGGAGGGCCAAGGGCAGATGGCAATGACTGCTCACCCCAATGCTGTTGTGCCTGGCCAGGATGGCCAGGATGGGGTGCTGGTGGGGTTTGAAAACCCACCAAACAAGTCTGTTGCTGCTTTGGCTGGGTTCCAGCAGAGAGTTACTAGCCAGGAGGGTCAGGGGGTCATGCAGCTGGGTAATCCTAAACATTTGCTATTTAAACCCGGCGTGCTGGAGGCTCTCTCAGGAGCCGTTGCTGCAAGACTAGCTACTCAAAATGCCATTGATAACCCAGTTTTCACTTTCAATGCTTCCAAGATCCATGCAGGGCAAAATAAAAGGAAAGGGAAGGAAGGGAAAGAGAGGAGGAGAAACTGGGTGTCCAGAGGAAGCACGCAAAAACATCATAGCTAAAAAAATAAATCTATTTGAAGCCCCAGCAGATGGTAGTGAGCAGGATTTCTCTTTTGAGAAACACATGGATAGTTATGAGCGTATGTTGTACGGGGATATAAATGTATCTTCTAAGAGAGTTTGTACAGGTAGAGTGGAAACAGTGAGAGATGGGAATGGGATGATAACACACGTAGCTAAAGAGGTTGAGGAGAAAGAATATGTTGTTGGGTGATGGCTTCTCGCCCCTCGTTGGTTACCCCAAGTGGAAGGTTTGAGATGCATTGTAGCGGAAGTTTTCCCTTGGCAAAGATACCACGATCGATTTCCCCTGAGACTCCCAGTTTCAACAAGAAGGTGTCAACTGCTAACGGCGCCAGATATTAGCAATCAACGTGGACCTGCACACAGATACAAATAACTTTGCTCCCAACGAGTATAGAGAGGTTGTCAATCCCTCCGGCCTTGTCGTTTACAAAGGATCAAACGCAAGTGATAATAGTGATAGGTTTTGCTGCAATAGTAAGTAAAAAGCGGAAAGTAAATAGCGGATGTGATCAATGATGGTAATATGGACCGGAGTCCCATGATGTTCACTAGTGATGTCTCTCTCCCAAAAGATGATAAAACAGCTCTGTGAGGTGAACGAATTACAGCTGGGCAATTGACAGAATTATGTGCGCAAACCAATGCTAACTATGTTGCAAGAAAGGTAGAGGTTCAAAGCATGGGCGATACGCCAAGGCAAGTAGACCGAAATCCATCTGCATCTACTACTAATCATCCACCTTGAGATATCTATCCAGAACATCTCGCTGGTATTAAGTTGCGAGTCCCACCCATAGTGTAAACTCAAAGCAACAGACAACTGCATTAAAAGAACTTTGCGTAAAGTAAACAATCCTTGCACCCGCGGGCACAAGCACTGTTGTTTTCCCCCTTGTGGCAACAGCACATCCCCTAGACTCATGTTTCTGTCACTCAAGCTAGTCATCGAGGGGCATGAACCCACAATCAAGCATAATGTTCCCTCTTGGAGTCACTACCTACTACTTGGCCAAAGCAATAAATAACAACGGAGAACATGCAAGAATTACTTACAAACATAAATATAAAAGAGGTAGATCAAATATATTACTCAAACACAATCTGAACATAATCTCACAATCCATCTGTCGGTGTACTAAGATAGGGGTACCTTAGTACCCCAACTTGTGCACGGGCAGTAGCAGCTTCCCGCGGCAGGGCTCACCACATGCTCACCGGAAACCTTTCTGGTCCCTATAAAACCATTCAAGAACAAAGTATACAAGTCAGAAGATCAAGGCCCCGGCAAGAGGAGCTTGCCGGGAAGGCCGCACCAGGCTCAAGGATATCATTTTAACACAAGACCCTGGCAAGAGGAGCTTGCCAGGAAGACCAAGGAATGCACACCTCAAGAAACGCCCCGGCGCATCCTGCGCCCGCGCAGGACCCGGGGAGCGACAAGCTTCCGGGCCCGGCAAGATCATGGCCCCGGCAAGGTGCTTGCTGGGGGGAACTTATGCTGTGTGCCCGCGCTCCAGCTCATCTGCCCACGCGTCGCCCTGGGGCCCTTCCAGGGACGTGTGGCGGATGGCTGTGCAGCCTGGGGCACACGGTGGCAATCCACGGTGACGAGGCTACCGCCGTGTCGAATGGAGAAGCATGGACGGACACTTTTGGGGTCGACGGTGACGGGCATTTAATGCCCTTGTCCCCCACTGTCAAGATTAGGTGAAGACCACTGTTCATCCACTGTTCACGCACTATTCCAGCACTGTTACAACTACCACCAAAGTTACATTTTTACCCTCCTCTACGTTGACACCTGTCGGTGACCCCTTGAGCTATAAAAGGAGGCCCGTGCACAACGTAGAAAGGGTTCGGAACCTAGACAGCTCTCTTGCTCGGTGTAGCTAGCTCTTCAAGCTCCCGAGCTCAAGAACTCAATACAATCCAAGCAGGAGTAGGGTTTTACGCGTCCGCGCGGCCCGAACCTGGGTAAACTGCCCGCGTGTGTTCCTCGATCTGCTCTTCGTGCTCCCTCCGCTCCTTTACCGCAACGTAGAAGGGGCTCCGGTCCCATAGGTGCTCGTGGGAGGACAGTTTCCCCCAACATCTTTCTGTCCTCCCACGAGCACCTATGGGACCGGAGCCCCTTCTACGTTGCGGTAAAGGAGCGGAGGGAGCACGAAGAGCAGATCGAGGAACACACGCGGGCAGACACCCTTTGCTCTTGTATATGGAGCAGAGGCAGTTCTCCCCACGGAACTCGTATACGGATCTCCTCGAGTGCTCGCTTATGATGAGCTCGAGCAAGAGCAACTGCGGCAAGATGATGCATTGCTCCTCGAGGAGGAACGTCTCCAGGCTGCTGTACGAGCTGCTCGATACCAGCAAGCCTTGCGTCGCTACCATAGCCGCAAGGTCAAGGCCAGGAATCTCGAGGAAGGCGACCTTGTTCTTCGGCGTGTTCAGTCCGCCAAGAATTCCAGCAAGTTGACGCCGAAGTGGGAAGGCCCTTATCGGGTGAGACAAGTCACAAGGCCCGGAGCTGTCCGCCTTGAGACCGAAGAAGGCTTACCGGTGAGCAATTCCTGGAACATAGAGCATCTTCGCAAGTTTCACCCATAAGGCGCGGTTGCCGTGATCCGCTCCGGCAACCACCTTTTGTACAAGTCTTGCCGCTGTTGCATGTAAACCTCTGTACAAAGCCGGGCGCAGAACCCGTGCATCAGTAAAGCTTTTTTGTTTTGCACTATTTGCCATTTCCATGCTTTTCTTTGTTATTTGCATGCATTGTTTGGCACTCTGTGCGACGCACATCCCCGGTAAGCACTAGCAAGCCGAAAAGCTATATACTTGTTTTTCCTCCTCTTTTTCTTTCCCTCTTAAGCAGAAGGAACATTCCTCGCGCACAAGTTTGCCGGGGGGGAAAGAGGTGGAGGATGAACCAAGTGATGTTCAAGAAAGAGAAGCCTTGTCGGAGGACAAGCAGTTTATGAAAGCTAAGTCAACAGAATTTGAGCAGTTCAAATTTTTAAATTTTAGTTGTCTTCCTTGAACAACCACACTTTGTATTGAAAACCTGTGCGCGGAGGAACCTACCCGTGGCTAGCCGCACCCTTACTTTGTTTTCGAGAACGCTCAACGACTTAAGAGAGCCGCGACAAGTGTCGTGCCCTTACTTCGTTTTCGAGTTCGCTCAGCAAGCTAAGTGTGTTGCGACTAGCTGCGGCAAGGTTGCTTGTCGACAAGGCCTTTGCCAGTAGGCTGCTCAGAGTCCAGCACTCAGCGCTCGCGGCAAGGGCCCCTTGCCGGCAAGTCCCCTAAAAGCGTAGGGTAAAAAGCATACAAAGTAAAGGACCAAAGCAAGGGAGATAACACTGCATTGATTGATCAAAATAAGACTGTATATTACAAGGATAACTTGCCGCAATGACTAATCGATTCATGTCCATAACATAATTTGCAGCGGCAAAGGAAACAGAAAAGAAGAAATCTAATCTACGCGGTCGCCTTCATGCCTCGAGATCTTGTTCACCTTGGCGACGATGTGGGCGACCTGCGCCTTCAACGCCTCCTGATCTGCGTCGTCCGGCAAGGTGCGGAGGACGTTGGTGAGGTTGATGCCGGGATTGCGGTAGACGATCTTCGTCAAGACGCGCTCCAAGGTGCCCGCGCAGAGCTGACGCGACTCGTCGGCCAGCTGCGCGGGGAGCTTCTCCTGCAGCCGTGCAAGCGCCGGCGCGATTCCCCTGAAGAAGAGACTTAACTTGGCGCTGTGGGGGAGATTCTCGTCCGGAGTGTACACAAGGTGCTTCACCCTCAGCGCCATCAGCTCCTTGTCAATGTTGGCAGCGGAGGCGACCAGATCGTCAGTCCACTGCTCCACTGCCCGGCTGAAGTTGTTCGCTGAGACGGCGGCGCTCTCCACCAGGCCTTGTTCCTTGCGGAGCTCGTCCTTCAGCTTCGTCTCGCGATCCCGGGCGGCGTCGAGCGAATCAGTCAGAGTGGAGACCTTCAACTCCAAGTCAGCAATTGAATCTTTGGCGGCAGTGAGCTCGTCGCCCTTCTTGGAGAGTCGTACCTGCAAGTCTGAGTTGGTGTGGGTGTCTTTCTCCCACTCCATATTGAGCGCGGTGACCCTGTCCTCACTCGCCTTCAGGTACCGCTCCAGCTGGTCCACCTTAAGCTCCAGGTCCTTCTTGGCAGTTTCCGCGGCGGCCGCGGCATCCTTTGCCTCCTTCAGGGCCCCGCCAATGGCCTGCTCCCGGGCGGTGAGCTCGTCGTCATGGGCGTCGAGCTCGACCTTCCGCTGGTTGAGCGCCCCCTCCCACCGAGACAGCTCCTCGGCGGCCATCCGCTGCCGGTCTTCTGCCTCAGCCTTCTCCAGGAGGAAGGCTTGCTGCTCCCCGGCAAGCTCTTCCCGCTCCTCCGCCAATTGGCGGAGGGCTGCCTGGTTGGCGGCGCGGAGCTCCGCGGCGTGCTTCTCCAAGTCAACTCCAGCCTTGGCGGCAAGAGCTTCCCGGGAGTCCAGCTTCGCCTGCCTGGCCCGGTAAAGGGCCAGGAGCCGGCGAAGGAGCTTCTCCTCTTCGGGCTCGTCTCCACCGCCAAGTGCTTCAACGACCTTCAACCCCGCGGAGGCGAGGACCTCTCCATCATAGGTCTCTCCCTCCACGGGGGCTCGCGACGAGGACGCCCACGGGACTTGTATGAAGATCCCGTTGGGGGCCTCAAGATAGACGCTCGACCACTCAGCGGAGGCGGAGGGGTCGGCGGCCGGCGCAGCGCTTGACGCTCCTGCTGCCTCCGGGCCAGCAGTGTGGTCGCCGGTCCCTTCTCCAGCCTCGGCGTCTGTGGCCAGGGCGGTCTCCTCAGCGGCGGGCTCGTCGGCTCCGGCCATGCCCTCAGTGGTAGTGGCGTTGCCGCCGTCGCCGTGCACCTCCTCCTCAACGGTGGCCTCCGTCTCCATCCGCTCTGGGGCAGGAGGATCTAGCAGAAGAAAAAGAAGAGAAAAGATCAAGCAAATATCCAAAAAGACAAGTTCAAGAAGGAAAAGCTGCAAGGACTTACCTTCGCGGACTTCTTCGACGACAGGCTCCCTCGTCGGGGAATCCACCCTTGGCGAGGGAGTGGTGGCCCCTACTGGCGGAGGGCCGCCCGCGCCCTCCCTTGGCGGGGTGCTCACCCTTGTCGGGCTGCTCGCCCTTGGCGGGGTACTCGCCCTTGGCGGAGTACCCGTCCTTGGCGGAGCGCTCTCCCTCGCCGGGGAGCTCGCCCTTGGCGGGGAGGGTGGAACATGTAGCTCGTCGGGGGCAGTCTCCGGGCGCTCCTGCGGCTGCGGCTCCACTTCTGCACAAGACAAACAAGGCAACAAGATATTAGTACAAGCAAAAACCTCAAGCGCGCCCGACAAACAGGAAACCCAAGACCAGACTTACGCTGGGGGCTGCGCTGGGAGCTGCTCCTCGGAGCAGCGGGTTGATCCGGCAAGTTCGCCGCTGGCGCGTCCCCAGTCGCCGCGGCGGGCGAGTCGTCTTCAACCTCGACCACAGGGATCTTGGCCCTCTTCGCCATCCGCTGGGCCAGGGACCTGAAAGCAAAGCAAAAACAAGATCAGAACCAACAAGGAAAATCAAGACAGAATTAAAGAAGTTACAAGTTGCGAGTACTTACTCCTCTTCCTCGTCGTCGTCGGAGCTGAGGGCGGAGAAGTCGAACTCCACCTGAGATGCTTCCGCGCGAGGAGCAGGAGGAGAAGGCTCCCTCGAGCGCTTGGTGGTCTCCGGGGCTGTGGGCTGCGAAGACCCAGCCTCTGTTGACACCGAGGCCCGAGGAGCAGGAGGAGTAGCCGTTCCGCTCCGGGAGGATCCCCCTCCCCTTGGCGCCGGTGCGCGGGGCGCCTCCGTCGCGGCTTGGCTCGCCCTGGTGGCACGCGTCGCCCGGCGCGCAGGCTGCTGTCTAGGCGCCTGCGGCCTCGTCGCTGTAGCCGCCTTGCGGAGGTGCTTCCTCGGTGTTTGCGTGGGACTTGCCGGAGGCGGGGAGTTCTCTGAGGACGAGGAGGCATCGTCGTCAAGTCCCAGAGATCCGCCGGTGTCTTCATCGGCCTCGGCGTCCTCCTCCTCCTCCCCGGCAGGCCCGCTGGGCCCAGCACCTTGCCCGGCGGTCCCGCTCCCTGCGGCGGCCCCGCTCCCTCCGGCAACCTCGCTCCCTGCGGCGGCCTCGCTCACAACCCCAGGTATCCCGGAAAGCCTCAGGGAGGGAACCCCGGCAAACTCCTCGGGCGGAAGTTTGAGCAACCTGAGGATTTCAGCCTCCTCTGCTTGGCTCAACACGTTCGCGGCTTCTGCATCGTCCACAGTACATCCAAAGTCTCCTGCCGCTGCAGCTGCGGCGGCCTCTTCCATCCTAGAAGCGATGTAAGCTATATCCCGCGCCGTGGTGGCCCGGGTGAGGCCCCTGTTCTCCTCGGTGTTCTTGGGCTTCTCGACCAGGTTATCGAAGAAGCTCAGCACAGTATCCGGCGGAGGCTCGATCCAAGTGGGGACGATGCCATGGGAGTCGCACTCCGGCATCATCGCGCGCAAGGAATCGCAGGCGGTGCTGTTGCACAGTGGCACTACTCCCTTGGCCGGTCTGAACCACTCCGGATGGGCCGGGTCATGCTTGAAGAGCTCTCGGACCATTCCTTTCAGCTCCAAAGCGGTGAAATTGAAGTTTAATCCAGGGCGCAGCCTCATGATATCCGCCACATTGCCAAATTCCCATGCGGCCCTCTTCCTCTCTTGTAGAGGGGCGATGCGGCGGCGGAGGAAATCTGCCCCAACCTCTCCGATGGTCAGATTGGCGGCCCGGAGACGAATAATTCTGATAAGGGCAATGCTAAGTTTGTTGTCCTCTGGGGCCAATTCGCTCCAGTTCCTGCCGCGCACTATGGCTGTTGTGCGCGGCGCAGTGAAGGGCTCCGGCTTGTCCTCCACTACCAAACACCAATCTGCGCGCCATTCTTCCCACTTGCCGCGGAGTTCTCCCTTCAGGTATGAGTCCTTCTTATTCAACCAGAAGATCCAGGAGATGCCGCCGGAGAGGGGAGCGCCAGCCTCTACTCTAGGCATAAGGAAATGGCGAAAGAGTGCTATGTTTGGATGGATCCCAACATAGTTTTCGCACAGATGTGCGAAAACAGCCATCGTAAGGATGGCGTTGGGGGTAAAGTCTAGGAGGTGGAGGCCATATGTGTTCATAATGTCGCAAAAGAACTCCGAGTACGGAGGGCACAATCCACAGTGGAAGAAAGCAGCAAAGAAGAAATACCCGCCGGGAAACAAATCTCTGGCGACGGCGGGGAAGGCTCTGGTGCGGGGATGAGCTTTGGTCTCCCCGGACCAGAAGAGATAGTACTTGTTCTGCAGCTCCTTCGCGCTGAGCCTCGGCGCGAAGACCACGTTCCTCTTCCGCAGGGCGGCAAGCTTCGCCGCCTGCTCGGATTTCTCCTTCTTGGCCTTGTCCGCTTTCGCCTTCTCGCTCTTCGGAGCCATGGCGGAGGCGGCGAGGGAAGAGGCGAGGAGCTCGACGGCGCCGCGGATGCGGAAGACGGCGGAGGAGGGGTGGAGGCAAAGAGCAGCGGAGGATTTCTGGAGGATGAAGATGCAATGAAGACGAAGAAGGAAACTGCCCCTGCTTCCTCTGCTTTTAAGGGGGAAGTGGGGGACGCTCCGCATTTCCCATTAAACAACATGCCACGATCTCTCCCACGATGCCGCAATCGACGTGTGCCGTTAGGGAGGGGCGCGGCGGATGCGGAAGGGGATACGGCTTGCCGTGGGCCACGTGTGCCCGTGCACTGTTTTGGGCCTGACCCAACAGCGCTCGGCACCGTGTGTGGCCCAGGCCCGGGGGCTCCTGTCGGTGTACTAAGATAGGGGTACCTTAGTACCCCAACTTGTGCACGGGCAGTAGCAGCTTCCCGCGGCAGGGCTCACCACGTGCTCGCCGGAAACCTTTCTGGTCCCTATAAAACCATTCAGGAACAAAGTATACAAGTCAGAAGATCAAGGCCCCGGCAAGAGGAGCTTGCTGGGAAGGCCGCACCAGGCTCAAGGATATCATTTTAACACAAGACCCTGGCAAGAGGAGCTTGCCAGGAAGACCAAGGAATGCACACCTCAAGAAATGCCCCGGCGCGTCCTGCGCCCGGGCAGGACCCGGGGATCGACAAGCTTCCGGGCCCGGCAAGATCATGGCCCCGGCAAGGTGCTTGCCGGGGGGAACTTATGCTGTGTGCCCGCGCTCCAGCTCATCTGCCCACGCGTCGCCCTGGGGCCCTTCCAGGGACGCGTGGCAGATGGCTGTGCAGCCTGGGGCACACGGTGGCAATCCTCGGTGACGAGGCTACCGCCGTGTTGAATGGAGAAGCATGGACGGACACTTTTGGGGTCGACGGTGATGGGCATTTAATGCCCTTGTCCCCCACTGTCAAGATTAGGTGAAGACCACTGTTCATCCACTGTTCATGCACTGTTCCCGCATTGTTACAACTACCACCAAAGTTACATTTTTACCCTCCTCTACGTTGACACCTGTCGGTGACCCCTTGAGCTATAAAAGGAGGCCCGTGCACAACGTAGAAAGGGTTCGGAACCTAGACAGCTCTCTTGCTCAGTGTAGCTAGCTCTTCAAGCTCCCGAGCTCAAGAACTCAATACAATCCAAGCAGGAGTAGGGTTTTACGCGTCCGCGCGGCCAGAACCTGGGTAAACTGCCCGCGTGTGTTCCTTGATCTGCTCTTCGTGCTCCCTCCGCTCCTTTACCGCAACGTAGAAGTGGCTCCGGTCCCATAGGTGCTCGTGGGAGGACAGTTTCCCCCGACACCATCGGATCCCAGCAAACTCATCATAGCAACAGCATAACGATTACACATGTGCCTCGATCATGTAGGGCGGCTCACGAGGACTAATTAGTGAAGCACAAGAACGGGAGGAGAACATCACATAGCTACTGGTCATGGACCCATGGTCCAAGGGAGACTACTCAAAACTCATCCGGGAGGCGTCCATGGTGGTGGAGAGGCTCCCGGTGGTGGTTCTCTCCTCCGGCATGGTGCCGGGAAGAGTTCTCCTGGCGCTCCTGATCTTGGAAGCGCGGCGGCGGCGGAACAGAGATGAGATCGCGAAAAAGGGTTCTGTCTCGAGGGTTTCGGGACATGATATAAATATATGCCAAAGGGGGCATCAGCGGAGGCCTGGGGGGCCCAGGCGCCCCCCCGGCGCGGCCAGGAGGGGGGCCGCGCCACCAGGGCGCCTGGAGCCCTGGTGGCCCCCCTCCGGCTGTACTTTGGCTGCCGGGAAGCTTCTGGAACCCTGATTTTTTATATAATTTTTCCGGGATTTTTCTGGCAGTTCTCGTAATGGGAAAACCTGAAATACAAAAACAGCAGAAAACAGAAACTGGCACTGGGGTGCACTGAGTTAATAGGTTAGTCCAAATATGATCAAAAGTGTATGGAAGTGTATAAATATCATAGCAATATCACCCAGAAGAGGCATAGAGCAAGCAGAAATTATAGATACATTTTGGACGTATCAACATCCCCAAGCTTAATTCCTGCTCGTCCTCGAGTAGGTAAATGATAACAAGAATAATTTCTATGGTGACATGCTATTAACCATATAGGACTTTTTCATAGTCATATGACAAAAGCTTACTGAGACAATGAATCTGTAGTAATTAAGTTGCCTCATGAGAAAATCACAAAGAACTGAAAGTTTTACAATATGATACTGAAACATCAAATAGATTTGTAATGAGCATGGTGTGCAAATATGATAAAGTGATATCTCGCTTGCCCCCTTTAGTGAAGCAAAACATAAATGCAGGGGCACCTCCAAGGTTTAAGTGATGACTAGATACAATAATTTCAGAATAAATGATATCACAATCATATAAAAGACAATGCTACTTTGGGACAATGCACATTACACTCAGAATGACAATCATGCTCTCAGTAGTTGGTGCTTTAAAAGAAGGTGGAGACTCTCGAACCGTGGCTTTTGTTGGCAAGGTTGAAAACCCGTAGTCGGAAACAAAGACAAAGCATGTACCAGAGCTCTTGGTTTTAAAACAGAAGTAATAATATATTTTTTTGATTATGCATGTTCCGTCAACGAATGCTAGCAGATAACTCAATCACTTCTTGAGATGGACAAGTTTCGAGGAACGGCTCCCGAATGAGGACGATCACATCCTCTTAATCTCCTTTGTTTATCACTGCCAAAGTTTTCTGATTTCTCATGAACAAAGCGTGAAGGAGGGTTTGTTTGTTATATTAAATTTGAGCCAGGCGCACTCAATGCCAGTTCCTTCTTGTGTTATGGGTTTGCACATTAGACATGCAATCCCGGGGTGAAGCTTGTCCAACTTAAAAAGATCATGAATTAACTACTACTTCCTCATGAACTTAAAACAGAGGCACAAAATATCAATGCATTTTTTTTGAATAATTTCGAGATGGTACATGAAAGTCTTCGTTAGGAATGGCAGGTAAATACCATGTAGGAAGGTATGGTGGACTCATATGGCATAACTAGTTTAAAGGAATTTGGAAGCACAAGCAGTCAGTCCGCTTAGTACAGGTGGAGGTTAGCAAAAGACTGGGAGCGACCAACTAAGAGAGCAATGACGGTCATAATCATGCAGAGCGACAAAGCAACATTGAATCGGGCATGGAAGTTATATCGCTACTCAGAAACAAAAGATCATCAAGGCTTGACAGACTTTCTTTACAGTCTTAAATATGCGTGAGCATACGCCAAGTCAATCAAAATAAATTCTTGAAGGAAGATATTACTAAACCATACCACATCATAGGCAAACAAATCATGTTGGTACTCCAATAACACATTGGGAACCCCCTAGCTATTTGAGACTAACCATAAGAAAACATGAACTACTAAGCACCATTATGCACGTAGCATTTTTATCATAGACATATCAACCAATGCAACAGAAGCAAACTCTCTTAATAAGATAATCATGATAAATAAAGAGAGTTCAAGCAACCAACTAACCAAAAGCTCTTTAAAAAGATAAGCATGAAAACTAAGAGCTAAGCATGATAGTAGCTATTAAAAGACAAAGAACACACACAGCAAAGATAGACATGAAAATTCTATGTTATGTTCTAAGTAGAAGTAGAGCATGTTTCTCTCCCACATAAAGAAAGCTGAGTTCCGACTTGTTATGAAAAGCTAAAGAAAACTAAAAAGGAAAACTAAAAGCAAGACGCTCCAAGCATAGCACATAACACATGAAGTGATAAAAATATAGTGGAACGAAAGACGAACTGATAATGTTGATGGAGAAGGGGATGCACGGGGGCATCCCCAAGCTTAGACGCTTGAGTCTCCTTGAATATTTCTTGGGGGTGCATGGGGGCATCCCCAAGCTTGAGCGTTTGACACTCCTGAATCTTTTTATCATCTTCCCTCGCACACTTGAAAACTCCCTTCATACATAACTCATCATAATCTGATTAGCGAGGTTAGTACCCATAATAAAATAATTGTTCCTTGCTGGAAATAAGGATATTCTTGAAGGTCTACTGTTTCTCAAGATTGCCAAAAGGTTTTTGCAAAGAAAAAGCAAGCTCAAGTTTTGCAAAATGAAGGAAAGGCAAAACAGGACAGAATCTGTGAAAAACAGAACAGCAGGTTGTAAATGATTTTTTCAGGGCACTTCTGCAACTCTAATAAAAAAACTCAGAACAGACGCACGAAAGACAATTGTATAGAGCACGCTGTCGAAAAAATTCAGACCAAAAAGATGATCTGGTGATTTTATACGAATTTTTCTATCCAAGGACAGAATCTGTTTCCTGGACAGCACGTCACAACTTTTGAACTTTCTTGCAATCAGAGGTTACACTTGGCACCAAATTGAAAAGCAAAGATACAATGATGATGCTACTGTAGTAACAACATCAAGACACAACAAAAGCAAAATAAAATTTTATTCATGTGGACTGCCTCCCAAAAGCGCTTTCTTTTATGCCTTTAAGCTAGGCATAATGCATAGAGATCAAGTTTTATCAAGAGTAAAAGAATAGCTAGCCCGTATAACGGACTCAAAAGGTAACTTAATCTTCTTTCGAGGGAAGTGTTCCATCCCTTTCTTGAGAGGAAATTGGAATTTTATATTCCCCTCTTTCATGTCAATGATAGCACCAACGGTGCGTAGAAAAGGACGTCCCAAAATAATTGGACAAGAAGGTTCACATTCAATGTCCATAATAGTAAAATCAACGGGAACATAATTGTCATTGACAATGATAAGAACATCGTCGATCCTCCCCAAAGGTTTCTTTATGGAAGAATCAACAAGACGAACACCAAAAGAACAAGAATCAAAAGGTTTCAATTTAAGCATATCATATATTCTTTTGGGCATAACAGAGGTACTAGCTCCAACATCACATAAAGCATAGCAAGAGAAGTTATTCAACTTAATTTTAATCATAGGATCCCAACCATCTTCTATCTTTCTAGGTATGGAGGCTTCTACTCTAAGTTTCTCCTCCCTAGCTTTGATAAGAGCATTAGTGATATGCTCTGTGAAGGCAAGGTTAAGCGTGCTAGTGCGGGGATCTCTAGACATCTTGTGAAGGAAATCAATAACTTCGGTAAGAGTGCAATTATCAAAATCAAGGTAACTACTATCAAGTAAGGTGGTAGTGGTGTCCTTTAGGTTCACTTGTTTGGTAGTTTATATAGTCATAGCATCACCATTAATAGGTCCAATGGGACCAGGAGTGCATTGGGTGCTAAGAGTTTGGATATCCTCAACAACTTGGATAGTAGCAACAGTGTGGTGGGTAGGAAGGTTCTTAATTCTATCTTCTTCCTCCCTTTCTCTAGCCCATCTCTCTTTAAGTTTAGCCAACAACCTAATGTTTTCATTAATTTGCACTTGAATAGCATTCATAGGAGTGACCGTCCTCTCCTCAAGAGGAGAAGTTCTAATTTTAAGCAATTCTACCTCATTGGCTAAATTTTCTACCTTCGAAGAGAGATCATCTAGTTTGTTTAGTTTTTCTCCTACACTCTTATTAAAGGCTTTTTGGGTAGTGATGAAATCCTTAAGCATAATCTCTAGTTCAGTAGTGGAGTTCTTGGTGCTAGGATAAGCATTGTTGTTCCCATAAGAATTGGAGGGGAACGGTCTAGGATTGCTACCAAAATGACTCCTATAAGCATTGTTGTTAAAATTGTTTCTAGAGATAAAGTTCACATCTACTTGTTCTTGAGCAATCAAAGAATTTAAAGGAACATCACGAGGATCAACAGAAGATTACTTCGAAAGTAGAGACATGATCAAGTCAACTTTTTCATTTAGGGAGGAAATCTCCTCGACAGAGTTTACCTTCCTACCTGTTGGAGCGCGTTCGGTGTGCCATTGGGAATAGTTGGTCATCATCTCATCGAGAAGCTTCGTGGCAGCACCAAGTGTAGTTGACATAAAAGTTCCTCCCGCGGCCGAATCTAACAAATTCCGCGAGGTAAAGTTCAAGCCTGCATAAAAAGTTTAGAGAACCATCCAAGTAGTCAAACCATGAGTAGGGCAGTTCTTGATAAGAGATTTCATACGTTCCCAAGCTTGGGCAACGTGTTCATTATCCAATTGTTTAAAATTCATTATGTTACTTCTTAGTTGGATAATTTTAGCAGGTGGATAGTACTTTCCAATAAAAGCGTCTTTGCACTTGTCCCATGAATCTATGCTATTTCTAGGCAAAGATTGAAACCAAATTTTAGCTCCTCCTCTCAAGGAGAAAGGAAAAAGCTTAAGCTAAACAATATCACTGTCTACTTCTCGGTACTTTTGCATATCACAAAGTTCAACAAAGTTGTTCAAGTGTAAAGCAGGATCATCTCCAGCACCGGAGAATTGATCTTTCATAACTAGGTTCAGTAAAGCAGGTTTAATTTCATACGAAGGTGCTGAAGTGGCAGGTGTAGTGATAGGTGTGCAGATAAAGTCATCGTTGTTGTGACTAGTGAAGTCACACAACTTGATGTTCTCGGTGGAACCCATAGTAGCAAGCAAGCAAGAGAACTATTTTTGTGATTTTCGATAAAAGATACTAAAGCAAAAAACTGAAAGGTAATCTAACAAGACTAAAAAGCAAAGGTAAAAGATAGCATGCAACTCCCCTATCCTGAATAGTGGAGTCCCCGGCAATGGCGCCAGAAAACTTTGCTTGATGGCTTCTCGCCCCTCGTTGGTTACCCCAAGTGGAAGGTTTGAGATGCAGTGCAGCGGAAGTTTTCCCTTGGCAAAGATACCAAGGATCGATTTCCCCTGAGACTCCCAGTTTCAACAAGAAGGTGTCAACTGCTAACGGCGCCAGATATTAGCAATCAACGTGGACCTGCACACAGATACAAATAACTTTGCTCCCAACGAGTACAGAGAGGTTGTCAATCCCTCCGGCCTTGTCGTTTACAAATGATCAAACGCAAGTGATAATAGTGATAGGTATTGCTGCAATAGTAAGTAAAAAGCGGAAAGTAAATAGCGGATGTGATCAATGATGGTAATATGGACCGGAGTCCCATGATGTTCACTAGTGATGTCTCTCTCCCAAAAGACGATAAAACAGCTATGTGAGGTGAACGAATTACAGCTGGGCAATTGACAGAATTATGTGTGCAAACCAATGCTAACTATGTTGCAAGAAAGGTAGAGGTTCAAAGCATGGGCGGTACGCCAAGGCAAGTAGACCGAAATCCATCTGCATCTACTACTAATCATCCACCTTGAGATATCTATCCAGAACATCTCGCTGGTATTAAGTTGCGAGTCCCACCCATAGTGTAAACTCAAAGCAACAGACAACTGCATTAAAAGAACTTTGCGTAAAGTAAACAATCCTTGCACCCGCTGGCACAAGCACCGTTGTTTTCCCCCTTGTGGCAACAGCACATCCCCTAGACTCATGTTTCTGTCACTCAAGCTAGTCATCGAGGGGCATGAACCCACAATCAAGCATAACGTTCCCTCTTGGAGTCACTACCTACTACTTGCCCAAAGCAATAAATAACAACAGAGAACATGCAAGAATTACTTACGAACATAAATATAAAAGAGGTAGATCAAATATATTACTCAAACACAATCTGAACATAATCTCACAATCCATCGGATCCCAGCAAACTCATCATAGCAACAGCATAAGGATTACATATGTGCCTCGATCATGTAGGGCAGCTCACGAGGACTAATTAGTGAAGCACAAGAACGGGAGGAGAACATCACATAGCTACTGGTCATGGACCCATGGTCCAAGGGAGACTACTCACAACTCATTCGGGAGGCGTCCATGGTGGTGGAGAGGCTCCCGGTGGTGGTTCTCCCCTCCGGTAGGGTGTCGGGAAGAGTTCTCTTGGCGCTCCCGATCTTGGAAGCGCGGCGGCGGCGGAACAGAGATGAGATCGCGAAAAAGGGTTCCGTCTCGAGGGTTTCGGGACACGATATAAATATATGCCAAAGGGGGGCATCAGCGGAGGCCTGGGGGGCCCAGGCGCCCCCCGGCGCGGCCAGGAGGGGGCCGCGCCACCAGGGCGCCTGGAACCCTGGTGGCCCCCCTCCGGCTGTACTTTGGCTACCGGGAAGCTTCTGGAACGCTGATTTTTTATATAATTTTTCCGGGATTTTTCTGGCAGTTCTCGTAATGGGAAAACCTGAAATACAAAAATAGCAGAAAACAGAAACTGGCACTGGGGTGCACTGAGTTAATAGGTTAGTCCAAATATGATCAAAAGTGTATGGAAGTGTATAAATATCATAGCAATATCACCCAAAAGAGGCATGGAGCAAGCAGAAATTAAAGATACGTTTTGGACATATCATTGGGCAGCAGGGAAGGGAATCGGTCAGAGATGATGGCGCATCGGCGGCCTCCGAAGAGGAGGTACACCGGGCCAAATGAAAATAATCGGTTGGAACTGTCGTGGTATGCTCTCTCCCACGGCAGTTCACGAGCTCTTGGACCTGCAGGAGCGCACCAAAGCAGAGTTAATTTTTCTTTTAGAGTCTCATTTGAATAAATGTAAAGCTGATGAGCTCCGTCGTGTTTTGAATTTTGATTCTATGTTCGTAGTGGAGAGTGATGGCCGAGCAAGTGGCCTTGTCTTGTTTTATCAGAAAGTGAATAAAGTTGATTTGAACTATGTGTCGAATAATTTCATTGATGTTCTTTTTATGAATGGGAATACAGTACAGTGGCGCTTCACAGGTTTTTATGGCCATCCGAACTGGAGTGACCGTGCTTTGTCATGGGATGATATTCGAAACTTGTATAACAAGGGCGACCACCCCTGGGTAGTTTTAGGAGATTTCAATGAAATTTTGTTCTCATCAGAGAAAGAGGGAGGGAATGCGAGACCAAATGCGATGATGCGAGATTTTCGGAATTGTTTGGGAGATTGTGGATTAGCAGATATGGGATGTATGGGTGATTTATTTACATGGAGGAGGGGCGAAATCAGGGAAAGACTGGATCGAGCAGTCTGTAATGTGGATTGGGCGAATAAATTCCCTCGAACGGCGATTATAAACGAAAGGCATGTACACTCAGACCATCGCCCTATTATTTTAGACACGGAGTATTTTGACAATAATATTTTTGACCGCTCAAAAACTAGAAGGAAACTTTTTGAAGCTCGATGGCTGAAAGAAGAGACGGTTACGGAAGTTGTACGTACAACTTGGGAGAAAGCAAAGATGTTGGGCATAGGGCCGTCTCTCGCTGATCGCACACGAGCAGTACATGCAGATTTGCATACTTGGGATCGTGATATCCTCAAGGGTCCGAGAAAAAAATTAATAAACTAAAAAAAGATTTAGAAAAATTACGGAGGGGGCCTATGAATGTCAACTCTCTCGCACATCAAAAGGAGACTATTGTACTGATTGAAAATTTAGTGGAACAAGAGGAGATACACTGGCTACAACGGGGTCGAGCTAACTAGTTATTGCATGGTGACCGCAATACTTCTTTTTTCCATAACGCCGCAACAGCTAGAAAGAAGAGAAATCAGATAAAAAAATTGCTTCTGGATAATGGGGTTTGGGTAAAAGACACGGAAATGAAGAATCATATTCTGGGGTATTTTTCTAACCTATTTACTTCAGAAGTTAATGAACCGAACCAGGAGGTTCTCTCCCTTGTAAAAAGGAAAGTAACAAATGAGATGAATAGGGCTCTCCTTGCCCCCTACACGGCAGAAGAGGTTCGGAAAGCCCTCTTTGATATTGGTGATTTAAAGGTGCCGGGGCCAGATGGCCTTCATGCAATTTTTTATAAGAGATTTTGGACTATGTTAGGGGATGATTTGACTGAAGAGGTTCTCCAAGCAGTGAATACCTATACTATACCTGATGGTTGGAAGGATACTACAATAGTAATGATCCCAAAAGTTAACTCCTCGAAAAAGGTAACTCAATTTAGACCAATCAGTTTATGCAATGTGGTGTATAAGGTCATTTCAAAGATGATTGCTTCTCATCTAAAGACAATCCTCCCAAATATTATTAGCCCTACCCAAAGTGCTTTTGTGCCTGGAAGAATGATTACAGATAACATCTTAGTGGCTTATGAATGTTTCCATAAAATAAAAAATAAAAGGAACGGGAAAGAGGGCTTGTGTGCAATTAAACTGGACATGCACAAAGCATATGACCGAGTGGAGTGGCCCTTTTTACAGGAAATCATGTTGAGACTAGGTTTTTAGCAGGATTGGGTGAATTTAGTTATGCAATGTGTGTCCTGGGTGGATTATCGAGTTCGTTTTAACACGGAAGAAACGAAGAGCTTCAAACCATCTAGAGGATTGAGGCAGGGAGACCCTCTATCCCCGTATTTATTTTTGTTATGTACGGAAGGCTTGACTGCACTCTTAGCTAATGCGGAGGAGAATGGAAGTATTTCCGGAATAAAAGTTAGCAGAGATGCCCCATCTGTTTCAAATCTCCTCTTCGCGGACGATTCTTTAATCCTGATGCAAGCTAATTCGATGAATGCAGAGGCGCTAAAATCAGTTTTGGATGCTTATTGTGCTGCATCGGGGCAAATGGTGAGTGTTGAAAAATCTAGTATATTTTTTAGCCCCAACACGAAGGTGGAAGATAAGGCGCATATATGTACTATTCTGAACATTATGACTGAAGCTCTCAGTGACAAATATTTGGGTTTGCCTTCAAATGTGGGTATGGACAAAAGTGATTGTTTCCAATTCTTAATAGATCGAATTGTTATGAAAATCAGTGGTTGGAAGGAAAAGCTGCTATCAGCAGGAGGAAAGGAAATCCTTCTCAAATCGGTTGTACAAGCTATCCCAACTTATGCGATGTCCGTCTTTAAAATTCCTAAAAAAATATGTAAAGGAATCATTGACGCGATGTCGCATTTTTGGTGGGGTGACGAAGACAATCAGAAGAGAATGCATTCGATGGCATGGTGGAAAATGTGTGTACCAAAAGACCAAGCAAAAGACCAAGGAGGAATGGGTTTTCGAGACATACATTGTTTCAATTTGGCCTTGTTAGCCAAACAAACGTGGCGCCTACTTGATAATCCTGATTCTCTATGTGCCACCATTTTGAGAGCCAAATATTTTCCGGATGGAGATTTAATGAATGCGAGTCTTAAAAAAGGATCTTCTTTCACTTGGCAAAGCATTATGGCGGGAGTGGATTCTCTAGAAAATGGTTATATTTGGAGAGTTGGAAATGGAGAAAACATAGATATTTGGAGAGATGTATGGATCCTGAATGGGGCCAATAGGAAAATTATCACTCCTAGAAGAGGGCAACTTCTAACAAAAGTTGCTGATCTCATAGATCAAATCAACAATTGTTCGGATGAAGATTTGGTAAGACAAACGTTGTGGCCAATTGATATCCAGAGGGTGCTTGCAATCCCCCTCCCCACGTATAACATGTTGGATTTCATAGCCTGGAGTTTTACAAAGAATGGATTGTTCACGGTTCGTTCTGCTTATCTGGAGGAATGGAAGAAACAACATGGGAAGAAATTGCAACATTCTAATGGCATGGGAGGAATAAATGTCAATACTATTTGGAGCAAAATTTGGAAATTATCTTGTCTAGCAAAAGTGAAGATTTGTATTTGGCGTACCTTACATGGAACCCTCCCGTGTCGTGTTACACTTGCTAATAGACATATGAAAATTTCGTCTACCTGTCCAATATGTTTGAATGGGCATGAAGATACTAAACACTTGTTATTTATGTGTCAAAAGGCAAAAGAGGTATGGGAGAAGCTGGGATTGCACGAAGCCATTAAAAAAGCTTGTGCAGTCGATCGTGCGGGAGAGGCAGTACTCGAGTTTCTACTTCTTATGCCAGAACACGAGCTATCTACAGCGGGCATACAGAATGTTCACGAACTAGTCGCTATAACAACCTGGTATTTATGGTGGGAAAGACGTTCACTAGTCCATCAGGGGAAGACCCAAGATGCATACCAAATTTCGATGGGAACACGTGCGATAACGACAAACTATGTTATTGCCCAATCCTCTACGGCTACAAATAGAATAGAGGGATGGACGAGACCCCCTCTAGGTTTTGTGAAATTAAATGTCGATGCTTCATTCGATCAAGACATGCTTAGAGGCACAGCGGGAGCTGTACTTAGAGATGATAAAGGAAGATTTATTGTTGGAGGAAATTGGAAGATGGAATGGTGCGCAGATGTTTTAACAGCGGAAGCCATGGCACTACGCTTTGGCATATTACTTGCACAAAAGGCGGGAAGCAACCGACTTGTTGTTAACTCCGACAACTTGGAAGTAATTGACACAATGAAGAATGGAGGAAATACAGCGGGAGCGGCAGCGGCTGTGTTTGATGATTGTTATTTTATGGCTTGTGATTTTCCGTTAATTAGATTTGAACATTGTAATAGGGAGGCAAATAAAGTAGCTCATGAAATTGCTAGAGTAGCTAAATTTTCTGAGACAAGGGACTGGTTTGAGGAACCTATGAGTGATATTGTCAATTTTCTGATAGACGATGTAACCATTATTACTAATAAATAAAAGGATGTTTCATTTCAAAAAAAACACCCACACGCAGAGGAGCGGCGCCCCGCACTCGGCTTCTTCGATCCCGCCGCCGGTGACGACCAAGACTTCTCCCGGCACGCCTCCCTTCTCCTCCATCACGCCCCTCTTCTCCTTCTTGAGCTCCGATGCCAGCTATCCTCCTTCCCCGTGCATAAGATATTGTCCGCAGTCAGCCACCTCGCGCTCGCCTCCTTCTCTTCCTCGCGCGCCCATGACCATGGTCGCCTCATCATCAAGCTCCGGCCGGTGCTCGCCCTTCTCCTGATTAGATCGGGAGGAGCTCGTCCCCGAGTCTGCACGACTCCGTCGACCTCCTTGACAGCCGGCTGTCACGCCATAGCCTCCGCCCCTCGTGCAACCTGCGCACTGCCGCAGCCCTCTGTCGGCCTCCGGAAGACCCATGCCTTCCTTCATCGGCCTCCTCTCCGTGCGGTGAAGCTCCTGCCTGAGCCGTCTCCTCCTGCCAACCTTGCTGATACCGTCGCTGCTTGGACCTCCCCTGCTTCAGCTCATTTCCAACGAGCAGCATGATGGCTTCTTTGTTCGAGTGCCTCTTGAACGCCTCTGCCCCCTGAACCTCCAAGTTCCATAGAGCCCCAAGTACGAAGACTACTTTGGTTGTGTGACTTGCCAAGCACACCTTCGTCAGGACCGACGCCCGAACAAGCACCATTTCCATGGTTTACGCCAAGTGCACAAGTTTGTGAGGACGCCAAGACCTCCGAGATTGACTTCATGGACCGACAATTAGCACGACAACATTTGTTTGCCAAGTACCTCGACCCGTGTACAACTACTATCGCCTCGGATTACACCAAGTACCACGATGTCCAGAGCCCTCGGATCCATCAAGTTCGACTATGAATCATGCAGGACTACTTCCACTACAAACCGTGTACATCTACACTGCATCGAACTCGACCCGCTCTGAAGATGCACCCTTGGAAGGTATAACCACCAAAACCGCCCGTGGACGAATGTATATGAGTTGTATGAGATGATCGTGTTTGCACCATGCCTGTTGTTTCGTGCACGCCCCTTATTTGCCATGCCACCGACATGTGGGAAACCGATAGCCGGGATCACCCCACCATCTTTTGCATGTTCCGCACATCCACACTTCCTTTTGCACCATCAATATCGATGAGTTGTCGGATAACTGGAATGTTGCCGGGGCACCACTTCCGTTGTCATTGCCATGGCACCCCTTTCTTTCCGTCATGGCGACAAATGATCCATATCATCTTCATGTCAACATTTTCTTGAAACTACATAGAACTTGTATATGTCATCCGCATCATGATAACAACATTTAGATTGTTTAAAATTATGGTTTGCATTAAAATTGCTAAATGACATGTGGGGATTTTCCGGAATTGTTGTTTGTTGTTTCCAGCCCCATTTAACTTGCTTAAATAGTTAGTTACTTATGCTTCACCTCTTGCCATGTTAATTAACATTTAATATTGTTGTCTACATGAACGAGAGCGAACTAAATAATTGGATGTGGTGTTTTGTCAATATGAAACTCGTTGCATATTGAGCTCCACTTATTTTGTAGTGTTGTTTGTTGCACTTTGCCATGCCATGCATATTAAAACCGGACATGCATCATACTTGATTGTGCATCATGCCATGGTTATGATATGTGTTTACCATGTTGTTTGCTTCTTTCCAGTGTTGCTTCTTTGTTTCGATAATGCAACGGATTGTGAGGATTCATTGGACGACGCCCGCTCGTCTACTTGATGGACTCTTTGTTCTTCCTATTGGGATCTCAGGCAAAATGACTGTCACCTTGGATCTCATTACTATCTTTGCCATGCTAGTTGTTTCGATGCTATCGCTATGTCGCGCTACCCACCAATTGTTTATCAAGCCTCCCAATATGCCATGAAACAACCTTTATCATTTTCCACCGTCCAGCAAACCTTTTTTTGGCTCTGTTACCGCTTTGCTTAGCCCCTCTTATAGTGTTGCTAGTTGCAGGTGCAGTTGCAGGTTGTTTCATGTTGGAACATGGATATCTTGGATTATCACAATATCTCTTATTTAATTAATGCACATATATACTTGGCAAAGGGTGGAAGGCTCGGCCTTTTACCTAGTGTTTTGTTCCACTCTTGTCGCCCTAGTTTCCGCTAAACCGGTGTTATGTTCCAGATTTTGCGTTCCTAATGTGATCGGGGTTTATGGGCCCCCCTTAACAGTTCGCTTTGAATAAAACTCCTCCAACAAGGCCCAACTATGGTTTTACCATTTTCCTAATAACTAAAACTTGCATAGGGATTTTTCGGACCCGAGGACTTAATTAACAACCCGGGCCAGTGCTCCTCATGAGTGTTGGTCCAAACTAGGCAGCCTACGGGGCCGCCACGGGGAAACCCGAGGATTTGTTTTACCTGTAGATTAACCTATCTGGTTGTGGCCTGAGACAAGATACGTGCGTCTACTATCAGGGTGTCAGCACGTCGGGAGGTCTTGCTGGACTTGTTTTACCATCGTCGAAATGTATTGTTTTACCTCTGCGAATCGTGAGAGTTTGTGATGGACTAAGTTGGGACACCCCTGCAGGGTTTAATATTTTGAAAGTCGTGCCCTCAGTTATGTGGCAGATTGGAAATTTATGATATCCGGTTGTAAAGAACTTGACACGGGATCTGAAATAAAATACACCAACCGTGTGCGTAACCGTGACTGTATCTTTTCAAGTGAGTTCGAGAAGACAACACGATGGGGTTATGTTTGACTCGTAGGTAGTTTAGGATCTCTTATTGATCATTACTAGTTGGTGACCATATGCGTAACTTCTCATCTTTCTCTTGAAATCGTAAGTTAGCCACCATATAAATGCTTAGCCGCTTGTTGCAGCCTCACCACTTATCCTTTCCATACCCATTAAGCTTTGCTTGTCTTGATACCCATGGTAATGGAATTTCTGAGTCCTCGTGGCTCACAGATTACTACAACAACAGTTGCAGGTGCAGGTAATGTGATGATCTGACGCGAGAGCGGTGCATGTTTGCTTTTGGAGTTCTTCTTCTGCTTCTTCTTCTTCGATCAAGGGATAGGTTCTGGGTCGGGAGCCTAGGATTAGTAGGGTGGATATCATTCTTCTTTTTTGTTTGATTTCATCCGTAGTCAGATCTTTCTCTTCTGTATGATGATTGCCATGTATTGATGTATTGTTGTATTAATGTTGTGACTTGCGGCGAGCGTAAGCATTTATCTCGTATTCCCATATGTTCAGTACATGGTATGTTATAATGATATCCACCTTGCCATGTGCTCGAAATACGGTTGTGCCCCAATCACGAGTTCATCACGTGATCGGGATAGAATCACATCTTGGGTGCTACAGTCATGGTCTACGGAGGGTAATTCCTCCTCCACTTCTCCTGATACGACTATGGCATGCAACACCTCAAGTGTGAACCTCGAGGGTGGTTCCTCCAAAGTTCACCTTGACGATTACATCAAGTGGATTCCATCAAGGGTGATTCCTCAGATTCCCCCGTGATGTTATGCACACACGGATACCTGGACTTTACTTCAAGACATTGTTGAAGTCGGGTCGACCCGAAGGGGTACCCGGGAGAGTTACCAAAGTTGGGTGGACCTGGAGGGTACCCATGAGATAATTACGAGGCAAAGCCTAGTAGGTACACCGCCCTAGAGAGAGAGGGTTGGGCCTGGCCCTTGTTGTATTTCCTAGAGACGGGGCGACGGGGTCACATGATGGTGAGTCTCTGCTCGTCTTTGCGAGCTCCCAATACAGGAAGGGTCTGGGTATTTGATCTGAGTTGGCCACTGGCCTATACGGACAAACCTTCACGCGGGAAAAGTTATGGGCAACCGGCATCGTAGTATCAGGCGAAAGCTCCGTTAGACATCCAGTTCAGTATTGTGGCACGGTCGGATCATGCCATCCACTACACGGGTGGTGCTAGTATCCACCCTGCTCACGACGACCCGGAGTGCAAACAGCGATGGGCCCAAGACCCCGGAGCACTTAGGATGTAGACCGGTGGGGACCTCTCGGTGTATCCTAGTAGGACTACAACGTGTTGATCTTCCGAGGCTGGGCATGACCCAGGAAAGTGTGTCCGGCCAAAGATGATCGAGTTTGTTGGGTAATGTGGTGCACCCCTGCAGGGAAGTTCTTTATTCGAATAGCCATGTCCACGGCAATGGACGCTCAGAGATGTATCCCGATATATAACTAGAAATGGATACTTGAGACATGAGACGGATATGATGGATCCGGGATTGCTTTCTCGCAGGGAGTCGAGGAAGGATCTCCGGGCATTAATGCTCCAACATGCTTGTTAATTATAATATGCTATTATGTACTATTCTGAATGCTGAAGATGCTAGTCTTCGATAGGCTAGGCCTTCCCCTCTATTCTGGCATTCTGTAGTTCAGTCCGCAGATACATCTCATTCCTTTGAGACTGATGCATGCTTGGTCTAGATCTGATGCTTGCGAGTACATTGGATGAGTACTCACGGTTGCTTTGCTACACCTTTTACCCCTACTTTATTCTTTCCGATTGTTGTGATCATTTGATGGACCGCAGGAGCCAGATGCCACTACCAATGTCTACGACTACCCTGACTGTGCATCCTACTACGTGGAGACCGCGGACGACCAGGAGTAGTTAGGAGGATCCCAGGTAGGAGGCCTTGCCTTTTCGATCATTGTTGTTTTATGCTAGCCTTCTTAAGGAAAACTTGTCTAATTTATGTCTCCACTCAGATATTGTGGTGTCCGCTAACTCGTTTGTATTCGAGCTTCTGTATTTGAGCCCTCGAGGCCCCTGGCTTGTAATATAAAGTTTGTGTTTTTTAAATTTTGTGTCTAGAGTCGTGTTGTGATATCGTCCCGTGAGTCCCTGATCTTGATCGTACACATTTGCGTGTATGATTAGTGTATGGTCGAGTCGGTGGCGTCACACAAGGTGAGTTCAAATAAGGAACCGAAGATGTTTGAGGATGTTCATGGATGATCCGAACCCATCGGTCATGACCAGGTGGTTTGGTTTCAGGGAAATTCCGGACTAGGTTGCAAGGTGTCTATTCACTATCCAGAGAGGTTAGGCTGTCGTGGGCACGTGCAAGTGTTTGGCTGGACTCGGAATTCTCAATCAAGATAACAGGGAGAATTGACAACTACATAGGGATGCAAGTTTTTTAAAAAAGAATGTAAAAATAAAATGTCGATGCAATGTGAATGATGCGATGATGAATGCGACAAACAATTAAATATCACGATAGACTCAAAATACATGGAAGGCATCTGGAGCGTTGGTCTCTTGGTGTTATAATCAACCTGACCAACATGGTCTATTTCCTATAGGAAAATGAAGAACAAACAAGAATCTGTGATTGCAATCTAGATATTGCAAATTTAAGAGGAAAGCTTTAATGACGAAAGTGGCATTCTGAAACGTCTTGGCCTTGTCGTTGGACACAAACGAAGTATGCGAGCTGCCACTTTGGCAAAATGTAATCCAAACAAAACCGAGGTCTAAATGACTCCTTAACGACTATATTTATATGAGGAAGAGAGAATTTCATCCACCCTTGGCAAGGTCGTACTAAAATCGATCCTGAGTCGTTTCCCATACAATATAGATTGTAAAAACCGCTGATGAAAAGGTATTTCAAAAATTCATGGGCTTGGACCAAAAATAAGGTGGCGCACCAAGTAAATAAAGCTACGAACAAATTGTATGAAAGGTCATCATGTATATTTTTTTTCCTGGTCCTTGTATGTCATCATGGTGGCTTCAAGGTGCTGAAAAATCCAATGGAAACTCTGTTCTTGTTCACTACCAGCGAGCCTTCATCTCCGCCCTTGGTCATTCTCTAGTATTCATCCCCCTGTCCATGATAGGCCTTTCGTTCCTAAATAACACAGATGTATCCAATTTGGCTGCATCATATTCACATGAACATTAGATTCATTACGAAAAAATGAAAGTACACTATAATTCAGTTGGCATCTGCGAGCTCTAGTAATTGGTATAGTATGTGTATTAGCAGGGGCTATGGGTGTAACTGTGGTAGGGATGTCCTCATCATCCTCCCCTTCTTGAATTGAACTCACCCTCGATGAAAGCTCATCTTCCCCACCCAAAAAAGCTTCAAATCTGCAATGTTAAATGTGCGACTAACACTAAAATATGCAGCCACCTCAAGTTTGAACTGACCACTCTTCATATGTCATGAAATATAAAGCCAAAGTATTATCCCAATAAGTCAAAGGCATGAATGTATTGCAACTCAGTTTCCACATATAAGTGAAGCCCGTATTCATATCAAAGGGTTGGCAATGTTCATCATTAAAGCATACCAACATTGGTGAATAATCCCAACTTTAATTGGTTCAAATTTACATGCTACAACATGCTTAAATAAGCAACAAGTCATTTGACACAGAATCGTCACCAAGATTAGATGTCATATCAAAATTATTAAACATTGGCAGAATTATTTTCAGACATATTTGATCCAAATAAGATTTATTCGCTAATTCACATGGTTCTTTCGCACCAACAACTAACTCAATGGGTTGATACGTCCATTTTGCATCATGTTTTCTTGCTGTTATTTAATGTTTTTATGCATAATATTTTGTATGGAGTAATTATCATGGCTTTTCTTTCATTAAAATGCAAGGTTTCCACAAATAGAGAGAATACCGGCAGCTGAAATTCCGGACCTAGAAAAGCTACGTCGGGCCACCTATTCTGCACAACTCCAACTGAGCTGAAACTTCACGGAGATTTTTGATGGATTCTTTAAGAATTATTGGAGAAAGTAACTACCGGAGGTGCCCCACCAGGTGGGCACTACCCACTTGGGCGCGCCAGGGATCCCACGCGCGCCCTTGTGGGTTGTGCCCTCCTTGGCCCACCTCTAGTGCCCTTCTTCTAGTAGATAAGTCATTTTGACCTAGAAAAAAATACGGGGAGGACTTTCGGGATGGAGTGCTGCCGTCTCGAGGTGGAACTTAGGAAGGAGCACTTTTTCCCATCGGCGGAGCGATTCTGCCAGGGGGACTTCCCTCTCGGAGTGGGAAATCATCGTCATCATCATCACCAACAACCCTCTCATCTTTGGGAGGCCAATCTTCATCAACATCTTGATGTAGGGTGGAACCCTAGATGGCCGATCTTTCACGAAATGGAGGGATCCCGCGATGAGCACGAAGAACACAAAGGGGAATCACGAGGGAAAACACTCAAGAACAAGTCCAATCACACATCCACTAGACAATCAAACACACAAGATCACAAGGTACATGAACAACAAAGGGAAAGATACAGGGTAAAGTTCATCTCCGAGAGGAGGTCTTGAATCCGTGAAGGATCTTCCCGTTTAGGGGTCTTGAATCCGTCGTGGATCTTTTCCGTAGAGGGGCCGCGGTCTCTCCTAGGAGTAGAACTACCAAGATGAGCAAAGCTCTAGTCTAAATGAGCTATCAAATTGCTAACCCTAAAATGTTGGAGGTGGATGAGTTTATATAGTCTAAGGCCACGAAGGGGTAAGTGAGGGGCGAAAGGGGTACATGGCCAAAAGGTCCGCGGCTGCGCACAGGCAGGGAGCGGACGTCCGCTGGGCACCAGACGTCGGGTGACTCAGGAGGGACCGGACGTCCGGTAGCTCTCGGACTTCCGCTATTTTGGTTCTGTGAAGGATGTCACGGATGTCCGATGGCTGCCGGTCGTCCGGTCGCCTGGGACGCGTCGGACGTCCGGTAAACGCCAGTCTTCCCGAGCCTGTAGCTTGCAGCAGCTCCGTTTCTTCCGTCTTCTCTTCCACGCTTCCCTCGCAGATGGTGTAGGTGATCCTTGGTGCTTGCACTCCTCCTCGTCATCCGTGAAGCTCCGACAATACCTATGCATGCACACGAGTGGAGTGTCAAGTAGTATACCATCCTCGAAGGGGTCAAGTGGACACGTGTAAAGGAGATGATTCACCTTTTTGTATGATAAGTAGAGGTCGCACGTGTCACTTGCCAAGCGGACTCTTTGCATGGTGATGTCCATAGGATGCTCCGCATCATCCCCTCCCCCTTGGGAAAGATCCGACCTTGGATCGAAAACCAAATCACCATGGGAAAGAGATGGCGTCGTCATGTAGATGTGGACCATCACGAAGTGCTCATCATCTTGAAGCTCCACATGGGCACTCTCCAATGTCGCACCGTCTAGTGATTCCTTTAAAAGGAGCAAGGACAACAAACACTTGGAAAAACAAATGTGGTTGGAGTTAGTGCAAAACCAAGCATTCAAGAGGTGGTTCACCAAAAAAGTGTTGTCATCAAGCATAGCATAAGGTGTGACAAAGAAGTGTGGCATGGCAAATAAGCATATAAGTTGAGCACAATCAAGAACATCATTGAAACAAGCGCGCAAGAGTGAGGTAGAGATGCAAATAGGTGTGACAATTGAAGAAGCATCTACCTCATGGTCATAGCAAACAAGATCAAAGCGCTCAATGAAAGGTCTATGGTAGGCATAGGAATCATTCACAACACCACATAAGAGTAGACGTCTAAACACATGGGGTAAGTGCAAGACAATCCGAGCATAACATGCACAAGGTGTAGTGAACATAGTGTGGCACTCAACACAATATAAAGAGCTATTGTTCAACATGTGTGAGGCAATCAAGTCAATCATGTGAAAAGCAATGGGGCATGGCATATGTGAAGAGATGACATTGTTGCAATCAAGCATATGATAGGGACAAGTAATCCACAAGTCGGATGCAACAAACAAGGCATATATATCATGATGCATGGAGATGTGCAAATGGCAAGTCGAATCAAGATCTCTAAAATGTGTGCAAATAAGTCTCATGGTGCAAGCAACACAAGTAGTGTGATCCACAATATCCATGCTCATGGTTTTGGGTGTCTCGAAAGAGAAGGATATCACCTTGAAAGTGTGTCCTTGTGCATCCTTCACAATGCCGAGGCACAAGCAAGTGCGATGGAGAAGCGTCGTGATAGAAAGTGGTTCGCTCTCAAGAGCTCGAATGGTCAACTCACGTGAAGTGGAAGTCGACACATAGTCCAAGTATCCTACACACGCACACAACAAAACAAAGAATGTATGCGCATGGTAGATAAGCAAATCATCCATCATGATGGTTCTCTTCTCTTGCACATAAACATTAGAAGCAAAAGTGCATGAATAATATGATGCAACAATGGCTATATTCACTAGGCATATGGTGCAAAGAGGTAAGACAAACATGCTTCACAAGAAATATGTCAAAATCTTCAAATAAATGCGAGAATACTATGGGGGCAATCTCATTGGCAAGACTAAAATCATGGTTGCGCTCAACGCAAGGATAGTCATATAGCATGAGAGAGGCAACATGTGGAGACATATGGCAACAAGCAATATCAATCATGTGCAAAGCATGGCAATGGTGGCTATCAACCGCATGAAATGAGCATGTATGTATCATGGGTGATGCACTACATGAAGCAAGCATGGCGATCAAGTTGTGCAAACTAGTGGAGCGAAGATGCAACTCACTAGGAGAAGGCATGGCAATCATGTCATGTGAGCAAATAGTGGATATAGGCAATGCACATGACATATCGCAAGCACGATCACAAATCAAGATCAAAGCATCATAATAGGCTTGGGGTACAAAGGCATCATGGCAATAACAAGAAATATCTCCACCAAGCTTGCAAATACACATACAAGTATGAGAATCTATCATCATGTGTAATGCAAAGCATGGGTCACAAATGCATGGAAAAGGCATAGGAATGAGCATATCATGTAAAGTGAACATGGCAAGATGGGCGTAAGAGATATAATGGAGAATAACCCATAACCATGTGAGTGCCATGTAGAAGGAAAGCGCGAAGTGTTTGCGCAAAAGGAGCGGTGGGAAAGACAATCCACGATATCCCAAATCATCGTTGCTCTCTAGAGCTCTTTTCGTCAACTCATGCTCTTGCGAGGTTGATGAGTAAGTATAGGGACCTACACAAAAGACACACAAACCAAAGAAATTGTGCACGTGGTAAATGTACACATCATCCATCCTGATGTGTATGTGCATGTGTGAGTTAGCACAAGATAATCATCGCTCAAAGAAATTTGATGCATGGTATAAGAACATGTCATCCATCATGAATGAACAGTTATTGTGTATAGCATGATGTGGATGCAAATTGAGCATACAAGTATGAGGATCATGCAATGGATGGGATGGATCAAAATCTCCTAAATTGTATGAGGAAACTATGGGAGTCTCCTCATGAGCAATATCGAAAGCATAATATGCAGAGGTGGAACAATCTCCGAAACAATGCATATCCGAAGCTAGGTGGTCATGGCATGGCATATGAGATAAATGATGCAAAGGTAGCATGTCAATATCATCACAAGAAAAACAAATGCCAATAACCATGGGCTTCTCATCTATGCCATATGTGCAAATTGGATTTATCTTAATGGCATATGCATATTTACCACGATGAGATTGCAAATATGACATATTGTTGATCTCATGCATAGCATATGACAAGTCAAGTGGATTGTCAAACATGATGTGACCGAGAGAATTATCACAAGAAATCCTATGCAACATGGCATCACAACTAATAGACTCCACATGACAATCATCAAACTCATCATAAATGGGTAAATAATCGCATGGGGAAATCATACTAGCACGTAGTATGGCAATAGGTGGATCAACATCATGCAAGCAATCAAAGTTAACATAATCCACTAGTGGGACGAGAGCATCACCTTCACCTTTGTTACCTTTTTCATTCCACACATGTGGTGTAGGTGAGGTGGGAAAGACCAAATGGTGGTCATCATCGTCATCTTGATGGAACCATGTGGGGGGTGCATCATATTCCACCATGGCCATCGTCTTGTCCAATGGAAGGACGAAGTCATCGAGAATCGGCGCGTCATCATATGTGGGACCTAGCACCAAATGAGAAGACACAATAGAGGTAGAGGTCAAGTCGTTAGTGTTGAAAGTGGCCTCACATGACGTATCAACTATCTCACTCTCTCTATGTGGTGGCTCACTCACTCCCTCAAGGTAGGTGCACTCAAACTCACATATGATGGAGTCACTCATCTCACTCAAGTGGTGGGGGTTGTGGCTCCCCTGACATGGGAATCGGGGCAGCTCATCATATATGGGGCTAGTGGTGAACTCGCTCTCACTCTCAATATGGTGGCACAAGTCACTCAAGTCATTATACGCCGCCGTGGTCGAAGGGAAAATCCCATGCTCAACCATCTCGTCATCGTCGTCGTGGATGAAGGCCGAAGATGGCACATCATCACTCTCATCTCCAAAGATGGAAGCATCATCCTTGCTCGTCACCATGTCATTCGCCTCCAAATCTTGGTCCTCGAATGGCTCCGTAGTCATACTCGTCGCCGCACCGTCTTGAAAAAGAGTCAAAGTGGACTCGGCATCATCAATGCCACAAAGAGGGATGGCGGTGAAGTCAAATTTGGGGGCGTCGTATTGGAGCTCGTTGGGCTTGGACATCATGGTGGTACTAGCCTCATGCTCGCCGTCTTGGAGCTTGGTCTTTGAGAAGTGTGCTTGCGGTGGAGAAGCCTTGGCCTTCTTGAATTCTTGTTCCGCCTTGAGAGCACCAATGTAGTTGTCGTCGAGGAACTTGTAGTTCTCGAAGAAGATAGTCTTGTAGATGTCGTTGTGCAATCCCATCATGAAGTGGAGCTTCATCGAAATGGGGTCGTCCACGCCGGCTCGTCGCAAGGCAATCTTCATGTCCTTGAAGTACTCGTCGATGGACTTGGATCCTTGTATGGTGTTCTCCAATTGGCGTAGAAGATGTTCCGTGTAGGTGGGAGGCACGAACTCTCGCCGCGAAGCTCTCTTCGTCTAGGGCCAATTCACGTTGAAGCTCGTCGAAGGTGTGTGAAGCCACCATGTTGACGCGTTGTCGTGGAAGTTTCTTGTGGCGCACTTCACTTGATCTTCGTAGGGAACTTGATGTAGCTTGAGGTAGTCGTCCATCTTGCGCTCCCACTCAAGATACTCCTCGGGGTCTTGAGTCCAATAGAAAGGAATCTCGGGGTCGTTGTCGAGGTCGTAGTAGCTCGTGGAAGTCGCGGACTTGAGCTTGGGAAGCTTCTCTTTATCATAAGCTTGAGGTGCTTGTGGGCGAAGATGTCGCATATCCAAAGGCGAAGATGCCTTGAAGTCGCTTGGCGAAGATGCCAAGGTACATGGTGAAGTCGTAGAGCGGTTGTTTGCGTTGAGCTCTTGACCGTCACGTTCTTGTCGTTGATGGTGTCGATGCCGATGAGATCTTGCCGGAGATGGTAGCTCGGAAGGATGTGCACTTGAGCGTCTTCTCGAAGATGAGGGAGACCTCTTGTGGTTCTTGATGAGGGCTTTGAGCTCCTCCATTTGAGCATTCATGTTGGCGCACAAGTTGTTCGTCATGGCATCGAACTCGTTGTTGTTTTTGTAGACCGAAGATGAAATGCTTTGCCTATCCATCACAAGACTCGAGCAAAGGTGAGCAGGAGATGAGATAAACAATACCAAGTTACCTTTTCCGAATGTTGAGGATGTATCTCGTTTCACTCAATGTGAAGTGAAAGAATAGTGGAATTGGTACCGGACTTGTTCACTCACACCTATCAAGTAAAGCTTATGGAGTGGCTCGGTGAGGATAGTGGCACAAAAATTTGATGCAAAATGTTAGCAAGAGTCAATAAAGTTGAAAGAGATTCACAAATTCGCAAATGTAACAAGTAGACCAATAGCAATATGTGGCACACGGAAACACACACACGGATAGATAAATGGGGTCGTGCAACCAAGGAATGAGCACAAAATGTGGAATCCACGGAAAACGCTCGTGTTGCACAACTCAAGAGAGACGCTAGCACGATTGCTCAATAGGCGGATACGACACTTGTGCACAACCTATAAGATGCAAAATGTAGTGACTTCCTATCTCAAGTATGCTATGTGTATGATGTTCCGGTGCTTTTAACACAAGATGATCCAAGATGATCAAGTATAATATGATATTTTGTGATGCTACGGCTCTTGCTTACAAGCTTCTTTGTGGCTCTTTTGCGCTTATTCTTTTTTTTTTGTATATGGCCGCGATGCACAAACCAAGATAACAATTGTGTATATGCGGGAACAATCTCGTGACACAAGGGATGATATGATGATACCAATATGATATGGTATGTAGGCAATGGAAGGCGGATCGATGATCACTAATGTGCACAAGTAACGTTGCCGGCAATACTCAAAGGCTAGTCTCGATAGGAAAGTGACGCAAAATGGGCTAGGGGTTAACAATGCAATTGCAAGGGGAATATACAATGATGTCGTCAAAGTTACCGTCTGTGTCGATGATGAGAGGTGGTACTCTTGGTGTAGACCCGTTCCTAATTAGCCGAAACACCTTAGGAAACGGAAAAACCACAACTCAAAATCTCAAGGACAAATGTCAAATGGTGGTAGCGGCAATGCCATGGTGGTTGCGGAAGTGGAATGATGGGCTTTACACGATGTCGGAGTTGAATTCACGGTCCCTAAGTAGTCGAAACACCTTAGGAGACACAAGCCACAACTCAAACAAGCTCAACAAAATTGGGTTAGGTTGGGTTGGCAGAAATGTATAGTGGACTAAGCTATGCGGAAGTGGTGGTGGTGGTTGATGAAGAAGCAATTGTCCCTAAGTAGCCTAAACACCTTAGGAGACTCAAATCACTACTCAAGCAACCACAAATGCTATGGGGTTCAAAATGGGTTAGGTTGCGGAAGTGTATGGTGGCTATGCGGATGATATGGTGGAAGGCCTAGGCAAACTTGCCAAATTTGACAAAATTTGATGGAGTCAAATGATGATGGTAGTATTTTTCTGGTATGGGGAATGTCAAGAGCTTCGAAACGAGCTCAAGAACGTCCAAATCAGAGTTCGGATGAATTAGTTATGGACAAAACAAAAATCAGCCGAATTCAAAATCTGGAGGAACCGGACGTCCGCTAAAGGCCGGAAATCCGTTATTTTCTTCTGTATAGGTGGTTCCGGTCGTCCGGTGAGTTCCGGACGTCCGGTGCTTCGTGAGGGTCCGGACGTCCAGTAAAACGCCGGTCGTCCGGTGGGTCGGGGTCAACGCGAGATTTGAGTTCCGGGACGCGATTTTGGGCGGAATTTGATGATTTTGGGGTCAAAATTTGACGGATTTTGTGGAGGAAAGATGGGGAAACTTGGGGAAGTGCTAGATCCACTTGAAACCAAGCAAATCCACGGATCAAAATCAACAAAATATCATCAAACCAACAAATCACAAAAAATGGGGCTATTTTTGGTGGGGAATTTTCGAAATTGGGGAAGAACACAACAAAAACAAGCTAGAAAACGGTGGAGGGGGCTCCAAATTCGTGAAAAACCGTGGCTCTGTATACCATAATGATGTAGGGTGGAACCCTAGATGGCCGATCTTTCACGAAATGGAGGGATCCCGCGATGAACACGAAGAACACAAAGGGGAATCACGAGGGAAAACACTCAAGAACAAGTCCAATCACACATCCACTAGACAATCAAACACACAAGATCACAAGGTACATGAACAACAAAGGGAAAGATACAGGGTAAAGTTCATCTCCGAGAGGAGGTCTTGAATCCGTGAAGGATCTTCCCGTTTAGGGGTCTTGAATCCGTCGTGGATCTTCTCCGTAGAGGGGCCGCGGTCTCTCCTAGGAGTAGAACCACTAAGATGAGCAAAGCTCTAGTCTAAATGAGCTATCACATTGCTAACCCTAAAATGGTGGAGGTGGATGAGTATATATAGACTAAGTCCACGAAGGGGTAAGTGAGTGGTGAAAGGGGTACATGGCCAAAAGGCCCGCGGCTGCGCACAGGCAGGGAGCGGACGTCCGCTGGGCACCGGACGTCGGGTGGCTCGGGAGGGACCGGACGTCCGGTAGCTCCCAGACTTCCGCTATTTTGGTTTTGTGAAGGATGTCACGGACGTCCGGTGGCTGCCGGTCGTCCGGTCGCCTGGGACGCGTCGGACGTCCGGTAAACGCCGGTCTTCCGGAGCCTGTAGCTTGCAGCAGCTCCGTTTCTTCCGTCTTCTCTTCCACGCTTCCCTCGCAGATGGTGTAGGTGATCCTTGGCACTTGCACTCCTCCTCGTCATCCGTGAAGCTCCGACAATAAATATGCATGCACACGAGTGGAGTGTCAAGTAGTATACCATCCTCGAAGGTGTCAAGTGGACACGTGTAAAGGAGATGATTCACCTTTTTGTATGAGAGGTAGAGGTCGCACGTGTCACTTACCAAGCGGACTCTTTGCATGGTGATGTCCATAGGATGCTCAGCATCACATCTTCAATAGCACCATCTCCTCTCAAACCCTAGTTCATCTCTTGTGTTCAATCTTTGTACCGGAACCTCAGATTGGTACCTACGGGTGACTAGTAGTGTTGATTACATCTTGTAGTTGATTACTATATGGTTTATTTTGTGGAAGATTATATGTTTAGATCCATTATTCTATTTAATACCCCTCTGTTCTTGAGCATGTTTACCATTTGTGAGTAGTTACTTTTGTTCTTGAGGTCATGAGAGAAATCTTGTTGCAAGTAATCATGTGAACTTGATATATGTTCGATATTTTGATGATATGTATGTTGTGATTCCCTTAGTGGTGTCATGTGAATGTCGACTAAATGACACTTCACCATATTTGGGCCTAACGGAATTCATTGTGGAGTAGCTATTAGATGATATGTATTTTGAGAAGTCCTTAATGAACCTCCTATAAAACCAGGCATGACCAAGGAAACTTATTATACCTTTGATGTCCTTAGGACATGGCATCTTTTCAATAGCATCAACTTTAGCTTTATCAACTTCAATACCTCTTTCAGAAATTTTATGCCCCAAGACAATACCTTCATTAACCATAAAGTGGCACTTTTCCCATTTCAAGACAAGATTAGTTTCTTCACATCTCTGCAAAACTCGATCAAGGTTGCTCAAGCAATCATCAAAAGAAGTTCCATAAATGAAAAAATCATCCATGAAAACCTCAACAATCTTTTCACAAAAATCAGAGAATATAGCCATCATGCATGTTTGAAAGGTAGCAGGTGCATTACATAAACCAAAAGGCATACGCCTATGAGCAAAGGTACCGAAAGGGCAAGTAAAAGTGGTCTTTTCTTGATCCTCTTTTGACATAGGTATTTGAGAGAAACCAGAATAGCCATCTAGAAAGCAAAAATGAGTATGTTTGGATAATGTTTCTAGCATCCTTTTTAGTAGCCTTATTTAATTTGCGGAAATCAATTACCATTCTATAGCCTGTAACTATTCTTTGCGGAATCAATTCATCTTTATCATTAGGAACAACAGTAATACCTCCATTCTTAGGGACACAATGGACAGGACTTACCCACTTACTCTCAGCAACTAGATAAATTATACCTGCCTCTAGAACCTATAGTATTTCTTTCCTTACCACTTCGATCATCCTAGGATTAAACCGTCATTGGTGATAAACAACCGGTTTAGCGTCTTTCTCCAATTTTATTTTATGTTGACATAGAGTGGGAGTAATGCCCTTAAGATCATCAAGATTATATCCAATGGCAGCATGGTGCTTCTTCAGAGTTTTCAATCAATTTTCTTCTTCCTGCTCTGAAAGGTTAGAACTAATAATAATAGGATATATCTTCTTTTCATCGAGATAAGCATACTTAAGAGTATCAGGTAATGGTTTGAGCTCAAACACGGGATCACCCTTGGGTGGAGGAGGATCCCCTAGAATTTCAACAGGCAAGTTGTGTTTCAATAAAGGCCCCTGTTTAAAGAATATTTCATCTATTTCCCTTCTCTCATTCATATACATATCATTTTCATGGTCTAGCAGATATTGTTCTAAAGGGTCGTTAGGAGGCACATCAACAGAAGCAAGACCAATAATTTCATCCTTACTAGGCATTCTTTATCATGGGGCTGTCTACAAAATTTAGCGAAGTTAAAATCATGAGACATATCCCCTAAACCAATAGTAACAACATCCTTTTTGCAGTCTATCTTAGCATTAACAGTATTCAAGAAGGGTCTACCAAATATAATGGGGCAAAAGTCATCTTGTGGGGAACCAAGAACAAGAAAATCAGTAGGGTATTTAACTTTCCCACACAAGACTTCAACATCTCTAACAATCCCCATTGGTGAAATAGTATCTCTATTGGCAAGCTTAATTGTATCATCAATACATTCTAACTCGGCAGGTGCAATGTAATGCCCCGGATGTAATACTTTCCCTTTTGGGCATATAATATATCTCCGGCTTCATCTATTCCATTTCGGGTTCTTTGTCTTTCGGGTTTTCGTCGTTTTGTTGTGTGAGTGTGTGGCATTCATTCATATCATGTAGACATGTGCATCGCATTGCATTTGCGTTGTCGTTTGCATCCGGTTTCGCGCGTTCCTTCCCATTGTCCGTTTCGCGTTCCGGAGCTCCCTCACGTGTCCGTGACGTCCCGTAGACCTACTTTGTTGTTTGGTCGTGTAACGTTACCGGTGTGGCGCGAGACTTGTCGTGTGTGGTTGTTTTATTGTGTGTAACCCGCCTCTCAAATCTCGTCGCGTTTGGACTCCATTTGCTATCCCATCAGTTATTCGTGTGGGTCCAAAGTGCCTCCACTTGTGGCCCAGAAACATCCCTCCAGCAACCCACTACCCTCTCATAGGCCCATCTAAACTCCCCCGCGATCGGATCCGTCGGATCGCGATCGGAGGGCTCTAAACACCCCCACAACCCTAAACCTAGCAGATCTGCTATATACATTAGACCCTAGGTCTATTTTAGGCATCTCTAGCTTCTTCCTCCTCCTTCCCCTAATTTTTCTCAGATCTGGCCATTCCTCCTCAGCCACTTGGCCAGTTCCCGCAGGAACCAGCCGAACCAGCAGCTTCTTCGAATCCCGTTCGTTCCCTCGATCTCTCCTCGATCCGGGCGCCGTTTTTCCTGTCGAAGCAGCCAACCGCAGCGCCGGCCTCGAGTGCAGTCAACGCTCGTCCGACCTCGCCCCGCTCGACCGCACTCCGCCTGGGCCCTTCCCAGCGTCGCCCGCGCCAGCCGGAGGGAGTGGACCACATCGCCACCGGCCCACTCCCCTCCGCACCGATCGGCCCGCCCGGGCGCTCGCCTCCAGTGCCTCCTCCGATCGGGCCCACTCTCCCCGTCGCCAGCCGCTGACTCCACTCCACCAGGCCGCGCCGCCTCGGGCCCGTCCCTCCTCCGCCGGCCCGTACGCCGCAGCCGCTACGGCTCCCTCGATCGACCGGGCCGAGCCCCGCCTCTCCAGCCTCCAAGGCCGCCTCGCCCTCGCGCCAGGACCGAGCCGCTTGGGCCTCGCTCCGATCCGCCGCCGCCTCCGAGCCGGGTGGGCCGCCCAACGCCGCAGCGGGCCGCCGCCTCGCCCCGTGAGGCCCACGCCGCCGCATCCCTCCAGCAGGCCGAGATCCGCCGGCCAGTTCGCCTCCCGCGGGCCTCACCCAGATCTGGATCAGGCCCGTTTGTGTTTTTTCAGATCTACCTCAGGTTGACTTTTCCTCCTAAGCCCCTGTGGATTAATTTTCTGATGCAATATTCAACTGTTGATATCTTTTTGTGTGGATGTCCGTTTTGCGCAAATAGCATGTCCAGACGTTCGTGGTGATTAGCACTACGTTTTATCTTTTTGTGTCATGCATGTTAGAGATCATCTAGATGCTTGTTTTCTCGTTGCAAGAGTGCATCCCGGTATAATTGCTGCTATGTGATGTTTTTATATCATCTTTGCATAGTGATAACTTTTAGCTCGTTTATCCGAATGATGCAAATGGCATGTCCACGTGTTCGTCTTGCCATGTTCTACATGTTGTATGTGCTAGGTAGCATGATAGATTTATTCTTGCCATGTTTATCATCGTTGCAAAGTGCCATGTGGCTGTGATGTTGTTTCACTTGTTATGAAATGTCATCTTGTTGTGCTCGTTGCAATCGTTGTGTTTATCTCCATGATGCATGCTTGTGTGTTTCGGAATCACCATCATGTGTACTTTGATGTGGTGCTTACCACTTGCCATGTTTAGTTTCGAGGTGACTTAAACTTGCTCTTTTAGATGTCATGATGAAACTGCTGTTTTAGGACTTAGTGGTTTTTCACCAAGTCTGAAATCTGTAACGTTCCGATGCCATGTTTGCTTGCTGCTCTAGGACAAACCATGATAGTTTTGGAGTGGATCTTGATTGTTCCTTGTAGTATATATTGTTGGCTTTCCATTCATGTTCTCACATGCTTATTTGAGTGGCTGTAGCATGTTTATCTTTTGCTCCAAAGTTTCAATAAAATTCTGCTGCCAGAATTTTATTGTCAAGTTCAATATGTCCAAGCTTATTGCTATTGATCCGTGGCTCCTTTGGGGGTGCACTTTTGGACTTATTTGTTGTAGGATATGTCTAGTTTATGTTCATGTCCTTTTCCATGATGTTTGAGTGATGTAGCTTAATTTTCTAGTGCTCCGAAGTTGCTATGTTGCTGTAATTTTCAGCTTTCGCCTATTTCTTGTTTCGGGCATAACTTTTAGCCCGTAGCTCCTATTTCAGCGAGTCTTATATGAAACTTGATTGATTTTCTGTGTAGATTCATAATATCTTATTGTTATCATGTTTTGAGGTGTTTTGCTTGAGTGCTATTTTCCGTGCTCCGTGTGCATCCTTAGTGCATCCATCATGCATCCATCATTTTCGAGTGCGCATTGCATCTTGTTGATTTGTGCCTTGTGTGATTGAATTGTTTAGAGCCGGAAGCGGAGACCGAGTGCGAGTACGAGTACGAGCACGAGGTTTCCAACGAGGTTGAGCACGAGGACCCTTCTTACGATCCGAACGACTTCTCTTCAGGCAAGATGACCGAACCCCGATAACATTACTATCTTTGCCTATTGCTAGTAGATCCGCTCTATAGTTTTGCATCGATGCCCATGTTCTTCCTTTCAGCCTCCTACTTGTAACCATTATGATGTTTAACCACCCTACCTATGCAAACCGTTGCTTGGCTAAGTACGCTTCGCTCAGCCCTTCTTATAGCATTGCTAGTTGCAGGTGAAGATCGAAGATGCTTGCTTCATGTTGAAGTTTGGTTGGGTTATATCACACTATATAATTGCTAAATGAAATCATCTATATATTGGCAAGGGTGGAAGGCTAAGCCTTTTGCTTGGTGATTTGTTCCACTCATGCCGTTAGGAACCGTATAAACCGGTGTTATGTTCCTTGATTATGCGTTCCTAACACGGTTGGGGTGTATGGGACCCCCTCGATAAACCGCTAAGTGCTAAGTCTTTTCCAGCAAGTCCCAACATTGGTACTATTTGCCTAATAACAAACTAAACTTGCATAGGGAGTAATTAACCCTCTTTCTTAATCAACAACCCCGGGCCAGTGCTCCACATGAGTGTTGGTCCGAAACGAGCAGACTGCGGGGCCGCCTTGGGGCAACCCGAGGTATCTGGCATACACCTGTAGGATGACTCATCCGGTCGTGTCCTGAGACTTAGATACGCGCGGCTACTATCAGGGTGTCAACACGCCGGGAGGATTTGCTGGATTAGCCTTACCTTAGTTCGGAGTATCTTGAGCACGGGATTCTGAGAATACTCGGGTCTTCCCACTTTGGAGTTGCGACTCCGCGGATCGTGGGCTTGTAATGGGTCAAGTTGGAACACCCCTGCAGGGTTATGAACTTTCGAAAGCCGTGCCTGCGGTTATGTGGCAGATGGGAGCTTGTTAATATCCGGTTGTAGATAACTTGACACAATGTTTCTAATACATTACCAGCGTGTGTACCATGACTGTCAATTTCCAAATAGGGATTCGGGAGTTGAACACGGTGGGGTTATGTTTGTTGAGCTTGTAGCTAGGATCACTTCGTGATCACTTCTCGACCGAGGTTTCTCTTCTCGCACTCTCTCACGTAAGCTAGTGCTAGTTGCTGCTGCAGACACTTATTCTTTTCTTCAGCCTTATCCTCTCCCAAGGCTTAAATAGTCTTGTTACCCGGGAACGGGATTGCTGAGTCCTCTGTGGCTCACAGTTACTTCACCACACCAGATGCAGGTCCAGCCGAGTTAGATGCAGGAGATGGATCAGTACTTCACCAAGAGTTCGATGAAGAGAGTAGCCGTTTGCTTGTGACGTTTCGATGTTCAGTAGTGGTTCTTCTACTAGGATTCGATCCTGACCTGTGGCTTTATGTTGTTTTTGTATCTTTCTTTTGGATCTTACCCTTAGATGGGCTGTGATGTTTTTGAATGATGATTGCTTATGTAATGTATTGTGTGAAGTGGCGAGTGTAAGCCAACTATCTCCTTTTGCATTTTAATCCCTCTTTTACATGAGTCGTGCAAAGATACCAACTTCCAGAATTGTGTCCTTACATGGCATTCCTCAAGTGATATCCTCAGACCGTGGAAGTTTGTTCACTTCAAGGTTCTGGGACTCCTTTCAGTCCGCCATGGGCACTAAGATCAGGTTCAGCACTGCTTTTCACCCTCAAACTAATGGTCAAGTCGAGCGAGTGAATCAGATTCTAGAAGACATGCTCAGAGCCTGTGTCATATCTTTTGGCATGAAATGGGAAGACTGCCTTCCATTTGCCGAGTTCTCTTACAACAACAGCTTTCAAGCAAGTGCAGGCAAAGCTCCGTTTGAAATCCTCTATGGCAGAAAGTGCCGTACCCCTCTCAACTGGTCTGAAACAGGCGAACGTCAACTTCTTGGCAATGACTTGATCTCAGAAGCCGAAGAAATGTGCAAAGTCATACATGAGAATCTCAAGGCCGCTCAGTCGCGTCAGAAGAGCTACTATGACGGCAAGCATCGTGATTTGGCTTTCAACATCGGTGATCATGTCTATCTTCGAGTTTCTCCGATGAAAGGCACCCAAAGATTCGGTATCAAATGAAAGCTTGCTCCTAGATACGTCGGGCCTTTCAAGATTCTTAGCAAGAGAGGCGATCTAGCCTATCAACTTGAGCTCCCTTCAAACTTCGCCAATGTTCATGATGTGTTCCATGTGTCTCAACTCCGCAAATGCTTCAAGGCACCTGAGCGCATGATTCTGTTTGAAGAGATTGATCTTCAACAAGACCTGTCTTACCGAGAGCATCCCGTTGCTATTCTCGAAGAAACCGAACGCAAGACCCGTAACAAGTCCATCAAATTTCTGAAAGTCAAGTGGTCACATCACACCGACCGAGAAGCTACGTGGGAACGAGAAGATCATCTTCGTTCCGAGTACCCTTCCTTTTTCCAGTCCTAGATCTCGGGACGAGATCTTTTTGTATTAGAGGAGAGTTTGTAATGCCCCGGATGTAATACTTTCCCTTTTGGGCATATAATATATCTCCGGCTTCATCTATTCCATTTCGGGTTCTTTGTCTTTCAGGTTTTCGTCGTTTTGTTGTGTGAGTGTGTGGCATTCATTCATATCATGTAGACATGTGCATCGCATTGCATTTGTGTTGTCGTTTGCATCCGGTTTCACGCGTTCCTTCCCGTTGTCCGTTTCGCGTTCCGGAGCTCCCTCACGTGTCTGTGACGTCCCGTAGACCTACTTTGTTGCTTGGCCGTGTAACGTTACCGGTGTGGCGCGAGACTTGTCGTGTGTTGTTGTTTTGTTGTGTGTAACCCGCCTCTCAAATCTCGTCGCGTTTGGACTCCGTTTGCTATCCCATCAGTTATTCGTGTGGGTCCAAAGTGCCTCCACTTGTGGCCCAGAAACATCCCTCCAGCAACCCACTACCCTCTCATAGGCCCATCTAAACTCCCCCGCGATCGGATCCGTCGGATCGCGATCGGAGGGCTCTAAACACCCCCACAACCCTAAACCTAGCAGATCTGCTATATATTAGACCCTAGGTCTATTTTAGGCATCTCTAGCTTCTTCCTCCTCCTTCCCCTAATTTTTCTCAGATCTGGCCATTCCCCCTCAGCCACTTGGCCAGTTCCCGCAGGAACCAGCCGAACCAGCAGCTTCTTCGAATCCCGTTCGTTCCCTCGATCTCTCCTCGATCCGGGCACCGTTTTTCCTGTCGAAGCAGCCAACCGTAGCGCCGGCCTCGAGTGCGGTCAACGCTCGTCCGACCTCGCCCCGCTCGACCGCACTCCGCCTGGGCCCTTCCCAGCGTCGCCCGCGCCAGCCGGAGGGAGTGGACCACATCGCCGCCGGCCCACTCCCCTCCGCACCGATCGGCCCGCCCGGGCGCTCGCCTCCAGTGCCTCATCCGATTGGGCCTACTCTCTCCGTCGCCAGCCGCTGACTCCACTCCACCAGGTCGCGCCGCCTCAGGCCCATCCCTCCTCCGCCGGCCCATACGACGCAGCCGCTCCAGCTCCCTCGATCGACCGGGCCGAGCCCCGCCTCTCCAGCCTCCCAGGCCGCCTCGCCCTCGCGCCAGGACCGAGCCGCCTGGGCCTCGCTCCGATCCGCCGCCGCCTCCGAGCCGGGTGGGCCGCCCAGCGCCGCAGCGGGCCGCTGCCGCGCCCCATGAGGCCCACGCCGCCGCATCCCTCCAGCAGGCCGAGATCCGCCGGCCAGTTCGCCTCCCGCGGGCCTCACCCAGATCTGGATCAGGCCCGTTTGTGTTTTTTCAAATCTGCCTCAGGTTGACTTTTCCTCCTAAGCCCCTGTGGATTAATTTTCTGATGCAATATTCAACTGCTGATATCTTTTTGTGTGGATGTCCGTTTTGCGCAAATAGCATGTCCAGACGTTCGTGGTGACTAGCACTACGTTTTATATTTTTTGTGTCATGCATGTTAGAGATCATCTAGATGCTTGTTTTCCCGTTGCAAGAGTGCATCCCGATATAATTGCTGCTATGTGATGTTTTTATGTCATCTTTGCATAGTGATAACTTTTAGCTCGTTTATCCGAATGATGCAAATGACATGTCCACGTGTTCGTCTTGCCATGCTCTACATGTTGTATGTGCTAGGTAGCATGATAGATTTATTCTTGCCATGTTTATCATCGTTGCAAAGTGCCATGTGGCTGTGATGTTGTTTCACTTGTTATGAAATGTCATCTTGTTGTGCTCGTTGCAATCGTTGTGTTTATCTCCATGATGCATGCTTGTGTGTTTCGGAATCACCATCATGTGTACTTTGATGTGGTGCTTACCACTTGCCATGTTTAGTTTCGAGGTGACTTAAACTTGCTCTTTTAGATGTCATGATGAAACTGCTGTTTTAGGACTTAGTGGTTTTTCACTAAGTCTGAAATCTGTAACGTTCCGATGCCATGTTTGCTTGCTGCTCTAGGACAAACCGTGATAGTTTTGGAGTGGATCTTGATTGTTCCTTGTAGTATATATTGTTGGCTTTCCATTCATGTTCTCACATGCTTATTTGAGTGGCTGTAGCATGTTTATCTTTTGCTCCAAAGTTTCCATAAAATTCTGCTGCCAGAATTTTATTGTCAAGTTCAATATGTCCAAGCTTATTGGTATTGATCTGTGGCTCCTTTGGGGGTGCACTTTTGGACTTATTTGCTGTAGGCTATGTCTAGTTTATGTTCATGTCCTTTTCCATGATGTTTGAGTGCTGTAGCTTAATTTTCTAGTGCTCTGAAGTTGCTATGTTGTTGTAATTTTCAGCTTTCGCCTATTTCTTGTTTCGGGCATAACTTTTAGCCCGTAGCTCCGATTTCAGCGAGTCTTATATGAAACTTGATTGATTTTCTGTGTAGATTCATAATATCTTATTGTTATCATGTTTTGAGGTGTTTTGCTTGAGTGCTATTTTCCGTGCTCCGTGTGCATCCTTAGTGCATCCATCATGCATCCATCATTTTCGAGTGCGCATTGCATCTTGTTGATTTGTGCCTTGTGTGATTGAATTGTTTAGAGCCAGAAGCGGAGACCGAGTACGAGTACGAGCACGAGGTTTCCAACGAGGTTGAGCACGAGGACCCTTCTTACGATCCGAACGACTTCTCTTCAGGCAAGATGACCGAACCCCGATAACATTACTATCTTTGCCTATTGCTAGTAGATCCGTTCTATAGTTTTGCATCGATGCCCATGTTCTTCCTGTCAGCCTCCTACTTGTAACCATTACCATGTTTAACCACCCTACCTATGCAAACCGTTGCTTGGCTAAGTACGCTTCGCTCAGCCCTTCTTATAGCATTGCTAGTTGCAGGTGAAGATCGAAGATGCTTGCTTCATGTTGAAGTTTGGTTGGGTTATATCACACTATATAATTGCTAAATGAAATCATCTATATATTGGCAAGGGTGGAAGGCTAAGCCTTTTGCTTGGTGATTTGTTCCACTCATGCCGTTAGGAACCGTATAAACTGGTGTTATGTTCCTTGATTATGCGTTCCTAACACGGTTGGGGTGTATGGGACCCCCTCGATAAACCGCTAAGTGCTAAGTCTTTTCCAGCAAATCCCAACATTGGTACTATCTGCCTAATAACAAACTAAACTTGCATAGGGAGTAATTAACCCTCTTTCTTAATCAACAACCCCGGGCCAGTGCTCCACATGAGTGTTGGTCCGAAACGAGCAGACTGTGGGGCCGCCTTGGGGCAACCCGAGGTATCTGGCATACACCTATAGGATGACTCATCCGGTCGTGTCCTGAGACTTAGATACGCGCGGCTACTATCAGGGTGTCGACACGCCGGGAGGATTTGCTGGATTAGCCTTACCTTAGTTCGGAGTATCTTGAGCACGGGATTCCGAGAATACTCGGGTCTTCCCACTTTGGAGTTGCGACTCCGCGGATCGTGGGCTTGTAATGGGTCAAGTTGGAACACCCCTGCAGGGTTATGAACTTTCGAAAGCCGTGCCCACGGTTATGTGGCAGATGGGAGATTGTTAATATCCGGTTGTAGATAACTTGACACAATGTTTCTAATACACTACCAGCGTGTGTACCGTGACTGTCAATTTCCGAATAGGGATTCGGGAGTTGAACACGGTGGGGTTATGTTTGTTGAGCTTGTAGCTAGGATCACTTCGTGTTCACTTCTCGACCGAGGTTTCTCTTCTCGCACTCTCTCACGTAAGCTAGTGCTAGTTGCTGCTGCAGACACTTATTCTTTTCTTCAGCCTTATCCTCTCCCAAGGCTTAAATAGTCTTGTTACCCGGGAACGGGATTGCTGAGTCCTCTGTGGCTCACAGTTACTTCACCACACCAGATGCATGTCCAGCCGAGTTAGATGCAGGAGATGGATCAGTACTTCACCAGGAGTTCGATGAAGAGAGTATCCGTTTGCTTGTGACGTTTCGATGTTCAGTAGTGGTTCTTCTACTAGGATTCGATCCTGACCTGTGGCTTTATGTTGTTTTTGGTATCTTTCTTTTGGATCTTACCCTTAGATGGGCTGTGATGTTTTTGAATGATGATTGCTTATGTAATGTATTGTGTGAAGTGGCGAGTGTAAGCCAACTATCTCCTTTTGCATTTTAATCCCTCTTTTACATGAGTCGTGCAAAGATACCAAACTTGAGATCATTCTAGGATGGGCTTATATCTTTAAGTCGTGCCTCGACACGTAGGAGGTATAGTCCCATCCTGGGCATTACATGCAATATCGTGCATAATTTCTTCGTATAAGGAATAAGGTGTTGCACTAGCACTAGCACCCATGTCACATAAGCCATGATAGCAATGATCTCCTATTTTAATAGAAATAACAGGCATGCCTACAACAGGTCTATGTTTATTTTTAGTATCGGGTCTAGCAATTCTAGCAGGTTCATCACAGAAGTAAATAACATGCCTATCAATATTATCGACCAAGAGATCCTTAACCATAGCAACACTAGGTTCAACTTTAATGTGCTCAGTGGGTGTAGGTGTTCTAGTATTACTCTTATGAACCATAGTTGAAGCTTTAGCATGATCCTTTATTCTAGCACGGAAGGGTGGTTTCTCAATATAAGCAGTAGGAACAATAGGATCAACATTATAAGTGATAGTATTTTCTTCAACTTTAACAGGTTCAACTACTTTTACTTCAATGGGAGGATGATATTTAAACTACTTCTCCTTAGGGAGATCAACATGAGTAGAAAATGGTTCGCAGAAAGAAGCTACTATCTCAGAGTCAAGTCCATATTTAGTTCTAAATTCACGGAAAACATCGGTATCCATAAAAGATTTAACACAATCAAACTTAGGTGTTATACCTGACTCCTTACCTTCATCGAGATCCCAATCTTCAGAGTTGCGTTTAATTCTTTCCAATAAATACCATTTGAATTCAATAGTCTTTATCATAAAAGAACGAGTGCAAGAAGTATTGAGCATGGAGCGATTATTGAGAGAAAGTCGAGAATAGAAATTTTGAATAATAATTTCTCTTGAGAGCTCATGATTGGGGCATGAATATAACATTGATTTAATCCTCTCCCAAGCTTGAGCGATGCTTTCTCCTTCGCGAGGCCAAAAATTATATATATAATAACGATCACGATGAACCTGATGCATAGGATAGAACTTCTGATGAAATTCCAATTTCAACCGGTTGTAGTTCCAGGATCCAATATCATCGCATAGCCTAAACCATGGCAATGCCTTTTCCCTTAAAAGATAAAGGGAAGACCTTCTTCTTGATAACATCATCGGGCATACCCGCAAGCTTAAATAATCCACAAACTTCATCCACATAAATTAGGTGTAAATCGGGATGCAATGTTCCATCTCCTGTAAAGGGATTAGCTAGCAGTTTCTCTATCATACCCGATAGCAGCCGGATGGGCATGGCAGGCCGCCCGGGGTAGGAGTGGGTGACGTGGCGGCTGCGGGTGGAGGGACAGGTGGCGGCCAGCGGTTGGGCAGGCGCAGAATTCGTGGTACGGCTCGGGTTTCGAGAATAGGAAGGCTAGGACCTTCTTAAATATGCACAGGGTTAGGGTTAGGGGGCTTTGAGGGTTTCAGGACCCTCTGATGATGATCGGACGGCTCCGGGCGAACAAGGGGGTAGCTAGGTCATAAGTGGGCTGTCGCTATGTGAGAGGGTTTGGGCTGAGATGAGAAGAAGGATGGCAACCCGGCACAGGTTTTCGGAGCACCAAAAACGTCCGACAATTTTCTGGCTATAGTACCGCTATAGTTTAACAGTTCGGTTATTAGACAAACATCGAATGCGTCGAAATTTAGCACCCAGTCTACCTACAATATAACAAGACCGCACGCCAACATTCACCCCATTTCGATAACGATTTTATCTCACTTATAAAATAATATTTTGGAGATGTCGCGGACGCCTGGGAGTGTGGTTGGTCTCGAAATGGTCAATGAATGGGATGGCAAGAAGCAGCAACTACAAACGCATGCAAGTTTTGAAAAGAATGACGAAACGGAGTGTCGATGTAGTGCAAATTATGCGGCGATGAATGCAACAAACAATTGAAACACACGGAACCAACGAAAATAATTGGAAGGCAACTAGAGCATCGGTTCTGGGGTGTCACAAAGAATCACCTACACATGCAATTCTAAGAGTATAGCAGCGGAAAGTAAAACATTGCACATGTAAGTTGTCGGTGTACTAAGATAGGGGTACCTTAGTACCCCAACTTGTGCACGGGCAGTAGCAGCTTCCCGCGGCAGGGTTTACCACGTGCTCGCCGGAAACCTTTCCGGTCCCTGTGAAGCCATTCAAGAACAAAGTATACAAGTCAGAAGATCAAGGCCCCGGCAAGAGGAGCTTGCCGGGAAGGCCGCACCAGGCTCAAGATTATCACGTTAGCACAAGACCCTGGCAAGAGGAGCTTGCCAGGAAGGCCAAGGAATGCACACCTCAAGAAATGCCTCGACGCACCACGCGCCCCGGCAGGGCCCGGAGAGCGACAAGCTTTCGGGCCCGGCAAGATCAAGACCCCGGCAAGGTGCTTGCCGGGGGAAAACTTATGCTGTGTGCCCGCGCTCCAGCTCATCTGCCCACGTGTCGTCCTGGGGTCCTTCCAGGGACGCATGGCGGAAGGCTGTGCAGCCTGGGGCACACGGTGGCAAGCCACGGTGACGAGGCTACCGCCGTGGCGAACGGAGAAGCATGGACGGACACTTTTGAGGTCGACGGTGACGGGCATTTAATGCCCTTGTCCCCCACTGTCAAAGTTAGATGAAGACCACTGTTCATCCACTGTTCACGCACTATTCCAGCACTGTTACAACTACCACCAAAATTACATTTTTACCCTCCTCTACGTTGACACCTGTCGGTGACCCCTTTGAGCTATAAAAGGAGGCCCATGCACAACGTGGAGGGGGTTCGAAACCTAGACAACTCTCTCGCTCGGTGTAGCTAGTACTGTAGCTCTTCAAGCTCCCGAGCTCAATACAACCAAGGCAGGAGTAGGGTTTTACGCGTCCGCACGGCCCGAACCTGGGTAAACTGCCCGCGTGCGCCCCTCGATCTGCTCTCCGTGCTCCCTCCGCTCCCTTACCGCAACGTAGAAGGGGCTCCGGTCCCATATGTGCTCGTGGGAGGACAGTTTCCCCCGACATCTTTGGCGCGCCAGGTAGGGGGCGTCGAGGTTGTGCGAACCTGATCCGGCGCTCACGCGGGCGCATTCTTCATCAACCTCTCCAGCTTCATCAACTTCACCAACTGCAACAACATGGCCCCGAAGAAGAAGGCTTCGGAGGTCGCAGGCCCGTCTGCGTCGATCCCACCACCACCAGAACCAACGGTTGGTGGGGGAGACACCGGCGGGAGGGTGGTCGCCGGCGAGGAAACTCACGGCGCCACCAAGTCCAAGGACAAGACGGACGACCGGGCGAATTCCAAAGCCTCGGTGTCCGTAGACGCGCCGCGTCTCTCTCAGCAGACGCCAGGCCAGCAGCGCCGTGGTACAGGAGGTACCATTCACTTGCTGGGGCAAGGACAAACCGGAGGATCGCGGGACGCTCAAGACCACCGTCCTGGTACGAGCAAGGCGCGGTCGCCGGGGCGAGAAACTGCTCCTTCTAACCCTGTTAGAAGTCCGAGCATATCTCGCTCCTCGCACCGCTTGCCGCCGCTCCCCTCCTCTCCAGCAGAAGCTTTAGCAAGAGCACAGCTACTCCTCGACTTCCCTCCAGCGGCAGACAAGGCCGAAGACTGGAGGGCGACGATTCAGAGCCTCATCGCCTTCGCCAACAACGACACGCCGCAGCAGCCGGCGACATCGCGGCCACGGCAAGTCGACCAGACGAAGGCCGATGGCGACAAGACCGCCGGGGGTGCGACCACCGTGCACTCCCCGCCGCGGAAGCAGAAGACGCCACCCCGCCGGATCAATGTCGACGACGACTCCACGGCGTCGTCGGACCCGCGGGCTCGTCGGGACCAGCGCCAAGTCCTCGACGATCGGCGACAAGAAGATGCTCGGACGCGCATCGAGCGCCGACGAGAAGCCCGGCGACAATCGGATCAGCGCGCTGGGACCGCTGTCGACACGCACGCGCCCGGTGAACCAGGCGACTTGCCGTACGCGGCAGGATGCCCTGCGTTCACCCGTGAGCTGCGGCGCGTCCAGTGGCCCAGCATGAAAAACTTCAAGCCCGACGTACCCGAGAAGTACGACGGCAAAACGCACCCCTCGGAGTTCCTCAGCATCTACACCATCGCGGTGCAGGCTGCCGGGGGACGCGACGAGAAGATACTAGCCAACTACTTCCCGCTGGTGCTTAAGCCAAACGTCCGCTCTTGGCTTATGCACTTGCCGGAGGGCTCCATTTCTTCGTGGGCAGATCTGTGCCACCAGTTTGTTGGCGCCTTCACGGGCGGCCACAAACCCCACGGCCAGGAGAGAGATCTCCACATCTTGGCCCAGAAGGAGGGAGAGTCCCTGCGCAAGTACATCTAGAGGTTTAGCCGCGTGCAACACAACATTCCCGACGTCCACCCCGCCGCGGTTATCAGCGCGTTCCACCAGAACGTGCGTAACCGCCGCATGAGGGAAGAGATGGCCATGACCAAGATTCGGGATGTCAGCGAGCTCTACGCTCTAGCTGACAAGTGCGCGCGCGCTGAAGATGGGAGGAGACTCCCCGGAGAGGATACTGGCGCAGGAGGAAGCGACAGTGAGGACGCCGCCCCGGCAAAGAAGAGTCGGCAGCGGAACAACAGGAGAAAGAAGAGCAAGGAAGTGCTGGTCGTCAAGCAGTCCGGCAAGGAGGCTCCCGCCAAGAAGGCACAGGCTGGCGGTTCCGGCAAGGAGCCTGCCCCTGTGGCGGCAGCCGACAAGCAGGACGGCTCCGACAAGCAATACTGCAAGATCCACCGCACCAAGGGCCACGATCTGCAGAATTGCAAGCGAGTCGAGTACCTCGTAGAGCAGCAGAAGGCTGAATACGAGCGGCGCGACAAGGAGTTGGCCCAAGGTGGCGGAGGTGAGCCCAGCAAGAAGCGGTCGTTCAATGGCCGGGAAGGACGCCGCGGCAAGGCCAAGCAGCGGCAAGGTGATCGACCTCCCCGGGGCCGCGACAAGGATGAGGAAGAAGAAGACGACGACGACATGGAGGAAGGAGATAACAGCGAGCAGGAGTTCTAGAAGGCCACAGAAGTTCTGTGTGACGATGGAGGCGCCTCTCTGCACACTTCCCACCGCCAACTCAAGCAGTGGGTGCGGGAAGTAAACGCAGCTGAGCCGCCCGTCAAGTCACGCAGGCTGCTGAAGTGGTCCAGCACGCCCATCATTTTTTATCTTGAGGATCACCCTGACCGCACAACGGCGGTCGGGTGCTTGCCGATGTTGGTCTCACCAACCATCCGCAACCTCAAGGTCACCAAAATGTTGGTTGACGGCGGGGCCGGCCTGAACTTGATCTCCTCGGCTGTGATCAAGAAACTCCAGATCCCAGACTGCGAGCACGAAGAAACCGGGTCGTTCCAAGGAATAAACCCGGGGAGGAGCAAACCGAAGGGCAAGATTACGCTGCCAGTGACCTTTGGCGGGGAACTCAACTTCAGGACGGAGAGGATAACCTTCGACGTGGCCGATATTCCATTGCCATACAATGGGATACTTGGACGTCCTGCCCTCGCCAAGTTCATGGCAGCTTCCCACTATGCCTACAACGTACTCAAGATGCCGGGGCCGATAAGCGTCATCTCTGTCCCTGGCGACAAGAAGGGCGCGCTTATCTGCGCCGACAAGATATACCGGGATGCAGCAGCCGCAGCAGAAAGCAACACACTTGCCGCTGAAGCTCCTGGGGGGAAGACCAAGACTAAGTCCGGCAAGAGCTCTGGGGCCCACTCCGGCAAACGCACCTCCTCGGAGTGCTGCGCTACCGTCGAGGACGCACCATCGAGCTCCACCGGCAAGTGCAAGAAGGGGATGGCCGCTCCACCGGCAACCAAGAAGGTGTCCGCCAAGGAGGATGGCACTGGTGGTACCTTCACCATCAGTGCTATGCTCGACAGCAAATAGGAAAGCGCGCTCGTTGCCTTCCTGCGGGCGAATGTCGATGTGTTTGCGTGGCAACCATCTGACATCCCCGGCGTTCCCAGGAAGGTAATTGAGCACAAGCTTGTTGTTTGTCCTCATGCGCGGCCCGTCAAGCAGAAGGTCAGGAAGCAAGCCGTGGAGCGCCAAGAATTCATCGCCGAAGAGATAAAGAAGCTAGAAGCAGCAGGCCTGGTTAGAGGCGTGATCCATCCCACGTGGTTGGCCAATCCAGTTGTCGTACGCAAGGCCAATGGGAAGTGGAGACTTTGTATAGACTTCACTGATGTGAATAAAGCATGTCCCAAGGATCCATTTCCCTTGCCGCGTATTGACCAGATTGTTGACTCCACCGCTGGATGTGAGCTGCTTTCCTTCCTTGATGCATACTCAGGTTACCACCAGATATTCATGGCCAAGGAAGATGAAGAGAAGACCGCATTTATTACTCCATGTGGCACATATTGCTTCATACGCATGCCCTTTGGATTGAAGAATGCGGGCTCAACATTTGCAAGGGTGGTGCACACTGCTTTTGAGCCACAGATACACAGAAATGTGGAAGCATACATGGATGACATCGTGGTCAAGAGCAAGAGCAAAGATACCCTGATCCAAGACTTAGAAGAAACATTTGCGAACCTGCGCAAGATCCAGCTCAAGCTGAACCCCGAGAAGTGCGTCTTCGGAGTCCCCTCCGGCAAGCTTCTCGGGTTCTTTGTGTCCCAGAGGGGGATTGAAGCCAATCCCGACAAGATAAAAGCCATCGAGCAGATTGAAGCCCCGAAGCGCGTCAAGGACGTAAGGAGACTTGCCGGTTGTGTGGCTGCCCTCAGCAGGTTCATTTCAAAGTCTGCAGAACGCGCCCTGCCTTTCTTCAAAATCTTGAAAAAGGCAGGTCCTATGAAATGGACTCCGGAAGCGGAGGCAGCGCTGCAAGACTTGAAAGGGTACCTGTCCTCCACTCCAATACTTGTCGCACCTAGGCCACAAGAGAAGTTGCTGCTGTACTTAGCGGCAACCAATCAAGTGGTTAGTGCTGCGTTGGTAGCGGAAAGGGAGGCAGAGGAAGAGCCCACACCTCCGGCAAGCGAATCCGGCGACAAGCAGAGGGCTCCACCGACAAGCCCTGGCCCCGACAAGGACAAGTCTGCGCAGGAACAAGGAGAAGTGCGAAGGAAGATGGTGCAGCGCCCGGTGTATTTTGTAAGTTCCCTCTTGCAGGGGGCTAGATCAAGATACTCTGGGGTGCAGAAGTTGCTATTCGGCCTCCTCATGGCCTCAAGGAAGCTGCGCCATTACTTCCAAGCACACGAGATAACAGTGGTCACTCGCTTTCCGTTGAAAAGGATATTGCAAAATCCCGAAGCAACAGGCAGGATCGTCGAGTGGGCACTGGAGCTGTCAAGCTTTGGTCTCAAGTTTGAGAGTACTTCAACCATACAGAGCAGAGCTTTGGCAGAGTTTATAGCAGAATGGACCCCGACGCCAGATGAAGAAGTCCAAGAGACAAGTGTCCCCGTACAAGAAGCGACCAGCGAATGGGTAATGTACTTTGATGGTGCTTTTTCGCTGCAAGGCGCCGGTGCCGGCGTGGTACTCATAGCGCCCACCGGAGAGCACCTCAAGTATGTTGTCCAGATGCACTTTCCCAAGGAACAAGCGACAAACAATACTGCTGAGTATGAAGGCTTGCTTGCCGGCCTCAGGATTGCGGCCGAGCTTGGGATCAAGAAGTTGATTGTGCGGGGAGATTCACAGTTGGTGGTCCGGCAAGTAAACAAGAGTTACCAGAGCCCTTTGATGGAAGCTTATGTCGATGAAGTGAGGAAGCTTGAAGAGAACTTTGAATGTCTGCAAATGGAGCACGTCCCAAGGGCTCAGAACGATATTGCAGATGGCCTCTCAAAGTGTGCTGCAATGAAGTTACCTGTGGAACCAGGGACCTTCCTGCTCAAGCTAACTCAACCATCCGTTACACCACCAGTAGGGCAGAACAAGAAGAGAAAGTTGGTCTCCGGCGACTACTTGCCGGCGGATCTTCCCGAAGCCGCCGCCAAGGTCCCCAAGATCAACGGCCAAGATGCTGAGGAACAGTTTGCTCCTGCAGGTCCAAGGATCTGTACAGTTGAAGCAGGCGTTCCCGACAAGCCCTGCCCCGGCAGGCTTGCCGGGGGATCATCAGCTCCGGCAGAACCGAAAGTTCTTGCCGTAGAAGCTGAGGTCCCCGCAGCAGCCCTCATGCCTTTAGTCCTCGCCGTCGAGCCTCGGGCTCCAGCGTGGGCACAGCAGATCGTCCGTTTTCTGCAAACTAGAGAACTTCCCGACGAACCAGAAGAGATAGAGAGAATAACCAGGCAGTCCAGTATGTACCAGTTCGTCGGCAATGAACTGTACAGAAGAAGACTCAATGGTGTCAGGTTGAAGTGCATCTCCAGAGAAGATGGGCAGAAGCTGTTGGCAGAGATACATGGAGGCATATGTGGCCACCACATTGGCGCAAGGGCACTTGCCGGGAAGGCGTTCCGGCAAGGGTTCTTCTGGCAAGAAGCCCTCCAAGATGCAACTGCACAAGTAACCAAGTGTGAAGCGTGCCAGTTCCATGCCAAGCAAATTCACCAGCCAGCTCAAGCTCTCCAGACGATCCCTTTGTCCTGGCCCTTCTCGGTCTGGGGGCTCGATATCCTCGGCCCCTTTCCCCGCGTTGTCGGGGGCTTTGAGTACTTGTACGTAGCAATCGACAAGTTCACAAAGTGGCCAGAAGTGGAACCAGTGAGAAAGGTGACAGCACAGTCAGCTGTCAGGTTCTTCAGGTCAATTGTTTGCCGTTTCGGAATCCCTAACAGGATCATCACCGATAACGGCACACAGTTTACAAGTCGCACCTTCATGCAGTACGTCCAAGACCTTGGCGCCAAGGTCTGCTTCACTTCTGTTGCTCACCCGAGGAGCAATGGTCAAGCGGAGAGGGCCAATGCTGAAGTGTTGCGCGGACTCAAGACAAGAACCTTCGACAGGCTGCGCAAGTGCGGAAGAAACTGGATAGAGGAGTTGCCGGCGGCTCTTTGGTCAATCAGAACGACACCAAGTCGAGCCACCGGACAGACACCCTTTGCTCTTGTCTATGGAGCAGAGGCAGTTCTCCCCACGGAACTCGTATACGGATCTCCTCGAGTGCTCGCTTATGATGAGCTCGAGCAAGAGCAACTGCGACAAGATGATGCATTGCTCCTTGAGGAGGAACGTCTCCAGGCTGCTGTACGAGCTGCTCGATACCAGCAAGCCTTGCGTCGCTACCATAGACGCAAGGTCAAGGCCAGGAGTCTCGAGGAAGGCGACCTTGTTCTTCGGCGTGTTCAGTCCGCCAAGAATTCCAACAAGTTGACGCCGAAGTGGGAAGGCCCTTATCGGGTGAGACAAGTCACAAGGCCCGGAGCTGTCCGCCTTGAGACCGAAGAAGGCTTACCGGTGAGCAATTCCTGGAACATAGAGCATCTTCGCAAGTTTCACCCATAAGGCGCGGTTGTCGTGATCCGCTCCGGCAACCACCTTTTGTACAAGTCTTGCCGCTGTTGCATGTAAACCTTTGTACAAAGCCGGGCGCAGATCCCGTGCATCAGTAAAGCTTTTGTGTTTCGCATTATTTGCCATTTCCATGCTTTTTTGTTATTTGCATGCATTGTTTGGCATCTTGTGCAACACACATCCCCGGTAAGCATTAGCAGGCCAGGAGGCCCTATACTTGTTTTCCCTCCTCTTTTTCTTTCCCTCTTAAGCAGAAGGAATGTTCCTCGCGCACAAGTTTGCCGGGGAGGAAGGAGGTGGAGGATGAACCAAGTGATGTTCAAGAAAGAGAAGCTTTGCTGGGGAACGAACGAACTATGAAAGCTAAGTTACCAGAATTTGAGCAGTTCAAATTTTTAAATTTTAGTTGTCTTCCTTGAACAACCACACTTTGTATGGAAAACCTGTGCGCGGAGGAACCTACCCGTGGCTAGCCGCACCCTTACTTTGTTTTCGAGCACGCTCAACGACTTAAGAGAGCCGCGACAAGTGTCGCGCCCTTACTTCGTTTTCGAGTTCGCTCAGCAAGCTAAGTGTGTTGCGACTAGCTGGGGCAAGGTTGCTTGCCGACAAGGTCTTTTGCCAGCAGGCTGCTCAGAGTCCAGCACTGAGCGCTCGCGGCAAGAGGCCCTTGCCGGCAAGTTCCCTCAAAGCGTAGGGTAGAAAGCATACAAAGTGGAGGACCAAAAGCAAGGGAGATGACACTGCATTGACTGATCAAAATAAGATTGTATATTACAAGGATAACTTGCCGCAATAACTAATCGATTCATGTCCATAACATAGTTTGCAGCGGCAAAGGAAACAGAAAGGAAGAAATCTAATCTACGCGGTCGCCTTCACGTCTCGTGACTTTGTTCACCTTGGCGACGATGTGGGCGACCTGCGCCTTCAACGCCTCCTGGTCAGCTTCGTCCGGCAAGGAGCGGAGGACGTTGACGAGGTTGATGCCGGGGTTGCGGTAGACGATCTTCGTCAAGACGCGCTCCAGAGTGCCCGCACAGAGCCGACGCGACTCGTCGGCCAGCTGCATGGGGAGCTTCTCCCGCAGCCGTGCAAGCGCCGGCGCGATTCCCCTGAAGAAGAGACCTTACTTGGCGCTGTGGGGGAGGGCCTCGTCGGGAGAATACACGAGGTGCTCCACCCTCAGCGCCATCGTCTCCTTATCAATGCTGGCGGCGGAGGTGACCAGCTCGTCGGTCCATTGCTCCACCGCCCGGCAGAAGTTGTTCGCTGAGACGGCGGCGCTCTCCACCAAGTTCCGCTCCTTGCGGAGCTCGTCCTTCAGCTTCGTATCGCGGTCCCGGGCGGCGTCGAGCGAGTCAGTCAAAGTGGAGACCTTCAACTCTAAGTCAGCAATTGAATCCTTGGCGGCAGTGAGCTCGTCGCCTTTCTTGGAGAGACGTACCTGCAAGTCAGAGTTGGTGTGGGCATCTTTCTCCCGCTCCACATTGAGCACGGTGACTCTGTCCTCGCTCGCCTTCAGGTACCGCTCCAGCTGCTCCACCTTAAGCTCCAGGTCCCTCTTGGTAGTCTCCGCGGCGGCGGCAGCATCCTTTGCCTCCTTCAAGGCCCCGCCGATGGCCTGCTCCCGGGCGGTGAGTTCGTCGTCATGGGCGTCGAGCTCGACCTTCCACTGGTTGAGCGCCCCCTCCCGCCGAGACAACTCCTCGGCGGCCAGCCGCTGCCGCTCTTCTGCCTCAGCCTTCTCCAGGAGGAAGGCTTGCTGCTCCCCGGCAAGCTCTTCCCGCTCCTCCACCAAGTTGCGGAGGGCTGCCTGGTTGGCGGCGCGGAGCTCCGCAGTGCGCTTATCCAGATCAACTCCGGCCTTGGCGGCAAGAGCTTCCCGGGACTCCAGCTTCGCCTGCCTGGCCCGGTACAGAGCCAGGAGCCAGCGAAGTAGCTTCTCCTCTTCGGGCTCGTCACCACCGCCAAGCGCTTCAACGACCTTCAACCCCGCGGAGGCGAGGACCTCTCCGTCGTAGGTCTCTCCCTCCACGGGGGCTCGCGACGAGGACGCCCACGGGACTTGTATAAAGATCCCGTTGGGGGCCTCAAGATAAACGCTCGACCGCTCTGTAGAGGCGGAGGGGTCGGCGGCCGGTGCAGCGCTTGACGCTCCTGCTGCCTCCGGGCCAGCAGTGTGGTCGCCGGTTCCTCCCTCAGCCGCGGCGTCTGCGGTCGGGGCGGTCTCTTCAGCGGCAGGCTCGTCGGCTCCGGACATGCCCTCAGTAGCAGTGGCGTTGCCGCCGTCGCCGTGCTCGCCCTCCTCGCCGGCGGTCTCCGTCTCCATCCGCTCCGGTGCAGGAGGAACTAGCAGAAGAAAAAGAAAAGAAAAGATCAAGCAAATATCCAAAAAGACAAGTTCAAGAAGGAAAAGCTACAAGGACTTACCTTCGCGGACTTCTTCGACGACAGGCTCCCTCGCCGGGGAATCCACCCTTGGCGGCGGAGTTGTGGCCCCTGCTGGCGGAGGGCCGCCCGCGCCCTCCCTTGGCGGGGTGCTCACCCTTGTCGGGCTGCTCACCCTTGGCGGGGTGCCCGCCCTTGGCGGGGTGCCCATCCTTGGCGGAGCGTTCTCCCTTGCCGGGGAGTTCACCCTTGGCGGGGAGGGTCGAGCAAGTAGCTCGTCGGGGGCAGTCTCCGGGCGCTCCTGCGGCTGCGGCTCCACTTCTGCACAAAATAACCAAGACATCAGCACAGGCAACTACCTCAAGCGCGCTCAACCAACAGAAAAGAATAACTACCAGACTTACGCTGGGGGCTGCTCCTCGGTGCAGCGGGTTGATCCGGCAAGTTCGCCGCTGGCGCGTCTCCGGTCGCCGCGGCGGGCGAGTCGTCCTCAACCCCAACCACAGGGATCTTGGCCCTCTTTGCCATCCGCTATGCCAGGGTCCTGAAAGCAAAACAAAAACAAGATTAGAATCATCAAGGAAGATCAAGACAAAGTCAAAGAAATTACAAGTTGCAAGTACTCACTCCTCTTCCTCGTCGTCGGAGCTGAGGGCGGAGAAGTCGAACTCCACCTGAGATGCTCCCGCGCGAGGAGCAGGAGGAGAAGGCTCCCTCGGGCGCTTGGCGGTCTCCGGGGCTGTGGGCTGCGAAGACCCAGCCTCCGTTGTCGCCGAGGGCCGAGGAGCGGAAGTAGCAGCCGTTCCACTCCGGGAGGATCCTCCTCCGCTTGGCGCTGGTGCGCGGGGTGCCTCCTTCGCGACTTGGCTCGCCTTGGTAGCGCGCGTCGCCCGGCGCGCGGGCTGCTGACGAGGCGCCTGTGGCCTCGTCGCCGTAGCCACCTTGCGGAGGCGTTTCCTTGGTTGCTGCGTGGGACTTGCCGGAGGCGGGGAGTTCTCTGAGGACGAGGAGGCATCGTCGTCAAGTCCCAGAAATCCACCAGTATCTTCATCAGCCTCGACGTCCTCCTCCTCCTCCCCGGCAGGCCCACTGGACCCAGCACCTTGCCCGGCGGCCCCGCTCCCTCCGGCGACCTCGCTCCCTCCGGCGGCCTCGCTCACCCCGGCAACCCCGGCTATCCCGGAAAGCCTCAAGGAAGGAACCCCGGCAAACTCATCGGGCGGAAGCTTGAGCAGCCTCAGGATTTCCGCCTCCTCTGCTTGGCACGACGCGTCCGCAGCCTCTGCATCGTCCACAGAGTATCCAAAATCACCCGCCGCCGCAGCTGCGGCGGGCTCCTCCATCCTAGAAGCGATGTAGGCTATATCCCGGACCGTAGTGGCCTGGGTGAGGCCCCTGTTCTCCTCGGTGTTCTTGGGCGTCTCGACCAAGTTGTCGAAAAAGCTCAGCACTGCATCCGGCGGAGGCTCTATCCAGGTGGGGTCGACGCCGTGGGAGTCGCACGCAGGCATCATCGCGCGCAAGGAATCCCGGGCGGTGCTGTTGCACAGCGGCACCACTCCCCGGGGAGGTCTAAACCACTCCGGGTGGGCCGGGTCATGCTTGAAGAGCTCTCGGACCATCCCCTTCAGCTCCAAAGCAGTGAAATTGAAGTTCAATCCAGGGCGCAGCCTCATGATATCCGCCGCATTGCCGAATCCCCAGGCGGGCCTTTTCCTTTCTTGTAAAGGGGCAATGCGGCGGCGGAGGAAATCTGCTCCAACCTCTCCGATAGTCAAATTGGTGACCCGGAGACGGATAATCCTAATGAGGGCAATGCTGAGCTTGTTGTCCTCCGGGGCCAATTCGCTCCAATCTCTGCCGCGCACTATGGCAGTTGTGCGCGGCACGGTGAAGGGCTCCGGCTTATCCTCCACTACCCAGCACCAATCTGCACGCCATTCTTCCCACTTGCCGCGGAGTTCTCCCTTCAGGTATGAATCCTTCTTGTTCAGCCGGAAGATCCAGGAGATGCCGCCGGAAAGAGGAGCGCCAGCCTCTACTCTAGGCATAAAGAAATGGCGGAAAAGGGCTACGTTTGGATGGATCCCAACATAGTTTTCGCACAACTGTGCGAAAACAGTCATCGTAAGGATGGCGTTGGGGGTAAAGTCTAGAAGGTGGAGGCCATATGTGTTCATGATATCACAAAAGAACTCCGAGAACGGAGGGCACAATCCACAGTGGAAAAAATCAGCGAAGAAGAAGTACCCGCCGGGGAACAGATCTTTGGCGACGGCGGGGAAGGCTCTGGTGCGGGGATGAGCTTTGGTCTCCCCCGACCAGAACAGATAATACTTGTTCCGCAGCTCCTTCGCGCCAAGCCTCAGCGCGAAGACCACGCTCCTCTTCCGCAGGGCGGCCAGCTTCGCCGCCTGCTCGGACTTCTCCTTCTTGGCCTTGTCCGCTTTCGCCTTGTCGCTCTTCGGAGCCATGGCGGAGGCGGCGAGGGAAGAGGCGAGGAGCTCGACGGCGCCGCGGATGCGGAGACGGCGGAGGAGGGGTGGAGGTGAGAAGCAGCGGGGGTTTCTGGAGAGTTAAGACACAATGAAGACGAAGGAGGGAACTGCCCCTGCTTCCTCTGCTTTTAAGGGGGAAGTGGGGGACGTTCCGCATTTCCCATTAAAGAATAGGCCACGATCTCTCCCAGGACGCCGCAATCGACGCGTGCCGTTAGGGAGGGATGCGGCGGATGCGGAAGGGGATACGGCTTGCCGTGGGCCGCGCGTGCCCGTGCACTGTTTTGGGCCTGGCCCAACAGCGCTCGGCACCGTGTGTGGCCCAGGCCCGGGGGCTCCTGTCGGTATACTAAGATAGGGGTACCTTAGTACCCCAACTTGTGCACGGGTAGTAGCAGCTTCCCGCGGCAGGGTTTACCACGTGCTCGCCGGAAACCTTTCCGGTCCCTGTGAAGCCATTCAAGAACAAAGTATACAAGTCAGAAGATCAAGGCCCCGGCAAGAGGAGCTTGCCGGGAAGGCCGCACCAGGCTCAAGATTATCACGTTAGCACAAGACCCTGGCAAGAGGAGCTTGCGAGGAAGGCCAAGGAATGCACACCTCAAGAAATGCCTCGGCGCACCACGCGCCCCGGCAGGGCCCGGAGAGCGACAAGCTTCCGGGCCCGGCAAGATCAAGACCCCGGCAAGGTGCTTGCCGGGGGAAAACTTATGCTGTGTGCCCGCGCTCCAGCTCATCTGCCCACGCGTCGTCCTGGGGTCCTTCCAGGGACGCGTGGCGGAAGGCTGTGCAGCCTGGGGCACACGGTGGCAAGCCACGGTGACGAGGCTACCGCCGTGGCGAACGGAGAAGCATGGACGGACACTTTTGGGGTCGACGGTGATGGGCATTTAATGCCCTTGTCCCCCACTGTCAAAGTTAGGTGAAGACCACTGTTCATCCACTGTTCACGCACTATTCCAGCACTGTTACAACTACCACCAAAATTACATTTTTACCCTCCTCTACGTTGACACCTGTCGGTGACCCCTTTGAGCTATAAAAGGAGGCCCATGCACAACGTAGAGGGGGTTCGAAACCTAGACAACTCTCTCGCTCGGTGTAGCTAGTACTGTAGCTCTTCAAGCTCCCGAGCTCAATACAACCAAGGCAGGAGTAGGGTTTTACGCGTCCGCGCGGCCCGAACCTGGGTAAACTGCCCGCGTGCGCCCCTCGATCTGCTCTTCGTGCTCCCTCCGCTCCCTTACCGCAACGTAGAAGGGGCTCCGGTCCCATAGGTGCTCATGGGAGGACAGTTTCCCCCGACATAAGTAAAGGAGGGGTTTGAAAATTTCAAACGCACTGAAGACACGATGATTTTTGGCATGGTTTCGATAGGTGGTACTATCGTACGTCCACGTTCAAGGAGACTTCAACCCACGGAGGGTAACGGTAGCGCGAGTCCACGGAGGGCTCCTATGATGCCCCGAGACCGATGCGCCAGGTGTCATCCCCGTATTCGTTGTCGTTGCCATGTCATCTGCTTGCGTGTTGCATTTTACCATGTCATCATGTGCATTGCATCTGCATAATTTTCAAAACTTACATCCGTCTGAGTCCGCCCGTCCTTTCCGTTGTCCGTTCTGAGCCCAGACACACTCGCACGTGCCCGCGGCACCTCCGAATTTTTATTTTATAAGCGGCCGGAAAATGTTCTCGAAATGGGTTGAAACTTGGCGTGCGGTCTTAGTATAGTGTAGGTAGACCGCCTGTCAAATTTCGTCGCATTCGGAGCTCGTTTGATAGCCCAACCGTTAAACCTATATCGGCAATATAGTCGGACAAACGTCGGACGTTTTCGGTCTCTGAAAACCCCCGCGGGCCTCTCTCTCTCTCTCTTCTCTCCCCACAGCCCACCTCCTCTTCATAGCCACTAAACCAGCCCACCTAGGCCAGCCTAGACCCCCTCCGCTCCGGTGCCGTTGGATCCCGATCGGAGGGCTCCGAAAAGCTCCAAAACCCAGCAAACCCTAGCCCCTACCCTATTTAAACAACCCCCCTTGCCAAATTTGGCCTCCCCTACCTCTTCCCTTACCTCCAGCGACCTCCAACCTAAAATTCCGCGCCGCCCCGCTCCCTAGCCGGCGCTTGGCGCCGCGCCATGATGACCCACAAGTGTAGGGGATCTACCGTAGTCCTTTCAGTAAGTAAGATTGTCAAATCCAACGAGGAGCAGAAGGAAATGATAGGCAGTTTTCAGTAAGGTATTCTCTGCAAGCACTGAAATTATCGGTAACATATAGTTTTTTGATAAGGTATTTTGTAACGAGTAACAAGTGGTAAAAGTAAATAAGGTGCATCAATATGGCCCAATCCTTTTTGTAGCAAAGGACAAGCCTGGACAACTTCTTATATAAAGGAAAGCGCTCCCGAGGACACATGGCAATTATCGTCAAGCTAGTTTTCATCACGCTCATATGATTCGCGCTCATTACTTTGATAATTTGGTGTGTGGGTGGACCGGTGCTTGGGTACTTCCCTTACTTGGACAAGCATCCGCAACTACAAAAGAAGTATTAAGGTAAACCTAACCATATCACGAAACATATGGATCCAAATCAGGCCCTTATGAAGCAACGCATAAACTAGGGTTTAAGCTTCTGTCACTCTAGCAACCCATCATCTACTTATTACTTCCCAATGCCTTCCTCTAGGCCCAAACAATGGTGAAGTGTCATGTAGTCGACGTTCACATAACACCACTAGAGGAAACACAACATACATCTCATCAAAATATTGAATGAATACCAAATTCACATGACTACTTATAGCGAGACTTCTCCCATGTCCTTAGGAACAAACGTAACTACTCACAAATCATATTCATGTTCATAATCATAGGGGTATTAATATGCATAAAGGATCTGAACATATGATCTTCCACCAGATGAACCAACTAGCATCAACTACAAGGAGTAATCAACACTACTAGCAACCCACAGGTACCAATCTGAGGTTTTGATACAAAGATTGGGTACAAAAGATAAACTAGGGTTTGAGAGGAGATGGTGCTGGTGAAGATGTTGATGGAGATTGACCCCTCCCGATGAGAGGATCGATGGTGATGACGATGGTGACGATTTCCCCCTCCTGGAGGGATGGTTCCCCGGCAGAACAGCTCCGCCGGAGCCCTAGATTGGTTCCGCCTCGAGACGACGGCGCTTCGTCCCGAAAGCTTCCTTCTGATTTTTTCCAGGGCATAAGACACCTTATACCAGAAGATGGGCATTAGGAGGCTGCCAGGAGGCCCACGAGGCAGGGGCGCGCCCCCCACCCTCGTGGACGGTGGGTGGCCCCCTCTGGTGCTTTCTTCGCCCGATATTTTTTATATATTCCAAAACTGACTTTCGTGGAGTTTCAGGACTTTTTGAGTTGTGCAGAATAGGTCTCCAATATTTGCTCCTTTTCCAGCCCAGAATTCCAGCTGCCGGCATTCTCCCTCTTCATGTAAACCTTGTAAAATAAGATAGAAAAGGCATAAGTATTGTGACATAATATGTAATAACATCCCATAATGCAATAAACATCAATATAAAAGCATGATGCAAAATGGACGTATCAACTCCCCCAAGCTTAGACCTCACTTGTCCTCAAGCGGAAGCCGATATCGGAATATATTTCCACATGTTTAGAAATAGAGGTGTCGATAAAATAAAATACGAACATGAGGGCGTCATGATCATTCTTATAACAACAAACATATATATATTGTCATATGATTTCTTATGCTAAAGTAACAATCTATTCACAATGTCGAGTATGAATCAGAAACCTTATTGAAAACTAACAAACTATGATCTCGGTCATTGAAGCAATTGCAATTTATCATAACATCAGAAAGAGTCAATATAAGAGCTTTTCAGCAAGTCCACATGCTCAACTATCATTTAGTCTTTCACAATTGCTCACACTCACGCAATACTTATGGGTATGGAGTTTTAATCGGACACACAGAAAGATAAGGGCTTATAGTGTTGCCTCCCAACCTTTTACCTCAAGGGTAATGTCAACAATAATAGTTTATGATAACTTACATCCAATTGGGTCTATATGTCAGGATCTTTCCAACACAATGTGCTTGCCAAAGGATAAAATGTAAAAAGGAAAGGTGAAGATTACCATGACTCTTGTATAAGGTATAAGACAAGAACAAAAGATAGGCCCTTCACAGAGGGAAGCAGAGGTTGTCATGTGCTTTTATGGTTGGATGTACAAAATCTTAGTGCAAAAGAACGTCACTTTATATTGCCACTTGTGATATGGGCCTTTATTATGCAGTCCGTCGCTTTTATTGCTTCCATATCACAAGATCGTATAAAGCTTATTTTCTCCACACTAATAGATCATACATATTTAGAGAGTTGCAACAATGACAACTTAATTAAAGGATCTTACTCAATCCATAGGTAGATATGGTGGACTCTCATGGCAAAACTGGGTTTAAGGATATTTGGATGCACAAGTAGTATCTCTACTTGGTGCAAGGATTTTGGCTAGCATGAGGGGGAAAGGCAAGCTCAACATGTTGGAAGATCCATGGCTATATACTTTATTTTGGATATAAGAAACATAACCCATTACGTTGTCTTCCTTGTCCAACATCAACTTTTTAGCATGTTATATTTTAATGAGTGCTCACAATCATAAAAGATGTCCAAGATAGTATATTTATATGTGAAAACCTCTCTTTCTTTATTACTTCCTATTAATTGCAACGATGACCAAAACTATGTTTGTCAACTCTCAACAATTTTTATTCATCATACTCTTTATATGTGAAGTCATTACTCCCCATAAGATCAATATGATCTCTTTGATTCTTTTTATTCTTTCTTTTATTCTCTCATGATCATGGTGAGATAATCAAGCCCTTGACTCAAAACTAATCTTTATTATATATGGCTCACGGACTCGATTACATAGATAAGGATCATAAAGCAAGCTCACAACTAGATCATACTAAACTTTATCCTACTAGAGAAAGATATTACCAAAAGGATCGAACTAAGAAAAATGGTAAAGATAGAGCTGCGATGGTGATACGATACCGGGGCACCTCCCCCAAGCTTGGCAGTTGCCAAGGGGAGTGCCCATTCCCAATGTTTATGCCTCTTTCTCTGGAGGTGGTGATGATGGAGTTGTTGATGACGTAGGCTTCTTCCTTAATTTGCGCTTGAGGATAGAATTTTGCTCCCTTAGGTCATCGATCTCCTAGGCTAAATATCTTTTTGCATAATTCCTCCTTGTTCTCCTGCAAGAGGCGAAAAGGGATAAACTCAATCTTAGGTTTCTTTGCTCTATCAGGGAGGCTTGACTTTTTGAACTCCACATGCATGTCCCCAGGTTGAGGTAATGGGACTTCATCTTCATCTGAGCTCGTCTCCTCCCTTCCCCTAGGATCATAGTCTTCTTCTTCCTCCGTGGTCCAACCACAATGCTCCAAGTCCCTGTAGACTTTAGGGTCTGCAAGGTAATCAGCCACATAGCTTTCTCCCTCTGAATCCTGGGACGACATATTGCTCTAATCTGCGGCAGAAACAACTTAAAACAAAAACAGAGGATTTTTTTCGTGGTACGGTGGTCAAAACCTTCGGGAGATTATATAATGAATTTTTACCGACCAAAAGAAGTATTGTGCAAGAAATCGGAGTCCGAAGGGCACACGAGGCAAGGGGCGTGCCCAGGGGGGTAGGGCGCGCCCTCCACCCTTGTGGATGCCTCGTGTCCCTTTCGTACTACTTCTTATTTTCCCATTTTCTTAAATATTCCAAAACGGAGAAAATTGCCATTATATTTTTTTTTGGAGTCGGTTTACTTACCGTACCACATACATCTTCCTTTTCGGAGTCTGAATCGTTCTGGAAAGTGTCCCTTATGTATTCCTCTTGGGTTACGGTTTCAATAACATTGGTTTCAACATTAATGGGATTACCTGAGATATAATGTTTGATTCTTTGGCCGTTCACCACCTTTGGATTCATGTCGTCGAACTTGTTGATTTTTATGGCACCGAAATGGTAGACCTCCTCGATAACGTAAGGACCTTCCCATTTTGAGAGAAGTTTTCCTGCAAAAAATCTTAAACGAGAGTTGTATAGCAAAACAAAATCACCTACATTAAACTCACACTTTTGTATCCTTTTGTCATGTCTTCTTTTAACTTTTTCTTTAAATAGTTTGGCATTTTCATAGGCCTGGGTTCTCCATTCATCAAGTGAGCTAATTTCAAATAACCTCTTCTCACCGGCAAGTTTGAAATCATAATTGAGCTCTTTAATGGCCCAATAGGCCTTATATTCTAGTTCGAGAGGTAAGTGACATGCTTTTCCATAAACCATTTTATGCGGAGACATACCCATAGGATTTTTATATGCAGTTCTATAAGCCCATAATGCATCATCAAGTTTCTTGGACCAATTATTTCTAGATCTATTAACAGTCTTTTGCAAAATTAATTTCAGCTCTCTGTTACTTAGTTCTACTTGACTGCTAGACTGTGGGTGGTATGGGGATGCAACTCTATGATTAACGTCATACTTAGCAAGCATTTTGTGGAAAGCACCATGAATAAAATGTGAACCACCATCAGTCATTAAGTATCTAGGGACTCCAAACCTCGGAAAAATAACTTCTGTAAGCATCTTAATAAAGGTGTTATGATCAGCACTACTAGTTGGAATAGCTTCTACCCACTTAGTAACGTAATCAACAGCAACTAAAATATGTGTATTCCCATTAGAGGAAGGAAACGGTCCCATATAATCAAATACCCAAACATCAAATGGTTCAATAATAAGTGAATAATTCATAGGCATTTCTTGACGTCTACTAATATTACCAATTATTTGACATTCATCACAAGACAAGACAAACTTACGGGTATCCTTGAAGAGAGTAGGACAATAAAAACTGGATTGCAATACCTTATGTGCAGTTCTATCTCCAGCGTGGTGTCCTCCATAAGCCTCGGAGTGACACTTGCGTAAGATCTGCTCCTATTCATGCTCAGGTACACAACGTCTAATAATACCATCTACTCCTTCTTTGTAAAGGTGTGGGTCGTCCCAGAAGTAATGTCTTAAATCATAGAAAAACTTTTTCTTTTGCTGGTATGTGAAACTAGGTGGTATAAATTTAGCAACAATGTAATTAGCATAATCAGCATACCATGGAGCAGTACGAGAAGCATTTATGATGGCTAATTGTTCATTAGGAAAGCTATCATCAATAGGTAGGGGGTCATCAAGAATATTCTCTAACCTAGACAAGTTGTCTACAACGGGGTTTTCAGCTCCCTTTCTATCAGTAATATGCAAATCGAATTCTTGTAGCAAGAGAAAAATCTAATAAGTCTAGGTTTAGCATCTTTCTTTTCCATAAGATATTTAATAGCAGCATGATAAGTGTGAACAGTTACTTTAGAATGAACAATATAAGTGTAACATCCCAATTTTCCTAATTTGGATGTTAATAGATCATTCACTTGCATATCATATTTTTATTGCATTATTTGTCTTTCTGCAATATTCTTTTCATTATGCAACTAAAGGCAATTTATTGGAGTGGAGATAACATGACTTCTCCCCTGTTTTAAAAATGTTCATAATGTGCAGAATATTGTTACCAGTCCATCTATTATGTTCTGGCATTTTTCATTTGCTCAAAGGTATTTATTTTTTAGTTTTATTTGCTATTTGAGTGGCCAAATGCATCAAAATGATTTTTCAAAATTGCATTAGCTTTGGAACTAGTGTTCCTGTAGTTTATAATTGTAGAGCTATTTTTACTGTGTGTCTAGGTATTTTTATTTAGATTTTATATTGTGTTTTTATATTTTATTTATTTTGTTTTGCTGCTGGTTGTTTAAAAAAAAAAGAAGCGAGCCGGCCGGCCAGCCAGCTAGCCAGCGGCCCAGCCCACCAGGCAACGCAGCACAGCGCACTGGGCGGCCCAGCAGCCAGCCCAGCCGCACCACACCACCGCGGCCCAGCTTTCCCCACGCGAAGCGGTGCGCATCGCACGCCCGCACCCGACCCGCCCTCCCTCTCACTGACCAGCGGGGCCTGCCTCTGTTCCTCTTCCACCCCGAGCCGGACGCCGCACGCACACGCGCACCCGAGCGCGAGCCCGAGTCGAACTCGAGCATCGGGCCACCCCGCGCACGCCCGAGACGTCTAGGGCGTCCCCAAGGCCTCGAGGAAGCCCCACGCCCCTTCTGCGATCTCTCCAGCCGCCGCACGAACGCAGCCACTCGTTTTGGATCTCGCCGCGGAACCCACTGTTCGCCGCCGTTCATCGCCTCTTTCCGTCGCCGTAAGGACCATCCGAGCCCCTCCGAGTACTTGTTTCGATTCACCACTCATCTGGGAACCTCTCTGACATCTTCTCGCCGCCCGAAGCACAGACAATCGACGGGAACGAGCTCGTCGCCGCCGCCGGAGGACCGCCGCAGTTCACCTTGTCGCCACCGCCTCTACGGACCGCCCCACCGCCGTCCGACACCACCACCACCTGCGCCACTCCACGCCGCATCCGCCCATCTCTTTACCTTCACCGGAGACCCACCGGAGAAGCCCCGCCCTCGACGTCCGACCGCCGCCGCCGTTTTCTTTTGTCGCGTGGTGAGTAAAACACCTGGGCCAACCACGAACTGCCACGTGGCAGATACTACAGGAGTTGCGCACAGTCCAGGCTGTTTCTGTTGCTTTCGTTTTATTTTTTAGATTTTATTTCCTCAAATCTTTAAATAGCCATATCTCTTATTCTGTATATCCAAATTAGGTGATTCTTTTTCCTGTGCACTCACAAAATTCACCTATTCATCACAGTACCAATTTTTCACATGTTTGCACAATTCAAATTTGAATTCATTTGAATTTGAATTATACCTTCCGGAGGCCGTATCTTTTAAACCGTTTATCGGAATCAAGTGATTCTTTTTGCATTGTGATCGTAGTGATGTGTAGGTGATCTGTACATGTTGTTTTGTTGTTGTTGTTGAATTTAAAATGATTTTCTTTCTGTTGGCTTTATTTTGATTTCTTTGGAGTTTCGGTGATTGATTTGTTATATTGTGTGAAACGTGTAGATTATTCGGAGTGCGACGCGAGCTATTGTCAGGAGTGTGACCTTTTGAACCAGAACCAAGGCAAGTTACATGTTGATCATCCTTTAACTATTGTTTTCTATGCATTGTAGGTTATGCCACACTATAAACTTATGCATTATAGGATTGTTATAATTTGAGCTATATTGTTGAACTATCTCCCGTCTTTTGCAAATCGTGGTAGGTATAGTTTTGCTATGCTTGTAGACGGGGTTGGTTCCTGTATATATTGAGCTTTTGTGAGGATTATTAATATTTAACAAACTGAGTAGTAATTCAGGACTTAACTCACCTCTGGGCGGAAGTGGTATTGATGGGTGGTCTTAAGAACATCATGGTTTATACCCTCTGAATGTAAGTGGACGGCCGCCCAGGCTCAAAAAGATCAGACAGACTTAATGACTAGTAGCTTCCATGCGCGACCACTAGGTAAATGGGCTCTGGCTTACTTGAGTAGGTTGTGGGATCCTCACCCAGGTATGCTAGCAGATGTAGATTTGGATAGGTGTACCGGCTGCCGGGGGTGGAGGTGACTAATTCTGAAAGGCTTCCTCTCAATCTTCGAGTTGAGTCTAGTGGGTAAAGTGTGCAAAACTCTGCAGAGTAATAAAACTAATCATGATTAGTCGTGCCCCCGGTTATGGGTAAATTTGAGCGACTATGCCATTACAGTTGTTGGATGATCTTGACAGATGTGACACTTAATAATATTTGTGGGCAACTTAATAAATGGGTAGGTTGGAGTTGATTTTGCCAACTCAACCTTGTGCATTCAATGGTAGTAATAAAATAACTAAATGAAAAATTGACTATTTATTAGGTAGTTATGAGGACAAAATCAGCTTTCTACAAAATAAACCCCCAAGCCTTCCTTTGTTGTTCTATGCATATACATGTAGGTCTGCTTTATTACTTCTCCTGTGTAACTTGCCAATACATTCAATGTATTGACCTATACGGCTGCAACGTCTCATGTTGCAGGATTTTCAGACGAGGAGTAAGGTACCGTTAGGGTCGCGAGTCTGCACTCAGCATCGCCAGTTGGGCTATGATGGGACTCATCGTTATTTTCTGCTACTTTCCGCTGTGTGATGGAATAATAGCTAGCCATGAGCTATGCAGATTGTTTTATTTTATATACTCTGGATCATACGTTGTAATAAATGATGCACTTGTATTCTGGTATTCATCTATACTGTGTGTGCTAGCGAGTTCGATCCAGGGACTAGCACGATAAGCACAGAGACTCAAATCCTTAGAGGTTTGGTCATTACAGATGGTATCAGAGCAGTGTGTTGACTGTAGGACGTGACCCTAGAAAATGGATTAGAAAAGCCATAGGAGTGAAAGTTATTTTATAAACTAGTTATACTTCTTACTGTTTATTAGTTCATCCCCTCAAGTATCTTGAACAGTTAAGTAGGAACTAGTGCTGAGACCACCATATATGCTTGTTTTATTTTGCAACGTTATCGTGTTAGCGTATCTGATTATGTCCACTTTCGTGGTATGAAGATACTAGATTGTTTGCTTGATTGGTAGCTTGCTTGTTAAATTTTATCTCGTCAAAATTATTTGACTATATATGCATATATATA
>LR738714.1:276771529-276827996 GCA_902687465.1 Secale cereale | reverse complement strand
ACTATATTATTGTCATTGTTTGTCTGTTTGTTTGTTTGTGTTATTCGTTGTTGTGTTTTATTGCCTTGATCATATATGCATATGGGTAGAATATATTTATATTTATAGCTTTGGCCCTATTATATCTATAACTCTTCTATGCTTGCCCACCAGATGCCGCCGAGGCGTGAGAATAGGTGCAATGCTGCAGGAGGAGAGAACAATGGCAATGACATACCGCCATACATGCAGCAGTTGCTTCAGGGGCAGACGCAGTTGATCCAGTTGCTTGTGCAGAACCAGAACAACCAGAACAACAACAACAACAACAACAACAACAACAACAACAACAACAACAACAACAACAACAACAACAACAACAACAACAACAACAACAACAACCCGCCACCCGTGGATATGCTTACCAGGTTCCTGAGGTTGAATCCTCAGAGGTTCTCCAGTTCCCCTGAACCTATTGTGGCTGATGATTGGCTCCGTGGAGTCAATAAGAACCTGGAGACGGTTGGATGCACAGATGCAGAGAGGGTGAGGTTTGCCGCACATTTGTTGGAGGGTCCTGCCGCAGCTTGGTGGGACAACTACTTGGTCTCTTATCCCATTGCTGGTATCACTTGGACTCAGTTTCAGACTGCTTTTCGTGCTGCACATGTGTCTGTTGGTGCTATGAGTCTGAAGAAGAAGGAGTTTCGTAGTTTGCGTCAGGGAGGACGCACAGTTAATGCGTATGTGGATGAATTTAATAATCTTGCACGCTATGCCCCTAATGATGTTAACACTGATGCAGCTAGGCAGGAGAAATTCTTGGAGGGCCTAAATGATGAGTTGAGCCTTCAGTTGACAGTGGCCACTTTTGATAATTGTTAGCAGCTGATTGATAAGGCTATTATGCTAGAGGGGAAGCATTAGGCCATAGAGAATCGCAAGAGGAAGTACAACAACAATAACAGGTATAATTCAGGACCACAACAGAAGCCACGCACTTCATATCAGGGTAATGGAGGTAATGGGCATCATCATCATGGAGGTAATGGACATAATCATCATGGAGGGAATGGCCACAACCATAATGGTCATCATAATCACAATGGGCACAAGAGTAACAATGGCAATGTCAAAGGTAATGGTAATGGTAATGGTAATGGAGGGAGTAATAACCAGAGCCACCAGAGTGTGCCTGTGCAGAGGGACATTAGCCAGGTTCAGTGCTATAAGTGTAGGCAGATGGGCCACTACTCCAACGCTTGCCCAGAGAGCAAGAACGGTAATGGAAATTCTGGAGTCAGCAAGCCAAACCCCTTCCAAAAGGGTCATGTTAACCATGTTAATGTGGAGGAGGTTTATGATGAACCTGATGCCGTGATTGGTAAGTTCTTGATTAATTCGGTACCTGCACTTGTTCTTTTTTATTCTGGTGCATCGCATTCATTCATCTCATGGGTATTTGTGGATAAACATAAGTTGCCTACCGTAGCAATTAAGTCACCTATTCTAGTAAGTTCTCCGGGGGCTGAGATGGCAGCAAGTTTGCGATGCTTTCAGATGCCTTTATCCATTGGGAAGCATGTTTTTCCCACAGATTTGGTTATATTGAAGTCACAGGGTATTGATGTTATTTTTGGTATGGACTGGTTGACTAAGTATAAAGGTCTTATTGATTGTGCCAGTCGATCTATTACTCTCAGTGCACCAGGAGGTAAGAGGATTAGATATGTATGTAAGTATAAGCATAATCAGGTGCAAGTGAACTCTCTTAAGGGGGGTAGTCTGGAAGATGTGCCAGTTGTGAGGGACTACCCAGATGTGTTTCCAGAGGAGTTGCCAGGTATGCCACCAGACAGAGATATTGAGTTTCTTATTGATTTAATACCAGGCACCGGACCTACTGCAAAGAGACCGTATAGAATGCCTCCTCAGGAGTTGGAGGAATTGAAGAAGTAGATAAGGGAATTGCAGGAACAAGGATTTATTCGCCCAAGTTCATCACCTTGGGGAGCTCCAGTTTTGTTTGTGGAGAAGAAAGATGGTACCTTGTGGATGTGTGTTGATTATCGTTCTCTGAATGAGGTAACCTTTAAGAATAAGTATCCCTTGCCTATGATAAATGATTTGTTTGACCAGTTGGAGGGAGCAACTGTGTTTTCTAAGATTGATCTTCGTTCTGGTTATCATGAATTACAGATTCGTGAGCAAGATATTCCAAAGACTGCTTTTACTACGAGCTATGGGTTGTATGAATATACTGTTATGTCATTTGGATTGACTAACGCTCCTGCATACTTCATGAATATGATGAACAAGGTGTTTATCGAGTACTTGGATAAATTTGTGGTTGTTTTCATTGATGATATATTGGTGTTCTCCAAGAATAAGCAAGAGCATGAGGTACATCTGCGTTTGGTGATGGAGAAGCTGAGGGAACATCAGTTGTATGCCAAGTTCAGCAAATGTGAATTTTGGCTGGATGAGGTAGCATTCCTTGGACATGTTGTGTCATGTAATGGAGTTGCAGTTGATCCATCTAAGGTTGCTGCAGTTACAGAGTGGGAGGCACCCACAACAGTTGGGGAGATTCGCAGCTTTTTGGGCCTTGCAGGTTATTATAGGAGGTTTATTGAGAACTTTTCTAAAATTGCAAAGCCTATGACTGAATTGTTGAAGAAGGAGAAGAAGTTTGCTTGGACTGATGAATGTGAAGCCAGCTTTCAGGAATTGAAGTAGCGTTTGGTTACAACACCAGTCTTAATTCTTCCTGATATACATAAGGACTTCCAGGTATATTGTGATGCTTCTCGTCAGGGACTTGGGAGTGTTCTGATGCAGGAAGGTAAAGTTGTTTCATATGCTTCACGTCAGCTTAAGAATCATGAGCATAATTATCCTACACATGATTTGGAGTTAGCCTCAGTTGTGCAAGCATTGAAAACTTGGAGGCAGTATCTTATTGGTAATCATTGTGATATATTTACTGATCATAAGAGCTTCAAGTATATTTTTACTCAGAAAGATTTGAACCTCAGGCAGAGGAGATGGTTGGAGCTTATTAAGGATTATGATTTGAATGTGCAGTATCATCCTGGTAAGGCTAATGTTGTTGCTGATGCATTGAGTCGTAGGAGCCATGTTAATGTAGTTGATATTAATGATATGCCACAAGAGTTATGTGATCAGTTCAGGGATCTCAGGTTGGAGATGGTTCCTAAGGGATATTTGGCAGCACTTGAGGTAAAGCCTACTTTGCTTGATAGGATCACGAAAGCTCAAAAGGATGATAAAGAGATTGCTGCAATAAAAGAGAATATGACTAAAGGTAAGGCAGAAGGTTTCCATGAGGATGAACATGGGGCCATATGGTTTGAGAAGCGTGTTTGTGTACCGCAAGATGCATACATCAGGAAATTAATTCTTCAGGAGGCACATGATTCACCTTATTATATTCACCCAGGTAATACTAAGATGTATTTGGACTTGAGGGAAAGATTTTGGTGGCCTAGCCTGAAGAGGGAAATTGCTGGATATATTGCTACATGTGATGTGTGCCAGAGAGTTAAAGCAGAACATCAGAGGCCAGCAGGTTTGTTACAGCCATTGCCTATACCTGAGTGGAAATGGGATCAGATTGGTATGGATTTCATTACAGGTTTACCCAGGACTCGGTCAGGTTATGATTCTATTTGGGTAATTGTTGATCGTTTGACTAAAGTTGCTCACTTCATTCCGGTAAAGACTACTTATACCAGTGCTCAGCTAGCTAAAGTTTATATGTCAAAAATTGTTTGTCTGCATGGAGTTCCAAGGAAGGTAGTGTCTGATAGAGGCACTCACTTCACCTCTAAATTTTGGCGTCAGTTGCATGAATCCTTGGGCAGCAGGCTGGAGTTCAGTACAGCTTTCCATCCACAGACTGATGGGCAGACAGAGAGGGTAAATCAGATTTTGGAGGATATGTTGAGAGCTTGTGTTTTGGACTATGGGTCCAGTTGGGATGATAATTTACCTTATGCAGAGTTCTCATATAATAACAGTTATCAGGCTAGTCTGAAGATGGCACCGTTTGAGGTATTGTATGGCAGGAAGTGCAGGACACCGTTGATGTGGGATGAGGTTGGAGAGCGACAGTTCTTTGGACCAGACTTGATCAGAGATGCTGAGGAGAAGGTCAAGCTGATTCGTGACAGGTTGAAGATAGCACAATCCAGATAGAAGAGTTATGCAGATGCAAAGCGCAAAGAGGTGACGTATGAGGTAGGAGACCGTGCATATCTTCGAGTTTCACCACTTCGTGGAATTAAGAGGTTTGGAATTAAGGGTAAGTTAGCACCACGTTTTGTGGGGCCGTACACGATCATGGAGCGTAGAGGAGAGCTAGCTTATCAGCTGGAGTTGCCAGAATCTTTGTCTGGAGTTCATGATGTGTTTCATGTATCTCAGTTGAAGAAGTGTCATGCAGAGATGATGGATGTTCCATTGAGGGACACAGTGCCACTTGATGCAATTCAGTTGGAGAGTGATTTGACATATGAGGAGAAACCTATTAAGATTCTGGAGACAGCAGAGAGAGTTACTCGCACCAAGAGAATTAAGTTATGCAAGGTTCAGTGGGATCATCATACGGAGGAAGAAGCTACCTGGGAACGAGAGGAAGATCTCAGGCAGGAGCACCCACACCTATTTCCTAGCCAGCCCGAATCTCGAGGGCGAGATTCATCTTAAGGAGGGTAGGTTTGTAACATCCCAATTTTCCTAATTTGGATGTTAATAGATCATTCACTTGCATATCATATTTTTATTGCATTATTTGTCTTTCTGCAATATTATTTTCATTATGCAACTAAAGGCAATTTATTGGAGTGGAGATAACATGACTTCTCCCCTGTTTTAAAAATGTTCATAATGTGCAGAATATTGTTACCAGTCCATCTATTATGTTCTGGCATTTTTCATTTGCTCAAAAGTATTTATTTTTGAGTTTTATTTGCTGTTTGAGTGGCCAAATGCATCAAAATGATTTTACAAAATTGCATTAGCTTTGGAACTAGTGTTCCTGTAGTTTATAATTGTAGAGCTATTTTTACTGTGTGTCTAGGTATTTTTATTTAGATTTTATATTGTGTTTTTGTATTTTATTTATTTTGTTTTGCTGCTGGTTGTTTAAAAAGAAAAAGAAGCGAGCCGGCCGGCCAGCCAGCTAGCCAGCGGCCCAGCCCACCACGCAACGCAGCGCAGCGCACTGGGCGGCCCAGCAGCCAGCCCAGCCGCACCACACCACCGCGGCCCAGCTTTCCCCACGCGAAGCGGTGCGCATCGCACGCCCGCACCCGACCCGCTCTCCCTCTCACTGACCAGCGGGGCCTGCCTCTGTTCCTCTTCCACCCCGAGCCAGACGCCGCACGCACACGCGCACCCGAGCACGAGCCCGAGTCGAACTCGAGCATCGGGCCACCCCGCGCACGCCCGAGACGTCTAGGGCGTGCCCAAGGCCTCGAGGAAGCCCCACGCCCCTTCTGCGATCTCTCCAGCCGCCGCATGAACGCAACCACGCGTTTTAAATCTCGCCACGGAACCCACTGTTCGCCGCCGTTCATCGCCTCTTTCCGTCGCCGCAAGGACCATCCAAACCCCTCCGAGTACTTGTTTCGATTCACCACTCATCTGGGAACCTCTCTGACATCTTCTCGCCGCTCGAAGCATAGACAATCGACGGGAACGAGCTCGTCGCCGCCGCCGGATGACCGCCGCAGTTCACCTCGTCGTCACCGCCTCTACGGACCGCCCCACCGCCGTCCGACACCACCACCACCTGCGCCACTCCACGCCGCATCCGCCCATCTCTTCACCTTCACCGGAGACCCACCGGAGAAGCCCCGCCGTCGACGTCCGACCGCCGCCGCTGTTTTCTTTTGTCGCGTGGTGAGTAAAACACCTGGGTCAACCACGAACTGCCACGTGGCAGATACTACAGGAGTTGTGCACAGTCCAGGCTGTTTCTGTTGCTTTCGTTTTATTTTTTAGATTTTATTTCCTCAAATCTTTAAATAGCCATATCTCTTATTCTGTATATCCAAATTAGGTGATTCTTTTTCCTGTGCACTCACAAAATTCATCTCTTCATCACAGTACCAATTTTGCACATGTTTGCACAATTCAAATTTGAATTCATTTGAATTTGAATTATACCTTCCGGAGGCCGTATCTTTTAAACTGTTTATCGGAATCAAGCGATTCTTTTTGCATTGTGATCGTAGTGATGTGTAGGTGATCTGTACATGTTGTTTTGTTGTTGTTGTTGAATTTTATAATGATTTTCTTGCTGTTGGCTTTATTTTGATTTCTTTGGAGTTTCGGTGATTGATTTGTTATATTGTGTGAAACGTGTAGATTGTCCGGAGTGCGACGCGAGCTATTGTCAGGAGTGTGACCTTTTGAACCAGAACCAAGGCAAGTTACATGTTGATCATCCTTTACCTATTGTTTTCTATGCATTGTAGGTTATGCCACACTATAAACTTATGCATTATAGGATTGTTATAATTTGAGCTATATTGTTGAACTATCTCCCGTCTTTTGCAAATCGTGGTAGGTATAGTTTTGCTATGCTTGTAGACGGGGTTGGTTCCTGTATATATTGAGCTTTTGTGAGGATTATTAATATTTAACAAACTGAGTAGTAATTCAGGACTTAACTCACCTCTGGGCGGAAGTGGTATTGATGGGTGGTCTTAAGAACATCATGGTTTATACCCTCTGAATGTAAGTGGACGGCCGCCCAGGCTCAAAAAGATCAGACAGACTTAATGACTAGTAGCTTCCATGCGCGACCACTAGGTAAATGGGCTCTGGCTTACTTGAGTAGGTTGTGGGATCCTCACCCAGGTATGCTAGCAGATGTAGATTTGGATAGGTGTACCGGCTGCCGGGGGTGGAGGTGACTAATTCTGAAAGGCTTCCTCTCAATCTTCGGGTTGAGTCTAGTGGGTAAAGTGTGCAAAACTCTGCAGAGTAATAAAACTAATCATGATTAGTCGTGCCCCCGGTTATGGGTAAATTTGAGCGACTATGCCATTACAGTTGTTGGATGATCTTGACAGATGTGACACTTAATAATATTTGTGGGCAACTTAATAAATGGGTAGGTTGGAGTTGATTTTGCCAACTCAACCTTGTGCATTCAATGGTAGTAATAAAATAACTAAATGAAAAATTGACTATTTATTAGGTAGTTATGAGGACAAAATCAGCTTTCTACAAAATAAACCCCCAAGCCTTCCTTTGTTGTTCTATGCATATACATGTAGGTCTGCTTTATTACTTCTCCTGTGTAACTTGCCAATACATTCAATGTATTGACCTATACGGCTGCAACGTCTCATGTTGCAGGATTTTCAGACGAGGAGTAAGGTACCGTTAGGGTCGCGAGTCTGCACTCAGCATCGCCAGTTGGGCTATGATGGGACTCATCGTTATTTTCTGCTACTTTCCGCTGTGTGATGGAATAATAGCTAGCCATGAGCTATGCAGATTGTTTTATTTCATATACTCTATATCATACGTTGTAATAAATGATGCACTTGTATTGTGGTATTCATCTATACTGTGTGTGCTAGCGAGTTCGATCCAGGGACTAGCACGGTAAGCACAGAGACTCAAATCCTTCGAGGTTTGGTCATTACAATAAGGCTTGAACTTATCACCAGCAAATACATCTGCTAAAAATTCTTTTTTAGTAGTAGCATAATTTCTCTGGGCACTGTCTAGAGTTTTACTAGCATATTTAATAACATTCAATTTCTTATCAACTCTTTGTCCTAGAACAACACCTACATCATAACCACTAGCATCACAAACAATTTCCAAGGGTAAATTCCAGTCAGGTGGCTGGAGAATAGGTGCAGAGATCAAGGCTTTCTTAAGTATTTCAAATGCTTCTACACAATCATCATCAAAGACAAAAGGAATATCTTTTTGTAAGAGGTTAGTTAGAGGCCTAGAGATTTTTAAGAAGTTCTTAATGAACCTCCTATAAAACCCGGCATTACCAAGGAAACTTCTTGTACCTTTGATGTCCTTGGGACACGACACCTTTTCAATAACATCAACTTTAGCTTTACCAACTTCAATACCTCTTTCAGAAATTTTATGCCCCAAGACAATACCTTCATTAACCATAAAGTGGCACTTTTCCCAATTCAAGACAAGATTAGTTTCTTCACATCTCTGCAAAACTCGATCAAGGTTGCTCAAGCAATCATCAAAAGACGTTGCATAAACGAAAAATTCATCCATGAAAACCTCAACAGTCTTTTCACAAAAATCAGAGAATATAGGCATCATGCATCTTTGAAAGGTAGCAGGTGCATTACATAAACCAAAAGGCATACGTCTATAACCAAAGGTGCCGAAAGGGCAAGTAAAAGTGGTATTTTCTTGATCCTCTTTTGACATAGGTATTTGAGAGAAACCAGAATAGCCATCTAGAAAGCAAAAATGAGTATGTTTGGATAATCTTTCTAGCATTTGATCAATAAAAGGTAAAGGGTAACGATACTTTTTAGTAGCGTTATTTAATTTCCGGAAATCAATTATCATTCTATAGCCTGTAACTATTCTTTCTGGGATCAATTCATCTTTATCATTAGGAACAACAGTAATACCTCCCTTCTTAGGGATACAATGGACATGACTTACCCACTTACTATCAGCAACTGGATAAATTATACCTGCCTCTAGAAGCTTTAGTATTTCTTTCCTTACCACTCCTTTCATCCTAGGGTTTAATCTTCGTTGATGATCAACAACCGGTTTAGCATCTTTCTCCAATTTTATTTTGTGTTGACATAGAGTGGGACTAATGCCCTTAAGATCATCAAGAATATATCCAATGGCAGCACGGTGCTTCTTCAGAGTTTTCAATAATTTCTCTTCTTCCTGCTCTGAAAGGTTAGCACTAATAATAATAGGATATATCTTCTTTTCATCGAGATAAGCATACTTAAGAGTATCAGGTAATGGTTTGAGCTCAAACTCGGGATCACCCTTGGGTGGAGGAGGATCCCCTAGAATTTCAACAAGCAAGTTGTGTTTCAATAAAGGTCCATGTTTAAAGAATATTTCATATATTTCCCTTCTCTCATTCATATACATATCATTTTCATGGTCTAGAAGATATTGTTCTAAAGGGTCGTTAGGAGGCACATCAATAGAAGCAAGACCAATAATTTCATCCTTACTAAGCAATTCTTTATCATGGGGTTGTCTACAAAATTTAGCAAAGTTAAAATCATGAGACATATCCCCTAAACCAATAGTAACAATAGCCTTTTTGCAGTCTATCTTAGCATTAACAGTATTAAAGAAGGGTCTACCAAATATAATGGGGCAAAAGTCATCTTCTGGGGAACCAAGAACAAGAAAATCGGTAGGGTATTTAACTTTCCCACACAAGACTTCAACATCTCTAACAATCCCCATTGGTGAAATAGTATCTCTATTGGCAAGCTTAATTGTAACATCAATACCTTCTAACTCAACAGGTGCAATATCATGCATAATTTCTTCGTATAAGGAATGAGGTATTGCACTAGCACTAGCACCCATGTCACATAAGCCATGATGGCAATGATCTCCTATTTTAACAAAAATAACAGGCATGCCTATAACAGGTCTATGTTTATTTTTAGTATCGGGTCTAGCAATTCTTGCAGGTTCATCACATAAGTAAATAACATGCCCATCAATATTATCGACCAAGAGATCCTTAACCATAGCAATACTAGGTTCAAATTTATTTTGCTCAGTGGGTGTAGGTGTTCTAGTATTACTCTTACGAACAACAGTTGAAGCTTTAGCATGATCCTTTATTCTAGCAGGGAAGGGTGGTTTCTCAATATAAGCAGTAGGAACAATAGGATCAACATTATAAGTGATAGTCTTTTCTTCAACTTTAACAGGTTCAACTACTTTTACTTCAATGGGAGGATGATACTTAAACCACTTCTCCTTAGGGAGATTAACATGAGTAGCAAATGGTTGACAGAAAGAAGCTACTATCTCAGAGTCAAGTCCATATTTAGTGCTAAGTTTACGGAAAACATCGGTATCCATAAAAGATTTATCACAATCAAACTTAGGTGTTATACCTGACTCCTTACCTTCGTCAAGATCCCAATCTTCAGAGTTGCATTTAATTATTTCCAATAAATCCCATTTGAATTCAATAGTCTTCATCATAAAAGAACCAGTGCAAGAAGTATCGAGCATGGAGCGATTATCAAGAGAAAGCCGAGCATAGATATTTTGAATAATGATTTCTCTTGAGAGCTCACGATTGGGGCATGAATATAACATTGACTTAAGCCTCCCCCAAGCTTGAGCGATGCTTTCTCCTTCGCGAGGCCAAAAATTATATATATAATTACGATCACGATAAACCTGATGCATAGGATAGAACTTCTGATGAAATTCCAATTTCAACTGGTTGTAGTTCCAGGATCCAATATCATCGCATAGCCTAAACCATGTCAATGCCTTTCCCTTCAAAGATAAAGGGAAGACCTTCTTCTTGATAACATCCTCGGGCATACCTGCAAGCTTAAATAATCCACAAATTTCATCCACACAGATTAGGTGCAAATCGGGATGCAATGTTCCATCTCCTGTAAAGGGATTACCTAGATGTTTCTCTATCATACTCGATAGCAGCTGGATGGGCATCGCAGGCCGCCCGGGGTAGGAAAGGGCGATGTGGCGGCTGCGGGTGGAGGGACGGGTGGCATCCAGTGGTTGGGCAGGCGCATAATTCGAGGTAGGGCTCGGGTTTTGAGAATAGGAAGGCTAGAACCTTCTTAAATATGCACAGGGTTAGGGTTAGGGGGTTTTGAGGGTTTCAGGACCCTCTGATGACGATCAGACGGCTCCGGGCGAACGAGGGGGTAGCTGGGTCATAGGTGGTCTGTCGCTATGTGAGAAGGTTTGGGCTGAGATGAGAAGAAGGATGGCAGCCCGGCACAGGTTTTCGGAGCACTGAAAACGTCCGACAATTTTCTGGCTATAGCACCGCTATAGTTTAACTGTTCGGGTAATTAAACAAGCTTCTAATGCGTCGAAATTTAGCACACAGTCTACCTACAGTATAACAAGACCGCACGCCAACATTCACCCCATTTCGATAATGTTTTTATCCCACTTACAAAATAATATTTTGGAGATGCCACGGGTGCCTGCGAGTGTGGTTGGTCTTGAACCAGTCAATGAATGGGATGGGAAGAAGCAGCAACTATGACGGATGCAAGTTTTGAAAAGAATGACGAAACGGAGTGCCGATGGAGTGCAAATGATGCGGCGATGAATGCAACAAACAATTGAAACACGCAACACCATCGCAAATAATTAGAAGGCAACTAGAGCATCGGTTCTGGGGTGTCACAAAGCATCACCTGCACATGCAATTCTAAGAGTATATAAGCGGAAAGTAAAACATTGCACATGTAAGTAAAGGAGGGGTTTGGATATTTTGAACAAAGTGAAGACACGATGATTTTTGTCGTGGTTCAGATAGGTGGTGCTATAGTACGTCCGCTTTGATGGAGACTTCAACCCACGGAGGGTAACGGTAGCGCGAGTCCACGGAGGGCTCTTGTGACGCCCCGAGACCGATTGGCCAGGTGTCATCCTCCTATTCGTTGTCGTTGCCATGTCATCTGCTTGCGTGTTGCATTTTTCCATGTCATCATGTGCACTGCATCTGCATAATTTTCAAAACTTGCATCCGTCTGAGTCCGCCCATCCGTTCCGTTGTCCGTTCTAAGCCCAGACACACTCGCGCGCGTCCGCGGCACCTCCGAATTTTTATTTTATAAGTGGCCGGAAAATGTTCTCAGAATGGGTTGAAACTTGGTGTGCGGTCTTAGTATAGTGTAGGTAGACCGCCTGTCAAATTTCGTCCCATTCAGAGCTCGTTTGATAGCCAAACCGTTAACCCTATAGCGGCAATATAGTCAGACAAACGTCTGACGTTTTCGGTCTCCGAAAACCCCCGCGGGCCTCTCTCTCTTCTCTCCCCGCAGCCCACCTCCTCTTCACAGCCACTAAACCAGCCCACCTAGTCCTGCCTAGACCCCCTCCGCTCCGGTGCTGTTGGATCCCGATCAAAGGGCTCCGAAACGCTCCAAACCCCACCAAACCCTACCCCCTACCCTATTTAAACAACCCCCCCTTGCCAAATTTGGCCTCCCCTACCTCTTCCCCTACCTCCAGCCACCTCGCACCTAATATTCTGCGTCGCCCCACTCCTTGGCCGCCACTTGGTGTTGTGCCATGATGACTGATACGTCCAAAACGTATCTATAATTTCTGCTTGCTCCATGCCTCTTTTGGGTGATATTGCTATGATATTTATACACTTCCATACACTTTTGATCATATTTGGACTAACCTATTAACTCAGTGCACCCCAGTGCCAGTTTCTGTTTTCTGCTGTTTTGTATTTCAGGTTTTCCCATTACGAAAACTGCCAGAAAAATCCCGGAAAAATTATATAAAAAATCAGCGTTCCAGAAGCTTCCCGGTAGCCGAAGTAGGGCCGGAGGGGGGCCACCAGGGCTCCAGAGGCCCTGGTGGCGCGGCCCCCCTCCTAGCCGCGCCGGGGGGGCCGCCTGGGCCCCCCAGGCCTCCGCTGATGCCCCCCTTTGGCATATATTTATATCGTGTCCCGAAACCCTCGAGACGGGAACCCTTTTTCGCGATCTCATCTCTGTTCCACCGCCGCCACGCTTCCAAGATCGGGAGCACCAGGAGAACTCTTCCCGGCACCCTACCGGAGGGGAGGATCACCATCGGGAGCCTCTCCACCACCATGGACGCCTCCCGGATGAGTTGTGAGTAGTCTCCCTTGGACCATGGGTCCATGACCAGTAGCTATGTGATGTTCTCCTCCCGTTCTTGTGCTTCACTAATTAGACCTCGTGAGCTGCCCTACATGATCGAGGCACATATGTAATCCTTATGCTGTTGCTATGTTGAGTTTGCTGGGATCCGATGGATTGTGAGATTATGTTCAGATTGTGTTTGAGTAATATATTTGATCTACCTCTTTTATATTTATGTTCGTAAGTAATTCTTGCATGTTCTCCGTTGTTATTTATTGCTTTGGCCAAGTAGTAGGTAGTGACTCCAAGAGGGAACGTTATGCTTGATTGTGGGTTCATGCCCCTCGATGACTAGCTTGAGTGACAGAAACATGAGTCTAGGGGATGTGCTGTTGCCACAAGGGGGAAAACAACGGTGCTTGTGCCCGCGGGTGCAAGGATTGTTTACTTTACGCAAAGTTCTTTTTAATGCAGTTGTCTGTTGCTTTGAGTTTACACTATGGGTGGGACTCGCAACTTAATACCAGCGAGATGTTCTGGATAGATATCTCAAGGTGGATGATTAGTAGTAGATGCAGATGGATTTCGGTCTACTTGCCTTGGCGTACCGCCCATGCTTTGAACCTCTACCTTTCTTGCAACATAGTTAGCATTGGTTTGCGCACATAATTCTGTCAATTGCCCAGCTGTAATTCGTTTAGCTCACATAGCTGTTTTATCGTCTTTTGGGAGAGAGACATCACTAGTGAACATCATGGGACTCCGGTCCATATTACCATCATTGATCACATCCGCTATTTACTTTCCGCTTTTTACTTACTATTTGCAGCAATACCTATCACTATTATCACTTGCGTTTGATCCTTTGTAAACGACAAGGCCGGAGGGATTGACAACCTCTCTGTACTCGTTGGGAGCAAAGTTATTTGTATCTGTGTGCAGGTCCACGTTGATTGCTAATATCTGGCGCCGTTAGCAGTTGACACCTTCTTGTTGAAACTGGGAGTCTCAGGGGAAATCGATCCTTGGTATCTTTGCCAAGGGAACACTTCCGCTACACTGCATCTCAAACCTTCCACTTGGTGTAACCAACGAGGGGCAAGAAGCCATCAAGCAAAGTTTTCTGGCGCCGTCACCGGGGACTCCACTCTTCAGTATAGGGGGGTTGCATGCTATCTTTTTCCTTTGCTTTTTAGTCTTGTTAGTTTACCTTTCAGTTTTTTGCTTTAGTATCTTTTATCGAAAATCACAAAAATAGTTATCTTGCTTGCTTGCTACTATGGGTTCCACCGAGAACACCAAGTTGTGTGACTTCACTAGTCACAACAACGATGACTTTATCTGCACACCTATCACTACACCTGCCACTTCAGCACCTTCGTATGAAATTAAACCTGCTTTACTGAACCTAGTTATGAAAGATCAATTCTCCGGTGCTGGAGATGATGCTGCTTTACACTTGAACAACTTTGTTGAACTTTGTGATATGCAAAAGTACCGAGAAGTAGACAGTGATATTGTTAAGCTTAAGCTTTTTCCTTTCTCCTTGAGAGGAGGAGCTAAAATTTGGTTTCAGTCTTTGCCTAGAAATAGCATAGATTCATGGGACAAGTGCAAAGATGCTTTTATTGGAAAATACTATCCACCTGCTAAAATTATCCAACTAAGAAGTAACATAATGAATTTTAAACAATTGGATAATGAACACGTTGCCCAAGCTTGGGAACGTATGAAATCTCTTATCAAGAACTGCCCTACTCATGGTTTGACTACTTGGATGGTTATCCAAACTTTTTATGCAGGCTTGAACTTTACCTCGCGGAACTTGTTAGATTCGGCCGCGGGAGGAACCTTTATGTCAACTACACTTGGTGCTGCCACGAAGCTTCTCGATGAGATGATGACCAACTATTCCCAATGGCACACCGAACGCGCTCCAACAGGTAGGAAGGTAAACTCTGTCGAGGAGATTTCCTCCCTAAGTGAAAAAGCTGACTTGATCATGTCCCTACTTTCCAAGCAATGTTCTATTGATCCTCGTGATGATCCTTTAAATTCTGTGATTGCTCATGCTTATAGGAGTAATTTTGGTAGCAATCCTAGACCGTTCCCCTCTAATTCCTATGGGAACAACAATGCTTATCCTAGCACCAAGAACTCCACCCAAAAAGATAGAGACTTACCTGGTTATGAGAAACTTCTAGAAATAGAGAAGGCCACTAAGAATTACATGCACACCCAATATGAACAAAACAAAACCTTCTCGAGGCAATTAAATGAGCATACTGCTATCTTGCAAGACATTAGTAGACAATTAGAGAGCCTAAATATTGAGATTTCTAACCTCCAGACTAGGCTCACTATCACTGAGACCCAAGTTTCCAATATCTCCCACACACAAGCCACTTTGATAAACCAAATGGCGGCTAAACCCGAAGTGGTTGCACCCCTAAGGGAGGAAGAAGATAGAATTAAGAGCCTTCCTACCCACCACATTGTTGTTACTATCCAAGTTGTTGAGGATATCCAAACTCTTAGCACCCAATGCACTCCTGGTCCCATTGGACCTATTAATGGTGATGCTATGACTATAGAAACTACCAAACAAGTGAACCTAAAGGACACCACTACCACTTTACTTGATAGTAGTGATCTTGATTTTGCAATTGCACTCTTACCGAAGTTATTGATTTCCTTCACAAGATGTCTAGAGATCCCCGCACTAGCACGCTTAACCTTGCCTTCACAGAGCATATCACTAATGCTCTTATCAAAGCTAGGGAGGAGAAACTTAGAGTAGAAGCCTCCATACCTAGAAAGCTAGAAGATGGTTGGGATCCTATGATTAAAATTAAGTTGAATAACTTCTCTTGCTATGCTTTATGTGATGCTGTAGCTAGTACCTCCATTATGCCCAAAAGACTATATGATATGCTTAAATTGAAACCTTTTGATTCTAGTTCTTTTGGTGTTCGTCTCGTTGATTCTTCCATAAAGAAACCTTTGGGGAGGATCGACGATGTTCTTATCATTGTCAATGACAATTATGTTCCCGTTGATTTTACTATTATGGACATTGAATGTGAACCTTCTTGTCCAATTATTTTGGGACGTCCTTTTCTACGCACCGTTGGTGCTATCATTGACATGAAAGAGGGGAATATAAAATTCCAATTTCCTCTCAAGAAAGGGATGGAACACTTCCCTCGAAAGAAGATTAAGTTACCTTTTGAGTCCGTTATACGGGCTAGCTATTCTTTTACTCTTGATAAAACTTGATCTCTATGCATTATGCCTAGCTTAAAGGCATAAAAGAAAGCGCTTTTGGGAGGCAGCCCACATGAATAAAATTTTATTTTGCTTTTGTTGTGTCTTGATGTTGTTACTACAGTAGCATCATCATTGTATCTTTGCTTTTCAATTTTGTGCCAAGTGTAACCTCTGATTGCAAGAAAGTTCAAAAGTTGTGACGTGCTGTCCAGGAAACAGATTATGTCCTTGGATAGAAAAATTCATATAAAATCAATAGATCATTATTTTGGTCTGAATGTTTTCGACAGCATGCTCTATACAATTGTCTTTCGTGCGTCTGTTCTGAGTTTTTTTATTAGAGTTGCAGAAGTGCCCCGAAAAAATCATTTACTACCTGCTGTTCTGTTTTTCACAGATTCTGTCATGTTTTGTCTTTCCTTCATTTTGCAAACCTTGAGCTTGCTTTTTCTTTGCAAAAACCTTTTGGCAATCTTGAGAAACAGTAGACCTTCAAGAATATCCTTATTTCCAGCAAGGAACAATTATTTTATTATGGGTACTAACCTCGCTAATCAGATTATGATGAGTTATGTATGAAGTGAGTTTTCAAGTGTGCGAGGGAAGATGATAAAAAGATTCAGGAGTGTCAGACGCTCAAGCTTGGGGATGCCCCCATGCACCCCCAAGAAATATTCAAGGAGACTCAAGCGTCTAAGCTTGGGGATGCCCCCGTGCATCCCCTTCTCCATCAACATTATCAGTTCGTCTTTCGTTCCACTATATTTTTATCACTTCATGTGTTATGTGCTATGCTTGGAGCGTCTTGCTTTTAGTTTTCCTTTTTAGTTTTCTTTAGCTTTTCATAACGAGTCGGAACTCAGCTTTCTTTATGTGGGAGAGAAACACGCTCCACTTCTACCTAGAACATAACATATAATTTTCATGTCTATCTTTGCTGTGTGTGTTCTTTGTCTTTTAATAGCTACTATCATGCTTAGCTCTTAGTTTTCATGCTTATCTTTTTAAAGATCTTTTGTTTAGTTGGTTGCTTGAACTCTCTTTATTTATCATGATTATCTTATTAAGAGAGTTTGCTTCTGTTGCATGGTTGATATGTCTATGATAAAAATGCTACGTGCATAATGGTGCTTAGTAGTTCATGTTTTCTTATGGTTAGTCTCAAATAGCTGGGGGGTTCCCAATGTGTTATTGGAGTACCAACATGATTTGTTTGCCTATGATGTGGTATGGTTTAGTAATATCTTCCTTCAAGAATTTATTTTGATTGACTTGGCGTATGCTCACGCATATTTAAGACTGTAAAGAAAGTCTGTCAAGCCTTGATGATCTTTTGTTTCTGAGTAGCGATATAACTTCCATGCCTGATTCAATGTTGCTTTGTCGCTCTGCATGATTATGACCGTCATTGCTCTCTTAGTTGGTCGCTCCCAGTCTTTTGCTAACCTTCGCCTGTACTAAGCGGACTGACTGCTTGTGCATCCAAATTCTTTTAAACCAGTTATGCCATATGAGTCCACCATACCTTCCTACATGGTATTTACCTGCCATTCCTAACGGAGACTTGCATGTACCATCTCGAAATTATTCAAAAAAAATGCATTTCTGTTTTGTGCCTCTGTTTTAAGTTCATGAGGAAGTAGTAGTTAATTCATGATCTTTTTAAGTTGGACAAGCTTCACCCCGGGATTGCATGTCTAATGTGCAAACCCATAACACGAGAAGGAACTGGCATTGAGTGCGCCCGGCTCAAAATTAATATAACAAACAAACCCTCCTTCACGCTTTGTTCATGAGAAATCAGAAAACTTTGGCAGTGATAAACAACGGAGATTAAGAGGATGTGATCGTCCTCATTCGGGAGTCGTTCCTCGAAACTTGTCCATCTCAAGAAGTGATTGAGTTATCTGCTAGCATTCGTTGACGGAACATGCATAATCAAAAAATAATTATTACCTCTGTTTTTAAAACCAAGAGCTCTGGTACATGCTTTGTCTTTGTTTCCGACTAAGGGTTTTCAACCTTGCCAACAAAAGCCACGGTTCAAGAGTCTCCACCTTCTTTTAAAAGCACCAACTACTGAGAGCATGATTGTCATTCTGAGTGTAATGTGCATTGTCCCAAAGTAGCATTGTCTTTTGCATGATTATGATATCGTTTATTCTGAAATTATTGTATCTAGTCATCACTTAAACCTTGGAGGTGCCCCTGCATTTATGTTTTGCTTCACTAAAGGGGGCAAGCGAGATATCACTTTGTCATATTTGCACACCATGCTCATTACAAATCTATTTCATGTTTCAGTATCATGTTGTAAAACTTTCAGTTCTTTGTGATTTTCTCATGAGGCAACTTAATTACTACAGATTCATTGTCTCAGTAAGCTTTTGTCATATGACTATGAAAAGTCCTATATGGTTAATAGCATGTCACCACAGAAATTATTCTTGTTATCATTTACCTACTCGAGGACGAGCAGGAATTAAGTTTGGGGATGCTGATACGTCCAAAACATATCTATAATTTCTGCTTGCTACATGCCTCTTTTGGGTGATATTGCTATGATATTTATACACTTCCATACACTTTTGATCATATTTGGACTAACCTATTAACTCAGTGCACCCCAGTGCCAGTTTCTGTTTTCTGCTGTTTTTGTATTTCAGGTTTTCCCATTACGAAAACTGCCAGAAAAATACCGGAAAAATTATATAAAAAATCAGCGTTCCAGAAGCTTCCCGGTAGCCGAAGTAGGGCCGGAGGGGGGCCACCAGGGCTCCAGGCGCCCTGGTGGCGCGGCCCCCCTCCTGGCCGCGTCGGGGGGGCGCCTGGGCCCCCCAGGCCTCCGCTGATGCCCCCCTTTGGAATATATTTATATCGTGTCCCGAAACCCTCGAGACGGGAACCCTTTTTCGCGATCTCATCTCTGTTCCGCCGCCGCCGCGCTTCCAAGATCGGGAGCGCCAGGAGAACTCTTCCCGGCACCCTGCCGGAGGGGAGGATCACCATCGGGAGCCTCTCCACCACCATGGACGCCTCCCGGATGAGTACATGACCAGTAGCTATGTGATGTTCTCCTCCCGTTCTTGTGCTTCACTAATTAGACCTCGTGAGCTGCCCTACATGATCGAGGCACATATGTAATCCTTATGCTGTTGCTATGTTGAGTTTGCTGGGATCCGATGGATTGTGAGATTATGTTCAGATTGTGTTTGAGTAATATATTTGATCTACCTCTTTTATATTTATGTTCGTAAGTAATTCTTGCATGTTCTCCGTTGTTATTTATTGCTTTGGCCAAGTAGTAGGTAGTGACTCCAAGAGGGAACGTTATGCTTGATTGTGGGTTCATGCCCCTCGATGACTAGCTTGAGTGACAGAAACATGAGTCTAGGGGATGTGCTGTTGCCACAAGGGGGAAAACAACGGTGCTTGTGCCCGCGGGTGCAAGGATTGTTTACTTTACGCAAAGTTCTTTTTAATGCAGTTGTCTGTTGCTTTGAGTTTACACTATGGGTGGGACTCGCAACTTAATACCAGTGAGATGTTCTGGATAGATATCTCAAGGTGGATGATTAGTAGTAGATGCAGATGGATTTCGGTCTACTTGCCTTGGCGTACCGCCCATGCTTTGAACCTCTACCTTTCTTGCAACATAGTTAGCATTGGTTTGCGCACATAATTCTGTCAATTGCCCAGCTGTAATTCGTTTAACTCACATAGCTGTTTTATCGTCTTTTGGGAGAGAGACATCACTAGTGAACATCATGGGACTCCGGTCCATATTACCATCATTGATCACATCCGCTTTTTACTTACTATTTGCAGCAATACCTATCACTATTATCACTTGCGTTTGATCCTTTGTAAACGACAAGGCCGGAGGGATTGACAACCTCTCTGTACTCATTGGGAGCAAAGTTATTTGTATCTGTGTGCAGGTCCACGTTGATTGCTAATATCTGGCGCCGTTAGCAGTTGACACCTTCTTGTTGAAACTGGGAGTCTCAGGGGAAATCGATCCTTGGTATCTTTGCCAAGGGAAAACTTCCGCTACACTGCATCTCAAACCTTCCACTTGGGGTAACCAACGAGGGTAGAGAAGCCATCAATGACCCACAAGTGTAGGGGATCTATCATAGTCCTTTTGATAAGTAAGAGTGTGGAACCCAACGAGGAGCAGAAGGAAATGATAGGCAATTTTCAGTAAGGTATTCTCTGCAAGCACTGAAATTATCGGTAATAGATAGTTTTGTGATAAGGTAATTAGTAACGAGTAACAAGTGGCAAAAGTAAATAAGGTGCAACAATATGGCCCAATCCTTTTTTTAGCAAAGGACAAGCCTGGACAAACTCTTATATAAAAGAAAGCGCTCCCGAGGACACATGGGAATTATCGTCAAGCTAGTTTTCATCACGCTCATATGATTCGCGTTCGTTACTTTGATAATTTGGTATGTGGGTGGACCGGTGCTTGGGTACTTCCCTTACTTGGACAAGCATCCCACTTATGATTAACCTCTATTGCAAGCATCTGCAACTACAAAAGAAGTATTAAGGTAAACCTAACCATAGCATGAAACATATGGATCCAAATCAGCCCCTTACGAAGCAACGCATAAACTAGGGTTTAAGCTTCTGTCACTCTAGCAACCCATCATCTACTTATTACTTCCTTATGCCTTCCTCTAGTCTCAAACAATGGTGAAGTGGCATGTAGTCGACGTTCGCATAACACCACTAGAGGAAAGACAACATACATCTCATCAAAATATCAAACGAATACCAAATTCACATGACTACTTATCGCGAGACTTCTCCCATGTCCTTAGGAACAAACGTAACTACTCACAAAGCATATTCATGTTCATAATCAGAGGGGTATTAATATGCATAAAGGATCTGAACATATGATCTTCCACCGGATGAACCAACTAGCATTAACTACAAGTAGTAATCAACACTACTAGCAACCCACAGGTACCAATATGGGGTTTTAATACAAAGATTAGATACAATAGATGAACTAGGGTTTGAGATGAGATGGTGCTGGTGAAGATGTTGATGGAGATTGACCCCCTCCCGATGAGAGGATCGATGGTGATGACAATGGTGACGATTTCCCCCTCCCGGAGGGATGGTTCCTCGGCAGAACAGTTCCGCCGGAGCCCTAGATTGGTTCCGCCAAGGTTCCGCCTCGAGACGCCGGCGCTTCGTCCCGAAAGCTTCCTTTTGATTTTTTTCCGGGGCAGAAGACACCTTATACCAGAAGATGGGCATCGGGGGGCTGCCAGGTGGCCAACGAGGCAGGGGCCGCGCCCAGGGGGCACCCTCGTGGACGGTGGGTGGCCCCCCTTTGGTGCTTTCTTCGCCCGATATTTTTTATATATTCCAAAACTGGCTTTCGTGGAGTTTCAGGACTTTTTGAGTTGTGCAGAATTGGTCTCCAATAGTTGCTCCTTTTCCAGCCCAGAATTCCAGTTGCCGGCATTCTCCCTCGCTTGACCCCGCCGCCGTGGACCCCCGCCGGATCCCGCGCCTCCCCGCTCCCCTCGCTCGCCATCGTTCGACCCTCGCCGGTGTGCCTCCCTCACCGCCGCCGTACTCCGGCGTCGCGCCCCCACCGAGCCCCGCCAGCGCCCTGCCGCTGGCCGAAGCCCCTACTCCTCCCCGCTGGTGTCCTCCGCCCCATTGTCGTCGTCCCCTCCTCCGGTGGCTGTCCCGCCGTTCCCCATCGCCGGAGTCACCGGAGCCATTGCCTCTGCCTCGACCTCCTCGGCCCGAGCCACTGCAACGTGGGCCCAGCCGCCGGACATGTCCGGTCGGGCACGGACACGTCCGCCCCTCCACCCGAGATTGTTTTTTTCCTAAGTCTCGGAGTTTCTAACAACATGATGCATACTTTGAGTGATGATAACTTTGTGCATGTGTAACCAAATGAGGTGTATTATATGTTAAAATGTTCGTCTCTTGATGCTCTAGATGATGGTGTAGTTTGCATGCATGTTACTGTTCATTTAGATGCCTTAATCTTCGTTGCAAAACTGCTATGTGATGTTACTGTCCAGCCCTTGTTGTCTGTCAACAGCATGTATGCATGTTCAACATGGTGTAACTTTGTGCATGTTGGTCCAAATGGAGTGTATGATATGTCAAAATGCTCATCTAGTGATGCTCTACATGATGGTTACATTTGCATACATGTTAGGGTGCATTATTCCATGTTTATCTCTTTTGCAAAAGTGTATGTTGTTGTTAAGTGTTGAAACTGTTATAAGTTGTTGATTTGTCTTTTTCATATCGTTATGTCTGATTTTTATTTGAACATCATGTCAACATGTTTTAGAAGCACAATCATGTCGTCTTTGCTGTGGTGCAATCCACTTTTCATGTTATGGCTTGTGGTGAGTGCAACAAGCTTGCAAAGTGGCCTACTCACTGTTTGTTGTTTCCTGAGACTTGTTGAAAACTGCCAAGTGTGAAACTTTTATATCATGGTGCCATGTTTGCTTGATGCTACAGTCATATCCATGCATGTTTTGGAATGTCTAATGATCATGTCTTGAAGTCCATCTTATTGTCTATCCATCCATGCCCTTGTTTGTAATTATAGGTTGTTGAAGCTTGTCTCTTTCTTGCTCTGAAATTTCTATATAATGTTTCTGTCAGCCTGTTATTAGTAAGTTCAGTTTTGCCATGTGAATAGCTAGTGTTCTATGCATCCTATGAACATGTTCTTGCCATGAGTAGCTTCATAAACATGTCTTCTTGATGTTGGTTATATTCACATGATATTATATGCTTTGAGATGAGTTGCACAAGCTTGAACATGCCTACTTGTCGTTGTTGCAGCCATGTTCAGTTTATTTCAGTAAGTCTGTGAAACAATTATTATTTGCAATCTTGCCATGATGTTTTGAGCATGTTCTACTATGTGTTTGGCAGTAGCACAATGATCAAGTTTGTAGTGCTTGACATGTACACGCTTGCCATGCCCTTTGATGCCATGAAATGTTCCTGTAGCATGTTGTTTTAATGATTGCAAAGTGCCTAGTTGTTGTTTTTGGACGTTTGTTGTTATATCTTGTTTCATGTGTATGGGTTGAACCGTTGCTCCGTTTTGAGCATGTCCTATATGAAACTTGCTTGTTTTTGTGCATAGATGCATCATATCATGGTGTATACATGTTTGGAGTGTGTTTGCTTGTTGTTTGAATGCATCTTGCATTTTTGTCATGCTTAACTTGTTTTGCTCATATCTTCAAGGCCGTAGCTCCGAATTAAATGAACTTTATATGTAACTAGACTAGAATTTCGAGTAGATCATCATGGTGCATGTTAATTTGCTGTTTAATAGCTTTAACATAGGGATTGTTCAGATCTGAACCAATTTCGAAATTTGCATATGAGGACTTACTGGAATTGTTATATGTTGTTTCCGGCCTCATTTAAACTTGCTTGATTGTGTTGTTCTTCTATGCATCACCTCTTGCAATGTTTTGCATCATGTAGCCTTTTCATGCATCATACTTGGTTGAACATCTTGTCTTGTTTATGTGTTGTGTGTTTACCATGTTGTTTGCTTCTTCTCGTTAGTTCATGTTTTGTTGCAATCGTGAGGATTCGTTCGGCTACGCTTGGTTCATCTACGTGGCTTCTTCTTCGTCTTCTTCATGGACTCATTCTTCTTCCATGCGGGATCTCAGGCAAGATGACCGTCACCTTGGATCTCATTACTGTCATTGCTATGCTAGTTGTCTCGATGCTATCGCTATAGGTCGCGCTACCTATCTATTTGTTGTCAGCCTCTCCTTGTTGCCATGAAACACCCCCTAACCTTTGGCACCATCCCAGCAAACCATTGTTTGGCTATATTATCGCTTGCTCAGCCCCTCTCATAGCGTTGTTAGTTGCAGGTGAAGATGAAGATTGCTCCATGTCGGAACTTGGATACTTTGGGAATATCACAATATATCTACTATAATTAACACACCTATATACTTGGCAATGGGTGGAAGGCTTGGCCTTTTGCTCAGTGTTTTGTTCCACTCATGTCGCCTTAAGAACCGATAAACCGATGTTATGTTCCTTGATTTTGTGTTCCTAACGCGGTTGGGTATATGGGGACCCCTTGACAGTTCGCTTTGAATAAAACTCCTCCGGCAAGGCCCAACTTTGGTTTTAATTTGCCTCACAATAAAAACTGAATAAATTAATTAATTGCATAGGGGGGTCGCGTCCCCGGGTTCTTAATTATACATTATAGGGAGGGGTCAGTGCTGATGGTGTTGGTCCCAAATGGGGAGACTGCGGGACCACCGTGGGGAAACTTGAGGTTTGATTTTACCTGTAGGCTGACCTATCCGGACGTGGCCTGAGACGAGATACGCGCGTCTACTATCAGGGTGTCGGCACGCCGGGAGGTCTTGCTGGACTTGTTTTACCATTGTCGAAATATCTTGTGCACCGGGATTCCGAGTCTGATCGGGTTGTCCCTAAGATAAGGGGGTTTTACCTCTGCTGATCATGAGAGCTTGTGATGGGCTAAGTTGGGACACCCCTGCAGGGTTATGATCTTTCGAAAGCCATGCCCACGGTTATGTGGCAGATTGGAATTTGTTAATGCCTGGTTGAAGATAACTTGACAGAGGATTCGAAATAAAATACATCAACCGCGTGAGTAACCGTGATCATCTCTTTTCAATTTGAGAAGAGAACACGGTGGGGTTATGTTTGACTCGTAGGTAGTTCAGGATCTTTTAGCGATCATTACTAGTTTGCGACCGTTTGCGTAGATGCTCATCTTATTCTTGTACTCATAAGTTAACCACCATATAATGCTTAGCCGCTGCTGCAACCTCACCAATATCCCTTCCTTACCCATTAAGCTTTGTTAGTCTTGATACCCATGGTTATGGGATTGCTGAGTCCTCGTGGCTCACAGATACTACAACAATAGTTGTAGGTGCAGGTTTCCGCTGACTTGACATGAGAGCGATGCTACTTGTGTTGGAGTTCTTTCTTCTTCTTCTTCGACAGTCTTGGGATGGGTTCCTGGTCGGCAGTCTGGGATAGCAGGATGGATGTCGTTGTGCTTTTCATGTTTTTCATCCGTAGTCGGATGTCTTGTGATGAATTTTTGTATTCATGTGGAAGTTTGTATGACTTGTATGTATCCCCATCTATTTATGTAACGGTACGATGAAATGATATACATCTTGCTAAGCGCCCGAAATGCGATTGTGCCCCAATCACGAGTTCATCACGTGATCTGGATAGAATCGCATCTTGGGCATGACAAGTTGGTATCAGAGCCTCGACCGACCATAGGATCCCCCTTGATTGATCGTAGTTTGGCCGTTGTTGAGTCTAGAAGAAAACTATTTTGGAGTCTAGTTATATCGGAGAGTAGTAATTCTTTTTACTCCCCAGCCCCTTCGTCGCTCTGGTGAGGAATCTTGACGTAGGTGTTTTTAATTACTGCTTTTCCCCTTCAAATTTTTTAGAATCATGCAGTTAGGTTTCTGATCGTTATGATGTCAGCTCTTTTCATCCAGCGCACTTCTCTTCGAGTTGAGTTGACCCTTCTTTTCTTTTGCTAGTTCAATCCTTAGTTCTTTCCAACCGGTGTCTTTTTCACCGTTCGATGTGGTCTTTCTTTTTCCCACCAGCCCACCCTTTTTCTTCTCGGAACGGAGTCCTTAATCGAGTATCCATTCTATTCGTGTGAAGTCTCTTTATTCTTTCATTGGTGCTTTCAACTTGGTGAATTCTCGTCTAGTTCGTCATCCTTCTTCTCTTCTCCTCTCCGATGAATTCTCCTCTCGTTCGACATTCTTCATATCTTTCCTTTTCTGGTGGTTCCAATTCAATATGTATTCGGTGTTCATCATGTTCTTTTCCCTCGGCTCAGATGTTTCCAATTGCTCGTTTGCCTCTCGCCACTTAATTGTTCCGAAGTTCCGAAGAAATCTCAGGAGATTCGTTTGTGTGTTCCAATTAATTCGAGGTTGTCACCTCATTCGAGTTTTTCAAACGTTCTGGTGCATCATTCCTCATTCAAACATTCCTTTTCAACGGTGGTTTTTCTTCAGTGGGCCCTAACCCATAGGTCTTTTCCCAGTATCTTACCTAACTCTTCTAATATTTCCCGGAGTGTTTCGAAATTCTTTTGAAGTGTGACATAAGAATGGATTCCATCAGTCTTATACCTTCTCCAAGATCGCTTTCAATTCTTTTTATCGTTGGTTCAACCTTTCCTCTTCTCGTTCTTTCGGGGTATCTCAATAATTTTTGGTTGTGTTTCTCGTCGGCATTCTCATCATTTGAAGACCGAAGAAAAGTTTCTCTTAAATCTTGTCCGTGCTCTCGAAGATTCGTGGTTCTAGCTTCATGTTATCCTCTCGAATTATTCCGATTGTCATAAATTCTTATCTTTAACCATCCGGAGCATTTCAAGAATTGTTTCCATTGTGTTCCTCCGAACACCATCATTTCAGAAGATTTCTTCGTTCTCAATTTTCAACTTCATCCTCCAACTATTCTTCATTGATGCCTCTCATTCGTCTCTGTATTCTTTCGGTGCTTCGTCCAAGTATCATTTAATCAGTTCGCGATCTCTTTATTCTCTTCTATCTAATTTCCTCAAGCTCTTTAATTTTTTTTCTAATTCTTCCGTGGATTCATTCTCTTTTCTTCGTTCGTATTCTAATTCTTTCCGGTGATTCGTTCTCTTTCATCACTCGGTTTCAATTTTAGGTGGCTCGCTCAAGAGTTCTTTTCCTATTATCATATCAATTCATTCGTTTATTCCAATCTTACCGGTGGTTCATGAAGACTTCCTCAATTTTCACAATATATCCATCTTAATCAATTTCAACGCGAATAAGTGATATGCAAATCCATTCTTTCTCATCAGTTTAATTGATGAGGATAAGCATAACATAATTCTTATTCTTATTTCATCAAGTTGAGTAATTCCTTTCTTCAGAATTTGTTCATGATGAATAAATTCTAATCCCAAGTGTTTTCATCTTTTCTTTCTGGAGTTCATAGTTTCTCGGCCTTCTCATCGGAACCCCGTCTAAATCATTGCAAGGCTTTATTCTTATTATTTTCATCCTTCATCATCCTTTTGTTACCGGAGTTCTTCATGGTGGTTCTTCATGATTTAATGCATTCTTCTAGTGTTCATTAAATTCTTGTGGAGCAGCTCAAGCATTCTTCTTCTTGCACCTCGAGTTGCAAATAATTCTCCGTATTCTTTTGAAGTGAAGTTTTGCCTTTCTTCCTTCATCTCATCTATTAATTTTTTTCGTTGTGGCATAATTCACCTCAAGTTTCGAGATGTTGTCCATAAGTTCACAACAAGCTTATTCTTTTGTTGTTGATTCTTCAACAACTCTGTTCAAGTCTTTCTCTTGAAGATTCTCGTTCAAATTCATTCATCGTCGGAGCTGTCATTTCTTCTCCATTCTTTTCATTCCATCCTTTCAATTCTTTCGGAGGCATATTGTATCATTTCTCTCGTCAAATATTATTCCATCTTCTCAAATTTATATTCTATACCTTCCATGTGCAACCGGAGTTCTATCCAAATTATTTCATTCTTGTTCCTTGACTATCTCGTTATATCGGTGCAGTTTCATATTCTTTTGTCTCGTTCAACTCTTATTTCTTGTCCTTCTACCATTAATATTCTCGTAATGTTCCATGTTCCTCTTTTATAACGGAGATTCTCAATCTCGTTCATCTCCATTGTATTCTTTCTTTCAACTTGTTTAACCTCTCAAGATTCTTCTGTTTCACTCATTTCTCCAAGAACTTTGTTCTTCCATTTTCCTCCCACGTCTCGTTCCTAAGATATCGGGACGAGATCTCTTGTTAGTAGGGGAGTGTTGTGACGCCCCGAGACCGATGTGCCAGGTGTGATCCTCATATTCGTTGTCGTTGCCATGTCATCTGCTTGCGTGTTGCATTTTGCCATGTCATCATGTGCATTGCATCTGCATAATTTTCAAAACTTGCATCCGTCCGAGTCTGCCTGTCCTTTCCGTTGTCCGTTCTGAGCCCAGACACACTCGCACGCGCCCGCGGCACCTCCGAATTTTTATTTTATAAGTGCCCAGAAAATGTTCTCGGAATGGGTTGAAACTAGGCGTGCAGTCTTAGTATAGTGTAGGTAGACCGCCTGTCAAATTTCGTCGCATTGGGAGCTTGTTTGATAGCCCAACCGTTAAACCTATAGCGGCAATATAGTCGGACAAACTTCAAACGTTTCAGTCTCCGAAAACCCCCGCAGGCCTCTCTCTCTCTTCTCTCCCCGCAGCCCACTCCTCTTCACAGCCACTAAACCAGCCCACCTAGGCCTGCCTAGACCCCCTCCGCTCAGGTGTCGTTGGATCCCCATCGAAGGGCTCCGAAACTCTCCAAAACCCACCAAACCCTAGCCCCTGCCCTATTTAAACAACCCCCTTGCCAAATTTGCCCTCCCCTACCTCTTCCCCTACCTCCAGCCACCTTCCATCTAAAATTCTGCGCCGCCCCGCTCCCTGGCCACCACTTGACGCCGCGCCATAGGGCCGGCCGCCACCTGCGCTGTCGCCAGCCACGCCCTGGTCCAATGGGGAAGAGCCACATCGCCTCCCTGGCTTGCCCGCTGCCGCAGCCCGCCGAGGCCCCGCTGAGGCCCGCCCCGGACCGAACCGGGCCCCGAGCGAGCCGCCTTGCTCCCTCCGCTCGATCCCGAGCGGATCGGGCGCGCTCGACCCCGCCGCCGTGGACCCCCGCCGCCGGCAACCTCCTTGCCCCATCGGAACCCGCGCCTCCCCGCTCCCCTCGCTCGCCACCGTTCGACCCTTGTGGTCGCGCCTCGCGCCTCCCGCACCACCACCATGCTCCAGCGTCGCACCCCCACCGAGCCCCGCCAGCGCCCCGCCCGCCGGCCGCCGGATCTCCCCGCCGCCGGCCGAAGCCCCTGTTCCTCCCCGCCGGCGTCCTCCACCCCATCACCGTCATCCCCGCCTCCGGTGGTCGTCCCGCCGTTCTCGCCGGAGTCGCCGCAGCCATTGCCTCTGCCTCGACCTCCTCGGCCTGAGCCACTGCCACGTGGGCCCAGCCGCCGAACGTGTCCGGTCGGGCACGGACACGTCCACCCCTCCACCCGAGGTTTTTTTTGCCCAAGTCTCGGAGTTTCTAATAGCATGATGCATACTTTGAGTGATGATACCTTTGTGCATGTGTAACCAAATGAGGTGTTATATGTCAAAATATTCGTCTCTTGATGCTCTAGATGATGGTGTAGTTTGCATGCATGTTACTGTTCATTTTGATGCCTTAATCTTCGTTGCAAAACTGCTATGTGATGTTACTGTCCAGCCCTTATTGTTTGTCAACAGCATGTATGCATGTTCAACATGGTGTAACTTCGTGCATGTTGGTCCAAATGGAGTGTATGATATGTCAAAATGCTCATCTGGTGATGCTCTACATGATGGTTGCATTTTGCATACATGTTAGAGTTCATTATGCCATGTTTATCTCTGTTGCAAAAGTGTATGTTGTTGTTAGGTGATGAAAACTGTTATAAGTTGTTGATTTGTCTTTTTCATATCTTTATGTGTGATTTTTATTTGAGCATCATGTCAACATGTTTTAGAAGCACAATCATGTCGTCTTTGTTGTGGTGCAATCCACTTTTTATGTTATGCCTTGTGGTGAGTGCAACAAGCTTGCAAAGTGGCCTACTCGCTGTTTGTTGTTTCCTGAGACTTGTTGAAAACTGCTAAGTCTGAAACTGTTATATCATGATGCCATGTTTGCTTGATGCTACAGTCACATCCATGCATGTTTTGGAATGTCCAATGATCATGTCTTGAAGTCCATGTTATTGTCTATCCATCCATGCCATTGTTTGTAATTATAGGTTGATGTAGCTTGTCTCTTTCTTGCTCTCAAATTGCTATATAATGTTTCTGTCAGCCTATTATCAGTAAGTTCAGTTTTCCCATGTGAATAGCTAGTGTTCTATGCATCATATGACCATGTTCTTGCCATGAGTAGCTTCATAAACATGTCTTCTATCTATTGCTTATATTCAAATGCCATGATGTGCTTTGAGATGAGTTGCACAAGCTTGCAAACATGCCTACTTGTCGTTGTTGCTGCCATGTTTAGTTTATTTCAGTAAGTCTATGAAACTGCTATTATTTCCAATTTTGCCATGATGTTTTGAGCATGTTCTAGTGGTGTTTGGCGGTAGCTCAATGATCATGTTTGTAGTGCTTGACATGTACATGCTTGCCATGCCCTTTGATGCCATGAAATGTTCGAGTAGCATGTTGTTTTGAGGATTGCAAAGGGCCTACTTGCTGTTTTTGGATAGTTTATTGTTATATCTTGTTTCATGTGTATGTGTTGAACCGTTGCTCCGTTTTGAGCGTGTCCTATATGAAACTTGCTTGTTTTTGCGCGTAGATGCATCATATCATGGTGTATACATGTTTGGAGTGTGTTTGCTTGTTATTTGAATGCATCTTGCAGTTTTGTCATGCTTAACTTGTTTTGCTCATATCTTCTAGGCCGTAGCTCCGAATTAAATGAACTTTATATGTAACTCGACTAGAATTTCGAGTAGATCATCATGGTGCATGTTAATTTGCTGTTTAACAACTTTAACATAAGGATTGTTCAGATCTGGACCAATTTCGAAATTTGCATATGAGGACTTGCCGGAATTGTTATATGTTATTTTCGGCCTCATTTAAACTTGCTTGATTGGTTTGTTCTTCTATGCATCATCTCTTGCAATGTTTTGCATCATGTAGCCTTTTCATGCATCATACTTGGTTGAGCATCTTGTCTTGTTTATGTGTTGTGTGTTTACCTTGTTGTTTGCTTCTTCTCGTTAGTTCATGTTTTGTTGCGATCGTGAGGATTCGTTCGGCTACACTTGATTCGTCTACGTGGCTTCTTCTTCGTCTTCTTCAAGGACTCGTTTTTCTTCCTTGCGGGATCTCAGGCAAGATGACGGTCACCTTGGATCTCATTACTGTCATTGCTATGCTAGTTCTCTCAATGCTATCGCTATATGTCGCGCTACCTATCTATTTGTTGTCAGCATCTCCTTGTTGCCATGAAACACCCTCTAACCTTTGACACCATCCCAGCAAACTGTTGTTTGGCTATGTTACCGCTTGCTCAGCCCATCTTATAGCGTTGTTAGTTGAAGGTGAAGATGAAGGTTGCTCCATGTCGGAACTTGGATACTTTGGGAATATCACAATATATCTACTATAATTAACACACCTATATACTTGGCAATGGGTGGAAGGCTTGGCCTTTTACTCGGTGTTTTGTTTCACTCATGCCGCCTTAAGAACTGATAAACCGGTGTTATGATCCTTGATTTTGCGTTCCTAACGCGGTTGGATATATGGGGCCCCTTGACAGTTCGCTTTGAATAAAACTCCTCCAGCAAGGCCCAACTTTGGTTTTAATTTGCCTCATAATAAAAACTTAATTAATTAATTAAATTTCATATGGGGTCGCGTCCCTGGGTTCTTAATTCTACATTACAGGGAGGGGCCAGTGCTGATGGTGTTGGTCCCAAACGGGCAGACTGCGGGGCCACCGTGGGGAAACTCGAGGTCTGGTTTTACCTGTAGGCTGAACTATCCGGACGTCACCTGAGACGAGATACGCGCGTCTACTATCAGGATGTCGGCACGCCGGGAGGTCCTGCTGGACTTGTTTTACCAGTGTCGAAATGTCTTGTGCACCGGGATTCCGAGACTGGTCGAGTTGTCCCTAAGATAAGGGGTTTTTACCTGTGCTGATCGTGAGAGCTTGTGATGGGCTAAGTTGGGACACCCCTGCAGGATTCTGTTCTTTCTAAAGCCGTGTCCATGGTTATGTGGCAGATTGGAATTTGTTAATGTCCGGTTATAGATAACTTGACAGAGGATTCGAAATAAAATACATCAACCGCGTGAGTAACCGTGATCGTCTATTTTCAATTTGAGAAGAGAACACGGTCGGGTTATGTTTGACTCGTAGGTAGTTCAGGATCTTTTAGCGATCATTACTAGTTTGACTGTTTGCGTAGATGCTCATCTTATTCTTGTAGTCATAAGTTAGCCACCATATAATGCTTAGCCGATGCTGCAACCTCACCACTATCCCTTCCTTACCCATTAAGCTTTGCTACTCTTGATACCCATGGTTATGGGATTGCTGAGTCCTCGTGGCTCACAGATACTACAACAACAGCTGCAGGTGCAGGTTTCTGCTGACTTGACATGAGAGCTACACTACTTGTGTTGGAGTTCTTTCTTCTTCTTCTTCGTCAGTCTTGGGATAGTTTCCTGGTCGGCAGCCTGGAATAGCAGGATGGATGTCGTTGTGCTTTTCATGTTTTTCATCCATAGTCGGATGTCTTGTGATGAATTGTTGTATTCATGTGGAAGTTTGTATGACTTGTATGTCTCCCCATCTATTTATGTAATGGTACGATGTAATGATATCCATCTTGCTAAGCGCCCGAAATGCGGTTGTGCCCTGATCACGAGTTCATCACGTAATCTGGATAGAATCGCATCTTCGGTGTGACAGCTCCACCCACCAAAAGTCCACGAAGAAGCAACCTTGTCTATTCACCATGGCTTAGGTCCATGAAGGACTCGACTCACTCAGGTAGATATTCACGAAGTAGGCGATCTCCTTGACCTGACAAACTCCTTGTTTCAACTCCACGTGATCTTGGAGGCTCCCAAGAGACACCTGACCAATCTAGGCGACACCACTCTCTAAAAGGTAATAGATGTAGTGCTGGTGATGAACTCCTTGCTCTTGTGCTTGAAATGATAGTCTCCTCAACACTCAATCTCTCTCACACAGATTTGGCTTGGGTAGGACAAGGATTGGAGTGGAAAGCAACTTGAAGAGGATAGAAATCAAGGTTCAAATGGTAGGAATATAATCTCTTGATCTCAACACGTGAGTAGGTGGTTCTCTCTCATAAAATAAGTGGTGAAAGTTGTGTTTCGTTCTGATGGCTCTCTTAGAGAGTAAGTGGTGGTGGAGGTGTATAAATAGGCAGCACCAAAAATCCAACTGTTACAAGTCTTTGACCCAACTTGGTGGCACGAATATGAAAATCTCGGCGAGACCGACTAGTGCAAAAGACTTGATCGTTAGTGTTTTCGATGAGACCGATTATATATACCATCTTGGTGGGACCGAAGTCCAATGGATAGGGAAGAGTCATGTCTCGGTAATTTCGATCATTTTGTCTCGGTGAGTCTGAAATAAAATGACTTCATTACAGAAACTTGGCAAGGCCTTCTCGGTGGGACCGAGAACCAATTCGGTCAGAGCGGTTTGTTAGGGTTTTGGCTGTGGCAATAGAATGACCATCTTGGTGGGTCTGGAGTGGATTGTATCAGTGGGACCAAAATTATGAATTAGGGTTTGGACATATATGTATTTGGTAAGTAATGGAGGGTTTTTGGAGCAATATCACTAAGCACATTGAGCAACAACCTCATCAACTATGACGCCCCGAGACTGATGCGCCAGGTGTCAGCCAGTTATTCGTTGCCGTTGCCATGTCATCTACTTGCATGTCACATCTTTGCCTTGTCATCATGTGCATTGCATCCTCATGTTTTCAAAACTTGCATCCGTCCGAGCCCCCTCATCCTTTTCGTTGTCCGTTCTGAGCCCAGACACACTCGCACGCGCCCGCGGCACCTCCGAATATTTATTTTATAAGTGGCCGGAAAATGTTCTCGTAATGGGATGAAACTTGGCGTCTGGTCTTATTATAGTATAGACAGACCGCCTGCCAAATTTCATCGCATTCGGAGTCCGTTTGATAGCCCAACGGATAACTATGGCGGCATTATCGCCGGCTAAAACGTTGGACGTTTCGGTCCCGAAACTGCCGCCGGGCCTCTCTCTCTCTCTCATCTCTTCCCACAGCTCACTCCCACTCTAACCAGCCCACTAACCTCTTCTAGGACCAACCTACCACTTCCCTTCGACCCGGACCGTCCGATCAAGATCGGAGGATCCAAAACACCCCCAAACACCTAACCCTAGACCCCCTACCCTATTTAAGCACCCCATATCCATTTTTGGGCATTCCTAGCCCCTAGACCTACCTCCAGCCTCTCTCCCTCAATTTCCGTGCGCAGCCAACCCCCTCCTCCTCCAATCCGGCGCCTCCACCTCTCCAACGCCACGTGGCAGCCAGCCATAGGCCAGCAGCCACCCAGCCGCCGCCCCCTCCAATCGGGCGCCGCCACCTGGCCCCTCCACGTCGCCCCCTCGCCTCCCCCGCTTCCCGCCGCCGCCAGCCCGCTAGGCCCGCGGGGAGCCGCCCCGGTTCGCGACCGGGCCGCGCCGGGACCGAGCCGCCCCGCTCCTCCCGCGGCCGAGCCCCGCAAGCTCGCCCTGCCTCGCGTCGCCGCTCAGCGCCTGCACTCCCCGCCGCCCGAGTTCCTCCCTCCCCCCCTGTAATGCCCCAGATGTAACATTGTCCCAATATGGCAATATATAAACTTTGGCTTCATCAATTCCGTTCTGGGCTCTTTTTCATTTCGGGTTTCTTTGTTTTGTCGTGTGTGTGTGTGCATTTCATCCATGTCATGTTGTCATGTGCATTGCATTGCATTCGTGTTGTCACTTGCATCCGGTCCCACTCGTCTCTTCCCGTTGTTCGTTTCGAGTTCCGACGCTCACACGTGCCCTTGGCATCCCCGAGTCCTTCTTTCGTGTGTGGCCATGTAACGTTTCCGGAAGGACGTGAGACTTGTCGTGCGATGTTGTTTTGGTACGTGTAGGCCGCCTGTCAAGTTTCGTCGCGTTTGGAGTTCGTTTGGCAATCCAACGGTTAACCTAGTGGGCTAAAAGAACCTCTTCTTTGAGGCCCAAGACCCCCTCCACAACAGCCCACAAACCCAGCACAACCACTCCCATCATCTCGGTCGTCGAATTGTGATCGCGTGGCCGAAAACTGCTCCTCATTTGGAGTTTCCTAGCTCCCAGAATCTATAAATTAGTCCCCATCCCCGAAATCCCGGTGCAACCCTATTTTTTTCCTCCTGCTCCGCGCGCCGGACACGTCCGCACAGCCGCCGGACACATCCGACCCGCGGCCACATCACTCCAACCAAACAGAGGCCGCCACGTCATCCCCGCCGCCACGTGGTGACCTCTCATTGGCCGCGCCACCTCACCCCATCTCCACCGCCGCCACCTCACCCGCCGGCCGCCGGAGCCTCGCCGGACTTCCGTCGGACCTCGCCGCTGCCATCGCCGGACCTTGCCACCGCCTCGTCGGAGCATCCCCGCCACGCCGCCGCCACCATCGAAGCACGCCGCCGCTACGGGCTCAACGCTGTTGGGGAACGTAGTATTTTAAAATTTTCCTACGATCACGCAAGATCTATCTACCAGATGCATAGCAACGAGAGGGAAGAGTGTGTCTACGTACCCTCGTAGACCGGGAGCGGAAGCGTCAAGTGACGCGGTTGATGTTGTCGAACTTTTTCGCGATCCAACCGATCAAGCACCGAACGTACGGCACCTCCGCGTTCAGCACACGTTCAGCTTGATGATGTCCCACGAGCTCTTGATCCAGTTGAGCTTCACGGGAGAGTTTCGTCAGCACGACGGCGTGGTGACGGATATGATGTGTTCACTGACGCAGGGCTTTGCCTAAGCTCCGCGACGGTATGACCGAGGTGTGATTCTGTGGAGGGGGGCACCGCACACGGCTAAAACAATTCAACTTGTGTGTCTTTGGGTGCCCCCTTGCCCCCGTATATAAAGGAGCAAGGGAGGGAGGCCGGCCGGCCCTTCCTGGTGCGGCTAGGGAGTGGACTCCTACTAGGAATAGGATTGCAATCCTATTCCTAGTAGGATTCACCAAAAGAAGGAAGAGGGAAAGGAATAGGAGAGGTGGCGCCCCCCCCCCCCCAATCCTAGTCCAACTAGGAACCCTAGGTGGGGGCGCCGGCCAGCCCTATGGGCTGCCTCTCTCTTTCCCTTTAGGCCCACTATGGACCATCCCCTCTCGTAGGGGGTTCCAGTAACCCCCTCCGGCATTCCCGATAAATTCGAAACTTTTCCGGAACACTTCCGGTGTCCGAATATAGTCGTCCAATATATCAATCTTTATGTCTCGGACATTCCGAGACTCCTCGTCATGTCCGTGATCTCATCCGGGACTCCGAACTACCTTCGGTACATCAATACTCATAAACTCATAATATCGATCGTCATCAAACGTTAAGCGTGCGGACCCTACGGGTTCGAGAACTATGTAGACATGACCGAGACTCATCTCCGGTCAATAACCAATAGCGGAACCTGGATGTTCATATTGGCTCCTACATATTCTACGAAGATCTTTTATCGGTCAGAACCGCATAACAACATACGTTGTTCCTTTTGTCAAACGGTATGTTACTTGCCCGAGATTCGATCGTCGGTATCTCTATACCTAGTTCAATCTCGTTACCGGCAAGTCTCTTTACTCGTTCCGCAACACATCATCTTGTGACTAACTCATTAGTCTTTTGCTTGCAAGGCTTATTGTGATGTGTGTTACCGAGAGGGCCCAGAGATACCTCTCCGACACTCGGAGTGACAAATCCTATTCTTGATCTATGCCAACACCACGAATACTTTTGGAGACACCTGTAGAGCATCTTTATGATCACCCAGTTACGTTGTGACGTTTGATAGCACACAAGGTGTTCCTACGGTATTCGGGAGTTGCATAATCTCATAGTCATAGGAACATGTATAAGTCATGAAGAAAGCAATAGCAGTTAAACTAAACGATCATAGTGCTATGCTAACGGATGGGTCTTGTCCATCACATCATTCTCCTAATGATGTGATCCCGTTGATCAAATGACAACTCATGTCTATGGCTAGGAAACATAACCATCTTTGATCAATGAGCTAGTCTAGTAGAGGCATACTAGGGACACTCCTTTTTGTCTATGTATTCACATATGTACTAAGTTTCCGGTTAATACAATTCTAGCATGAATAATAGACATTTATCATGATATAAGGAAATATAAATAACAAATTTATTATTGCCTCTAGGGCATATTTCCTTCAGTCTCCCACTTGCACTAGAGTTAATAATCTAGCTCACATCGCCATGTGATTTAATACCGATAGTTCACATCGTTATGTGAATAACACCCATAGTTCACATCGCCATGTGACCAACACCCAAAGGGTTTAACTAGAGTCAATAATCTAGTTCACATCGCTATGTGATTAATACCCAAGAGTAATAAGGTGTGATCATGTTTTGCTTGTGAGAGAAGTTTAGTCAACGGGTCTGTCACATTCAGATTCGTATGTATTTTGCAAATTTCTATGTCTACAATGCTTTGCATAGAGCTACTCTAGCTAATTGCTCCCACTTTCAATACGCATCCAGATTGATACTTAGAGTCATCTGGATTTAGTGTCAAAGCTTGCATCAGCGTAACCCTTTACGACGAACTCTTTATCACCTCCATAATCGAGAAACATTTCCTTAGACATCCAGTTACTAAGGATAATTTTGACCGTTGTACAGTGATCTACTCCTGGATCACTATTGTACCTCCCTGTCAAACTCATGGCATGGTACACAACGTGTTTGGTACACAGCATGGCATACTTTATAGAACCTATGGCTGAGGCATAGGGAATGACTTTTATTCTCTCTATATTTTTCTGCCGTGGTCTGGCTTTGAGTCTTACTCAACTTCACACCTTACAAGTCAGGCAAGAACTCCTTCTTTGACTGATCCATTTTTGAACTACTTCAAAATCTTATCAAGGTATGTACTTATCGAAAGTCTTATCAAGCGTCTTGATCTATCTCTATAGATCTTGATGCCCAATATGTAAGCAGCTTCACCAAGGTCTTTCTTTGAAAAACTCCTTTCAAACACTCCTTTATGCTTTCCAGAAAATTCTACATCATTTCCGATCGACAATATGTCATTCACATATACTTATCAGAAAGGTTGTAGTGCTCCCACTCACTTCTTGTAAATACAGGCTTCTCCAAAAGTCTGTATAAAACCATATGCTTTGATCACCTCATCAAAGCGTATATTCCAACTCCGAGATGCTTGCACCAGTCCATAGATGGATCGCTGGAGCTTGCATACTTTGTTAGCACCTTTTGGACCGACAAAACCTTCTGGTTGCATCATATACAACTCTTCTTTGAGATATCCATTCAGGAATGCAGTTTTGACATCCATTTGCCAGATTTCATGATCATAAAATGCGGCAATTGCTAACATGATTTGGACAGACTTAAACATCGCTACAGGTGAGAAAGTCTCATCGTAGTCAACTCCTTGAACTTGTCGAAACCCTTTCGCAACAAGTCGAGCTTTGTAAACAGTAACATTACCGTCTACGTCGGTCTTCCTCTTGAAGATCCATTTATTTTCGATGGCCTGCCGATCATCGGGCAAGTCAACCAAAGTCCACACTTTGTTCTCATACATGGATCCCATCTCAGATTTCATGGCTTCGAGCCATTTTGCGGAATCTGGGCTCATCATCGCTTCCTCATAGTTCGTAGGTTCATCATGGTCTAGTAACATGATTTCCAGAACTGGGTTGCCGTACCAATCTGGTGCGGAACGTACTCTGGTTGATCTACAACGTTCAGCAGAAACTTGATCTGAAGTTTCATGATCATTATCATTAACTTCCTCACTGATTGGTGTAGGAATCACTGGAACAATTTTCTGTGATGTACTACTTTCCAATCCGGGAGAAGGTACAATTACCTCATCAAGTTCTACTTTCCTCCCACTCACTTCTTTCGAGAGAAACTCCTTCTCTAGAAAGGATCCACTCTTAGCAATAAAGATCTTGCCTTCGGATCTGTGATAGAAGGTGTACCCAATAGTTTCTTTTGGGTATCCTATGAAGATTTACTTCTCTGATTTGGGTTCGAGCTTATCATGTTGAAACTTTTTCACATAAGCATCGCAGTCCCAAACTTAAAGAAATGACAGCTTAGGTTTCTCGTCAAACCACAGTTCATACGGTGTCATCTCCACGGATTTAGATGGTGCCCTATTTAACGTGAATGTAGCTGTCTTTAATGCATAACCCCAAAAGCGATAGTGGTAGATCGGTAAGAGACATCATCGATCGCACCATATCTAATAAAGTACGGTTATGACGTTTGGACACACCATTACACTATGGTGTTCCAGATGGCGTGAGTAGTGAAACTATTTCACATTGTTTTTACTGAAGGCCAAACTCGCTAACTCAAATATTTTACCTCTACGATCATATCGTGGAAACTCTTATTTTCTTGTTACGATGATACTTCACTCTGAAATTCTTTGAACTTTTCAAATGTTTCAGACTTGTGCTTCATCAAGTAGATATACCCATATCTGCTCAAATCATCAGTGAAGGTCAGAAAATAACGATACCCACCGTGAGCTTCAACACTCATTGGTCTGCATACATCAGTATGTATGATTTCCAACAACTCTGTTGCTCGCTCCACAGTTCCGGAGAACGGAGTTTTAGTCATCTTGCCCATGAGGCATGGTTCGCAAGCACCAAGTGATTCATAATCAAGTGATTCCAAAAAGTCCATTACTATGGAGTTTCTTCATGCGCTTTACACCAATATGACCTAAACGGCAGTGCCACAAATACGTTGCACTATCATTATTAACCTTGCATCTTTTGGCTTCAATATTATGAATATGTGTATCACACGATCGAGATCCAACAAACCATTTTGATTGGGTGTATGACCATAGAAGGTTTTATTCATGTAAACAGAACAACAATTATTCTCTAACTTACATGAATAACCGTATTGCAATAAACATGATCAAATCATATTCATGCTCAACACCAAATAACACTTATTTAGGTTCAACACTAATCCCGAAAGTATAGGGAGTGTGCGATGATGATCATATCAATCTTGGAACTACTTCCAATACACATCGTCACTTCATCCTTTAACTAGTTTCTGTTCATTATGCAACTCCCATTTCGAGTTACTATTCTTTAGCAACTGAACCAATATCAAATACCGAGGGGTTGCTATGAACACTAGTAAAATACACATCAATAATCTGTATATCAAATATACCTTTGTTCACTTTGCCATCCTTCTTATCCGCCAAATATCTAGGGCAGTTCCACTTCTAGTGACCATTTCCTTTGCAGTAGAAGCACTTGTTTCAGGCTTGAGTTTAGCTTTGGGTTTCTTCACGGGAGTGACAACTTGCTTGTCATTCTTCTTGAAGTTCCCCTTCTATCCCTTTGCCCTTTACTTGAAACAAGTGGTCTGGTTAACCATCAACACTTGATGCTCTTTCTTGATTTCTACCTTCGACGATTTCAGCATCGTGAAGAGCTCGGGAATTACTTTCGTCATCCCTTGCATATTATAGTTCATCACGAAGTTCTACTAACTTGGTGATAGTGTCTAGAGAACTTTGTCAATTACTATCTTATCTGGAAGATTAACTCCCACTTGATTCAAGCAATTGTACTACCCAGACAATCTGAGCACATGCTCACTGGTTGAGCTATTCTCCTCCATCTTGTAGGCAAAGTACTGTCAGAGGTCTTATACCTCTCGACACGGGCATGAGTATGAAATACTAATTTCAACTCTTGGAACATCTCATATGCTCCGTGGCGTTTCAAAACGTTTTTGAAGTCCCGGTTATAAGCCGTAAAGCATGGTGCACTAAACTATCAAGTAGTCATCATATCGAGCTTTTGTCAAAACGTTCATAACGTCTACATCTGCTCCTGCAATAGGTCTGTCCCCTAGCGGTGCATCAAGGACATAATTCTTCTGTGCAGCAATGAGGATAATCCTCAGATCATGGAACAATTCCGTATCATTGCTACTAACATCTTTCAACTTAGTTTTCTCTAGGAACATATAAAAAATAAATGTGGAGCAACATCGCGAGCTATTGATCTACAACATAGATATGCTAATACTACCAGGACTAAGTTCATGATAAATTAAAGTTCAATTTAATCATATTAATTTAAAGAACTCCCACTTAGATAGACATCCCTCCGGTCATCTAAATGATCACGTGATCCAAATCAACTAAACCATGTCCGATCATCACGTGAGATGGAGTAGTTTCAATGGTGAACATCTTATGTTGATCATATCTACTATATGATTCACGCTCGACCTTTCGGTCTCCAGTGTTCCGAGGCCATATCTGCATATGCTAGGCTCGTCAAGTTTAACCCGAGTATTCTGCGTGTGCAAAACTGGCTTACACCCGTTGTATTTGAACGTAGAGCTTATCACACCCGATCATCACGTGGTGTCTCGGCACGACGAACTTTCGCAACGGTGCATACTTAGGGAGAACACTTATACCTTGAAATTTAGTAAGGGATAATCTTATAATGCTACCGTCGTTCTAAGCAAAATAAGAAGCACAATAAGATAAACATCACATGCAATCAAAATATGTGACATGATATGGCCATCATCATCTTGTGCTTTTGATCTCCATCTCCAAAGCACCTTCATGATTACCTTCGTCACCGGCGCGACACCTTGATCTCCATCGTAGCATCGTTGTCGTCTCGCCAACTATTGCCTCTACGACTATCGCTACCGCTTAGTGATGAAGTAAAGCAATTTCATGGCGATTGCATTTCATACAATAAAGCGACAACCATATGGCTCCTGCCAGTTGCCGATAACATTACAAAACATGATCATCTCATACATAGCCGTATAACTCATCATGTCTTGACCATATCACATCACAACATGCCCTGCAAAAACAAGTTAGACGTCCTCTACTTTGTTGTTGCAAGTTTTACGTGGCTGCTACGGGCTTAGCAAGAACCGTTCTTACCTACGCATACAAAACCACAACGATGTTTCGTCAAGTATGTGTTGTTTTAACCTTCACAAGGACCGGGCGTAGCCACACTTGATTCAGCTAAAGTGAGAGAGACAGACACCCGCCAGTCACCTTTAAGCAACGAGTGCTCGTAACGGTGAAACCAGTCTCGCGTAAGCGTACGCGTAATGTCGGTCCAGGCCGCTTCATCTCACAATACCGCCGAAGCAAAGTATGACATGCTGGTAAGCAGTATGACTAGTATCGCCCACAACTCATTGTGTTCTACTCGTGCATATCATCTACGCATAGACCTGGCTCATGATGCCACTGTTGGGGAACGTAGTATTTTAAAATTTTCCTACGATCACGCAAGATCTATCTACCAGATGCATAGCAACGAGAGGGAAGAGTGTGTCTACGTACCATCGTAGACCGGGAGCAGAAGCGTCAAGTGACGCGGTTGATGTTGTCGAACTTTTTCGCGATCCAACCGATCAAGCACCGAACGTACGGCACCTCCGCGTTCAGCACACGTTCAGCTTGATGATGTCCCACGAGCTCTTGATCCAGTTGAGCTTCACGGGAGAGTTTCGTCAGCACGACGGCGTGGTGACGGATATGATGTGTTCATCGGCGCAGGGCTTTGCCTAAGCTCCGCGACGGTATGACCGAGGTGTGATTCTGTGGAGGGGGGCACCGCACACGGCTAAAACAATTCAACTTGTGTGTCTTTGGGTGCCCCCTTGCCCCCGTATATAAAGGAGCAAGGGAGGGAGGCCGGCCGGCCCTTCCTGGTGCGGCTAGGGAGTGGACTCCTACTAGGAATAGGATTGCAATCCTATTCCTAGTAGGATTCACCAAAAGAAGGAAGAGGGAAAGGAATAGGAGAGGTGGCGCCCCCCCCCCCCCCAATCCTAGTCCAACTAGGAACCCTAGGTGGGGGCGCCGGCCAGCCCTATGGGCTGCCTCTCTCTTTCCCTTTAGGCCCACTATGGACCATCCCCTCTCGTAGGGGGTTCCGGTAACCCCCTCCGGCATTCCCGATAAATCCGAAACTTTTCCGGAACACTTCCGGTGTCCGAATATAGTCGTCCAATATATCAATCTTTATGTCTCGGACATTCCGAGACTCCTCGTCATGTCCGTGATCTCATCCAGGACTCCGAACTACCTTCGGTACATCAATACTCATAAACTCATAATACCGATCGTCATCAAACGTTAAGCGTGCGGACCCTACGGGTTCGAGAACTATGTAGACATGACCGAGACTCATCTCCGGTCAATAACCAATAGCGGAACCTGGATGTTCATATTGGCTCCTACATATTCTACGAAGATCTTTTATCGGTCAGAACCGCATAACAACATACGTTGTTCCTTTTGTCAAACGGTATGTTACTTGCCCGAGATTCGATCGTCGGTATCTCTATACCTAGTTCAATCTCGTTACCGGCAGGTCTCTTTACTCGTTCCGCAACACATCATCTTGTGACTAACTCATTAGTCTTTTGCTTGCAAGGCTTATTGTGATGTGTGTTACCGAGAGGGCCCAGAGATACCTCTCCGACACTCGGAGTGACAAATCCTATTCTTGATCTATGCCAACACCACGAATACTTTTGGAGACACCTGTAGAGCATCTTTATGATCACCCAGTTACGTTGTGACGTTTGATAGCACACAAGGTGTTCCTACGGTATTCAGGAGTTGCATAATCTCATAGTCATAGGAACATGTATAAGTCATGAAGAAAGCAATAGCAGTTAAACTAAACGATCATAGTGCTATGCTAACGGATGGGTCTTGTCCATCACATCATTCTCCTAATGATGTGATCCCGTTGATCAAATGACAACTCATGTCTATGGCTAGGAAACATAACCATCTTTGATCAATGAGCTAGTCTAGTAGAGGCATACTAGGGACACTCCTTTTTGTCTATGTATTTACATATGTACTAAGTTTCTGGTTAATACAATTCTAGCATGAATAATAGACATTTATCATGATATAAGGAAATATAAATAACAACTTTATTATTGCCTCTAGGGCATATTTCCTTCAAACGCGCCGCCGCCGCCGCGTCCCCACGCGCCGCCGGTCTCCTCCGCTCCGACCGGCCACCTCGCCACCGTCTCCGGTCGTCTTCCTCGCCTCCGGCCACCTACTCCGGTGAACCTCCGGATCGGGACGAGATCCACCCGTCCCCGATCCAAACGCCCGGATCCCTTCATCCCGGGTCCATCCCGCCCCGCGTTGACTTTTCGCGGAGGTGATTTTCCACTAAGTCCCAGATCTGTAATGTTTTGTTGCCTCCTTTGCATGCCCGTAACTTTGTGCTCGTAGATCCGTTTTGTGCATATGATATATCAAAATGATCGTGGTGATATGCTCTACGTTTTGTTTCATTGTGTCATGCTTGTTTGAGTCCATCTAGAGGTCTTAATCTTCGTGACAAGAGTTCTACTTAATATAAACTGCTGCTACTTGTTATTTTCATGCCATGTTTGAGATGTGATAACTTGGTGCATGTTTATCCAAATGAAGCAAATGAGATGTCAAAATGTTCATCATGAGATGCTCTACATGTTGGTTGTTGTAGCATGCATGTGAGGGTTCATATTGCCATGTTAAACTTTGTTGCAAAAGTGCATGTGGCTGTTAAGCTTCGTAACATGTTATGAGATGCTGATTTGAAGAGCTCGTTGCTATTGATGTGTTTGTCCCCTTGTCACATGTTAATATGTTTTAGAATCCCCATCATATGGTCTTTGCTGTGGTGCAAACCATTTTCCATGATATGCCTTGAGGTGACTTAAACATGCTTGTAAACATGCCATGCCAACATAACTGTTTTATACTTAGTGAAATTTTGGCTAAGTCTGGAATCTGTCTTATCCTGATGCTATGTTTGCTTGATGCCCTAGGCAAATCCATGTTATTTTTGGGGTGGCCATTGATCATTCCTTGTTGTACATGTTGTTGTCTATCCATCCATGCCCTCACTTGCTCATATGGGTTGCTGTAGCTTATTTAATTCTTGCTCCCAAGTTGCTATAAAATATTACTGTCAGGTTTTTAACGTCATGATCAAAATGTTGTAGCTTGTTGCTATTGATCCATGCCTCCTATATAGTTTCTCAAATGGAGTTGTTTGCTGTAGGATATGTCTACTTCATGTCCATGTTTCTTGTCACCATGTTTGAGTGTTGTAGAGTATATATTTCTTGCTCCAAAGTTGCTATGTGGCTGTTAATCTCAGCTTTGCATTAAATCTTGTTTCGGGTGTATGTGTTGAACCATTACTCCGTTTTGAGCGTGCCCTATATGAAACTTGTGTGATTTTGCATGTAGAATCATAATATCATCTTGTTAATATGTTTGGAGTATGTTTGCTTGATGTTTGGACGCATCATGCACCGTTGCCATGCATAACTTGCTTTGCTCATATCTTCTAGACCGTAGCTCCGTTTTAAACAAACTTTATATGAAACTTGACTAGATTTTCATGTAGATCATCATTATGCATGTTAACTTGCTGTTTAACAACTTAAACTTAAGGTTTGTTCAGATCTGGACTAATTTCAAACTATGCATATGAGGACTTACCGGATTCGCTATATGTGGATTCCGGCCTCATTTAAACTTGTTGTTCTTGTGTTGTTTCTCTGTGCTTCCTACCTTGCCATGTTTTGCATCATATATAGACTTGTCTTGCATCATACTTGCTTGAGCACATTGTCATGTTCTTGTGTTGTTTCTCTGTGCTTCCTACCTTGCCATGTTTTGCATCATATATAGACTTGTCATGCATCATAAGTGCAACATACTTGCATCATGTTGATTGTGCATTGCACCTTGTTTGATTTCGTGCCTCGTGTGTTCTTGTGTTGAGTAGAGCCAGGAGCCGAGACCGAGAACGAGAACGAGGTTACTACCGAGGTTGAGTACGAGGAGTCGTCTTACGATCCCATCGACGACTCGACATGCAAGATGACCTGACCCAGATATCATTACTATCTTTGCCTATTGCTAGAAGTCTCGCTCTTTAGCTTATTGCCTCGATGCCCATGTTTGTTTGTCAGCGTCCTATTGTAACCATGAATCTGTCTAACCACCCAACCTAGCAAACATTTGTTTGGCTACGTAAGCTTCGCTCAGCCCCTCTTATAGCATTGCTAGTTGTAGGAGAAGATTTGAAGATTCTTCCTTCATGTTGAAGTTTTGTTGGGATATCACACTATATAAACTCTTAAACTAAATCATCTATATATTGGTAATGGGTGGAAGGCTAAGCCTCTTGCTTGGTGATTTGTTCCACTCATGCCGCCCTAGGAACCGTATAAACCGGTGTTATGTTCCTTGATTATGCGTTCCTAACACGGTTGGGGTTATGGGACCCCCTCGATAACCCGCTTAGCGCTAAACCTTTTCCAGCAAGGCCCAACATTGGTACTCCATTCGCCTAATAACTAAAACTTGCATAGGGACTAGCTATCCCCTTTTATTAATCAACCCCCGATCCAGTGCTCCACATGAGTGTTGGTCCAACCGAGCAGACTGCAGGGCCGCCTTGGGGAAACCCGAGGTATTTGGTATTTTCCTGTAGGCTATCTCATCCGGTTGTGGCCTGAGACTAGATACGCGCGGCTACTGTCAGGGTGTCGGCACGCCGGGAGGTCTTGCTGGATTAGTTTTACCTTAGTCGGAGTATCTTGAGCACGGGATTCCGAGAATACTCGGGCCTTCCCACCTTGGAGTTGCGACTCCGCGGATCGTGAGCTTGTAATGGGCTAAGTTGGGACACCCCTGCAGGGTTTTGAACTTTCGAAAGCCGTGCCCGCAGTTATGTGGCAGATGGGAATTTGTTAATATCCGGTTGTAGAAAACTTGACACCATGTTCAGAACACACTACGAGCGTGAGTAACCGTGACGGTCATTTTTCGAAAGGGGTTTGGGAAGTGAACACGGTGGGGTTATGTTTGACGTGCATAGATAGGATCACTTCGTGATCACTTTGACGCTCATGGCACTTCTCTTCTCGCTCTAAACACGTAAGCTAGTGCTAGTGCAGCTGCAACCTTTTATTCTTTCTTCAGCCTTGTTCCACACCCAAGGCTTAGATAGTTTTGCTACCCGGGAACGGGATTGCTGAGTCCTCCGTGGCTCACAGATTCTACCTCACACCAGATGCCGGTGCTATGGTGAACTACTCAGGTGACGGCACGGAGCTGTACTGGGAGTTCGATGAAGAACGTAGTCGATACTATGTGCACTATCCCGATGATTAGTAGTGGTTTCTACTAGGGACGATTCGGACCTGTGGCTTTATGTATTTGGTATCTTTCATTTGGATCTTCACCCGTAGTTGGGTTGTGATGTTATTTGGATGATGTTTTGCTTATGTAATGTATTGTGTGACGTGGCGAGTGTAAGCCAACTATCCTTTTGCAATTTCATCCCTATTTTTACATGAGTCGTGCAAAGATACCAAACTTGAGATCATTCCAGAATGGGCTTATACCTTTAAGTCGTGTCTCGACACGTAGGAGGTATAGTCCCATCCTGGGCATTACACCCCCCCACCCCCGCCGCCGCGTCACACCGCCTCCGCCTCGACCTGCTGGCCGGTGAGCCGCCGCCCGCCGGTGCGGTTCCGTCAACACGCGGCCCGTCGGGACCCCGAGCCCTCGCCGGCTGGAGCTTCCCGCCGTCGAGCTCGAACCCGCAGCCACCGCTCGCCGCTGCGTGAGCCCCGTCGCCCGATGGGACTTGCCGTTGCCCGGATCCGGCGCCCCGTGGCCGGATCTACCTGCCCCCACCCACCGACAACCTTCCCTCGCCGGAGAGCCACCAGACGCCGGTCCCGAGCTCCTCCTCTGCCCGTGAAGACATGTCCGCCTGGTGCCCGGACATGTCTGACCCCTCCTCACCTTGTGACACTGCCGAGTGGGACCCAGCCCGTCGGACGTGTCCGATCCGCTCCGGACATGTCCGCCCAGCTATCACTCCGAGGTTGTTTTATTTACTAAGTCCTCAGAAAACTGTTTCATGATGCATTCTTGTGAGTGATGTAACTGTGTGCATACTTATCCAAATGGAGCATATGATATGTCAAAATGTTCGTTCGTGATGCTCTACATGTTAGTTGCATTTGCATGCATGTTACTGTTCATCTTGATGCCTTAATCTATGTTGCAAAACTGCTATGTGATGTTAGTGTCAAGTCCTTGTTTTCTGTCAACAATATGTTACCATGTTTGTGAGGTTGTATCTTTGTGCATGTTGGTCCAAATGGAGTGTATGATATGTCAAAATGTTCATTGTGAAGTGCTCTACATGATGGTGGCTATTGCATTCATGCTAGGTGCCATATTGCCATGTTTATCTCTGTTGCAAAAGTGCATGTGGCTGTTAAGTGCTGAAACTTGTTATGAGATGATGATTTGTCATTTTTGTATCTTTATATGTGATTTTTGTTTGAGTTACATGTCAATATGTTTTAGAAGCACAATCATGTCATCTTTGTTGTGGTGCAATTCACTTTCCATGATATGCCTTGTGGTAATTGCAACAAGCTTGCAAAGTGACCTACTCGCTGTTGCCTGATTTCTTACACTTGTTGGAAATTGCCAAGTCTGAAACTGTTATAACATGATGCCATGTTTGTTTGATGCCCCACTCAAATCCATGCATTTTTTAGTATATCCAATGATCATGTCTTGTTGTCCATGTTATGCTCTATCCATCCATGCCCTTTTTTGCATACATGGCCTGTTGTAGCTTGTTTACTTCTTGCTCTCAAGTTGCTATAAAATGTTTCTGCCAGTCTGTTATCAGCAAGTTCAGTTTTGCCATGTGAATTACTAGTGATCTATGCATCATATGACCATGTTCTTACCATGAGTAGATATATAAACATGTCTTCTTGCTGTTGGTTATATTCACTTCTCATGAAATGCTTTGAGATGAGTTGCACAAGCTTGCAAACATGCCTACTTGTCGTTGTTGCTGCCATGTCTAGTTTATTTTCACTAAGTCTGTGAAACTGTTATCTTTTGCAATCTTGCCATGATGTTTTGAGAATGTTTTAGTGGTGTTTGGTAGTAGCTCAGACGTCATGCTTGTAGTGCTGGACATGTACATGCTTGTCATGCCCTTTGTTGCCATGAAGTGTTATTGTATCATGTTGTTTTGATGTCAACTAAGTGCCATGTTGCTGTTTTTGGACAATTTGTTGTTATATCTGTTTCGTGTGTATGTGTTGAACCGTTGCTCCGTTTTGAGCGTGTCCTATATGAAACGTGTGTGTCTTTGCATGTAGATGCATAATATCATGTTGCTTATATGTTTGGAGTGTGTTTGCTTGATGATTGGATGTGTTTTGCATCAATGACATGCTTGTCTTGTTTTGCTCATATCTTCTAGGCCGTAGCTCCGAATTAAATAAACTTTATATGTAACTTGACTAGAATTTCGAGTAGATCATCATGGTGCATGTTAACTTGCTGTTTAACAACTTGAACTTAAGGTTTGTTCAGTTCTGTACCAATTTCGAAATGTGCATATGAGGACTTACTGGAATGGTTATATGTTGTTTCCGGCCTCATTTAAACTTGTTGGGTGGTGTTGTTCTTGCATGCTTCATCCATTGCCATGTTTTGCATCATATAGACTTGTCTTGCTTCATACTTGGTTGAGCATCTTGTTATGTTCTTGAATGGTGTGTTTACCATGTTGTGTGCTTCTTCTCGTTAGTGCTTGTTTCATTGCGATCGTGAGGATTCGTTCGTCTACACGTGGTTCGTCTTCGTGGCTTTTTCTTCGTCTACTTCATGAACTCGTTCTTCTTCCTTGCGGGATCTTAGGCACGATGACCGTCACCTTGGATACCTTTACTACCATTGTTATGCTAGTTGTCTCGATGCTATCGCTATATGTCGCACTACCTATCTATTTGTTGTCAGCCTCTCCTTGTTGCCATGAAACATCTATCCTTTGACACCTTCCCAGCAAACCATTGTTTGGCTATGTTACCCGCTTGCTCAGCCCCTCTTATAGCGTTGTTAGTTGCAGGTGAAGATGAAGATTGCTCCATGTCGGATCTTGTTTTGGGAATATCACAATATCTAGTATTACTAACACACATATATACTTGGCAATGGGTTGAAGGCTTGGCCTTTTGCTCGGTGTTTTGTTCCACTCATGCCGCCTTAAGAACCGTTTAACCGGCGTTATGTTCCTTGATTTTGCATTCCTAACGCGGTTGGGTATATGGGGACCCCTTGACAGTTCGTCTTTGAATAAAAATCCTCCAGCAAGGCCCAACTTTGGTTTTAATTTGCAACATAATAAAAACTTAATTAATTAATTAATTGCATAGGGAGTTAGCGCTACCTAAGGATTCTTCTACATATAGGTGGGGCCAGTGCTAATGGTGTTGGTCCCAAACGAGCACACTGCGGGGCCGCCACGGGGAAACTCGAGGTATCTGGCTCCCGTAGGCTTTCCCATCCGGACGTGGCCTGAGAAGAGATACGCGCGGCTACTATCAGGGTGTCGGCACGCCGGGAGGTCTTGCTGGACTTGTTTTACCATTGTCGAAATGTCTGGTGCACCGGGATTCCGAGTCTGATCGGGTTGTCCCTAAGATAAGGGGTATTATTATTTTTACCTCTGCTGGTCGTGAGAGCTTGTGATGGGCTAAGTTGGGACACCCCTGCAGGGTTATGATCTTTCAAAAGCCGTATCCGTGGTTATGTGGCAGATTGGAATTTGTTAATGTCCGGTTGTAGAAAACTTGACAGAGGATCCGAAGTAAAATACACGAATCGTGTGAGTAACCATGACCGTCTCTTTTCACTTTGAGAAGAGAACACGGTGGGGTTATGTTTGACTCGTAGGTAGATCAAGATCTTTAGCAATCATTACTAGTTTGCGACCGTTTGCATAGATGTTCATCTTATTCTTGTACTCGTAAGTTAGCCACCATATTATGCTTAGCCGCTGCTGCAACCTCACAACTTAACCTCTCCATACCCATTAAGCTTTGCTAGTATTGATACCCATGGTTATGGGATTGCTGAGTCCTCGTGGCTCACAGTACTACAACAACAGTTGCAGGTGTAGGTTTCCAATGACTTGATGCGAGAGCGATGTTAATTGTGTTGGAGTTCTTCCTCCTTCTTCGTCGATCTTGGGTTAGGTTCCTGGTCGGTAGCCTGGGATAGCAGGATGGATGTCGTTGTGTTTTTCATGTTTGCATCCGTAGTCGGATGCCTTGTATTAATGTTGTTGTATTCTTGTGACTTGTATGAATTATTGTATCCCCATGTATTTATGTAATGGTACGATGTAATGATATACATCTTGCTAAGCGTCCGAAATGCGGTTGTGCCCCAATCACGAGTGTATCACGTGATCGGGATAGAATCTCATCTTGTGCCTGACATCAACAATACCTCATCCCCTTTTAGTAGTATTGGCTTTCCTGAAAGACTCAAATGTGATATTGGTCACTAAAAAAATGTAGAGTCTTGAGCTTTTGTCAATACATGTTCTTCACATTTTTACGGGTCCACATCCAATAGCTCATGCCATGCCAATCATTGATTTTTCTGAAAACTATCATCAATTCTCATTAGATCAATGCCATATATGTTATTATTAATTACCAAAAGCACTCGGGGATTAGTTGCACTTTCAAACTGGCAAGTCCCTTTCGAGGTCGGCTATGGCTTCAACCAGTTGTCCCCATTTGACATTCTACCACTACCACTACAAGAGTGCATCAACATGGACACGAGTGCATGGCGCCAAGCTCGACATCAAGTTACTCTTCTCACCGGCGTACCATGAAGAGGACATCAATACTACAGTTACACCCACGATCCCTACAGCTACATATACTGGACCAATTACTAGAGCTCGCGCACGCCAATTGAATTGTCAGTTACTTTCGTTTCTTCGTAACGATTCTAGTGTTCATGAGAATATGATGCTACCTAAATTGGATACATTTGTTTTTCTTACAAATGAAGGGCCTACTTGGACAAGAACGATGGACATTGGAGTAAGACCAAGCATGGAGATGATGGCATGCGCAAGGGGAACAAGAACGGAGTTTCAAGTGATTATTTCCGGACTTTAAAGCCACCATAATGAGTGCATGAATGCTTGGACGAAGTATACAAGATGCTACTTCATAAATTTCATCCAAAGACTATTATAGGTGCTACGTCACCTTATTATTGGGCCAGGCTCATGTAATTTCGAAATAGTTCAGTATAGGTTGTTTTTAGAGTCCGTATGTGTGGGGAAACAGAGATAGGGTTTGTTTCGGACCCCTCCTTCGAGGGGTCACGAAATCCCCCCCCCCCCCTCATATACAGCCCTTCGGGATCGTTTAGACTTTGGGTTTTGTTTAGATTACAGTTCGCCATAGCTGCAACTTCGCATACTTTGTTTGTGTTCAACGACCAGACAAAGACGTCACAGAACCCCACTTTGATCAATAAAGTTTTACTCTTAAATTCGTAATATCCAGATTGCAATTTAAGTTTCTTGCGTGTTCTTCGTTTGCCTGTAGAAAATAGACCCTTGTGGTCAAGTTGATCGTGCTCCGGCGTGGTCAATAGCCTCATCGGAGTTGGTTTGTTGATTGCTAAGGCGCGACGTCATTGCATGTTCGTAGTTGGATCATCCACGTCGACTTCCTTCAAAATGATAACTACCATCTCATCCTGGAGACGTCGGCGGGGTGGATCTGAATCTTCTTTGTATCCTGGCCAGTGTAGAAGGTTGATGTCGATTTTTTTTTTCTTTAGGCCATTGTGTGGTCGTCTGGATCCACTAACTTGCGTATCTCTTCTTTTTTTTTGAGAATCAGTACAGACGCAAGCGCTCATATACACGCGCATACACTCACATGTGCCTGCTCGTCCTCATGCGACCGCTGGTAGTAGCCGATAACCGTGAGGACCCCCATGGAGCTCGACATCGTTAGCTTAGGATAAGCGTAATTCAACGCTATCATAAACTTGGCAAAAGAAGGTCGGTCGAGGAGTGTGTGGTAGCCGCTTTTGATGGGGACCACGTCGAGGATGATCTAGCCAAGGGCACGGGCTCCTTGTCGGGGACGAGGTCATGGAGCCTCGTATGGGTCGGCAGGAGGCGGGATGCCCTTTTTCTCCATTGTCTCTAGTTATAGGAGATTCAGGAAACTGTCGACGCCCGTGAGAACCTTGTTCAGGTAAACAACCTTTAATTATGGGGATCTAGCAGCAAGGCGGCTTTGCCTGGATGGGAAACGTAATCCAGGTGATCGCCTCGGCCAAAGGAGATAGCCTGCTCGAACCAGTCTAGGTATTGCGATACAGCGGGCGTCGCCGCATAGATCTCACGTCTTGCGGCCTTGTGAGCTCTTTTGGATTAAGAGTTGCAGAAAATCATCTAGACATTTCAAACCTGTGCTGGGACGCCGGCGTCGCCTCGAGCATAGCCGCCTCATCCGCCGCCACCACAGCAATCAAACTTCTCCATGTGCAACAGGGCGATGAACCTCATGATGGGTTCCAACAGATCAATCGCAAAGAGGCAGAACAGGCAGGCGACGACTAGGACAGCGAGTGCAAGGTCTGGGACGGGGGAGCAGAGGGATTGTTGAAATGCACAAGCGCCAACTGGGTTTTGGGTGGGTACAAGATTGCAATCAGACATGGTAGACATTCGGGTTCCCTTAGAGCTTCCCCTGGTTGGGGCCAAGTTGAGGAATTTCAAACGTTGATCCAAACAATTTTGGCCAATTTGGTGATATGCGTTAATTGTTGGACAAGTTGATCTGAAGATAGTATCTCAACAAGCAACAACTAGAACATTGAATATTCCATCATCCAAACTAAGCTTCGTCAGATCTTAACCCATTGTGAGACTGTTGATATCTTTCTATTTCCTTTTTATCACGGAAGTGCTCTTGTGAGGTCGAGTTCACATGCACCCTTTGCAAAAAATACTAAACAAAAAAAAAAATTTGCCACCAAACATTCAAGTGTGTTTCACGTGCACGCAATTTTTTGTGATGAAATAACATCCATGGATGTCTCAGCAAAAAGAAAGAAAAAACCGATGCTCCAAATGCTTCCAAAAACAGTCCTTTTGGAGCATCAAATTTGTTGGTTTTGCTTAGACCTATCTCATCATGAAAACTTGCAAGCATATGAAACACACATCAATTTCCATTGCCAAAAAATAAGATTTTTTTGAATTTTAGTAAAAAATAAATCGGATTTACTGTAGCAGCCGGTGCATGCAAGCTCAAGCTCACATACTCCATGCCCCTTTTATTATTCTATCTATTTTAAGTGTATATAGTTATTGATTCTGGAGATGCACTCGTTTCTTTCTTGCCTAGCCGAAACATATAATTGTCATATCCATACAAAGAAACAGCTAAATAAAACTTATGAGAGCTCAAATACTTCAGCTAAACTGAAATAAAGCCAAAGTGGGAACTTGTGTTGTATTTTGCCTTCTTTGGGAAACAATGGCTTTTCCATTTCTCTGCTGCGTCAAATCAACAGAAGCCATTTCTTATGAACCACATATAAGACACCAACACCAGCAATAGGAACCCAAAATGAAAGGATAAACCACCAGCTAATATTCTACAGATACTAACTAAACAATGAATAATGGGATGCAAACTGAACAAAATGGCAAGAGTTCAGCCAAATGAACAATTAAAACAAGTTTGTACCTACTTGCCCTAAATACAAAAATGACACAACAGAAAACATATCAAGGGACTGAAACAACATAAGCACACACAGAAGTTTGTGACAATTGCAGCAATAACCAAGTTAACAGCAATACGAGAGTCCAGCAATTTAAATAACAGCGATTTAGTTCAGTATCACCAACAATAATCCTATAGCACTAATTACTCTTAACAACTCAGTTCATTGTCATTTCCAGCTTCTAACTAGTGAACCATCATTTCTATCAGCAACTCAGCACACATATCAGCTGTGTGCAACATACATCACTGAAGCAAAATTACCATCCTCCCATTGCCTGAACTCTCATCATCCATGATGGGCTTCTTTGCGTCTTGCTGCCCCACCATTGAGAAAGCTAGAATGAAGAAATCAGACCCTGAGAATCTGCAGTTTATTGGCGAATACAATGGCAACCCAGTCAGGCTGGGTAGCAGACCACTGCAGCTGCTCCACCTCTGCCCCTGCAGTGTAAGCCAATATAGGGTCAAGACCACCCTCTGCTGCTGCAGCTGCAGCAGCATTGCCATTTCCATTGCCACCGCTATTATTCCCTGTGCCCATGGACGAGAGGTCCCATATCAGTGCTTGCGAGTCATCCCCAGCTGTGCAAATGTGGCAAGAAGAGTGAGGCGCCCATGCGATTGCATTGACAGGAGCATGATGGCGGTGGAGTTCGACGACCGGCAGTGTTGGGTAGCGAATGTCAAGCACGACCACCTTGGGGCTATCCATGATGATTGTTGCCATATACCTTGGGTCCTGCTTGTTCCACCCCAACCTAACCAATGGTGTCGACAACAGAGCCCCACCATCCGTAGCAGCAGAATTGGAGCCGCCACCAGAACTACTCTCATAGATAATTGTGGAATGCTCCTTATCCCGAAGATCAAACACGCGGACCGAGCCATCCGCAGAAACAGATGCAAAGACACCAGCGCCACCCCAGGCTATGTCATAGACCTCCTTGTCATGGGCTATGAGCTGGGTGTCGACTACCTCACGTTCAACGTCCCAGATGGTGCAAGTGGTATCAATGGATGATGTTCCGATGCGGCGTGGGTCAGCGTCGTTCCAGTCAAAGGAGGTAAGCGGGCCGCAGAAGTCGCTGTTGCGGTTGCCGTTGAGCTCGCAGCATAGCTTGACGCCCGGCTGCTGACCAGCGGGGCTCCCCACGCCGTTGCAGCGGACGGAGCCATTGTTGGAGTCGGCAGCGCCCGGGGCAGCGTCGTCGTCGTCCGTGATGCGCCATATGCGAAGGAGGTCTGCAGAGGTGGCAAGCAGATCGGGGCGGATGCCTTGGGGGTCCGGGACGAACATGGACTTGGTGGGAGGAAAAGGGTGGTCGAAGGAGAGCACGGGGGCGATGTCACCTGTGGACTCGTCGAGCTGGACCACCTCGACGCGATTGACGAGCTGCTCGAGAAGACTTGCGATGGCGAGGCGGTACTTCTTGTCCCGCCGCACGCTCCAGTTCATACCGTAGATGTGCCACCCGGCCTCGTAGGTATAGATCTCCGACCGCTTCGCCTCACCCCCGCCGTTGCCCTGGTCCTGATCCGCCCACCCGTCACCATCCCCGGCTGCGCCGCCGCCGCCCATGTCGCCGCTGCAGCTCTCTTCAAGGGAACGGAT
>LR738714.1:276749600-276771389 GCA_902687465.1 Secale cereale | reverse complement strand
GGGGGGTCTGATTTGGGGGTTCTTAGATTACTAGTATATTTGAGTCTGGGGGTTCTTACAGGGAAAGGGAAGAGTGGTATGCGGCGAGGATGTTCTGATTCAGGGTTTGGTCAGGACGCAGAGCCGAGGCCGCAGGTGGAATTTCCTATTTGACGCTCTCTGCGTCAAACTGTCTTGCGAACGCACGTACGAGCGACCCGAGCGAGCGATTTGCCCCGGCCCATCGCGTAAATCTTTCCAGTCCTGGTTTTGGGAACCTTGGTTGCCAGCCGGTTTTTTCTGGTTTTGGGAACCTTCTAGAAGGTTTTTGAACTGTTTTCTTATTTTCATTTCTTTTTCTTTTTCTTTTTCTTTTTCTGTTTCGTTTTTCTTTTCTTTTTTGTTTATTGTTTTTTATTTTCATTTTTTGGGAACAAAATGTTAAAGATTTTCTTTTTTATTTCTTTTTCTTTTCTTCTCTTTTTCAAAAAATCTAAAAAATTAAATTTTGTTCGTGTTTCAAAAAAAATGTTCTCAAATTTCCAAAATTGTTGTTGTTACACCAAAAAGTTCAAAACTTTCAAAATTCAGAAAATGTATCAGATTTCAATTTTTCGTTCACATATTCAGAAAATGTCCGCGCTTCCAAATTTGTTTGGGATTTTTCAAAATTGTTCTCCGTTCCAAAAAATGTTCGTGCTTTAAAAAACTGTTTGTGCTTCCAAATTTGTTCAGGATTTTTCAAAATTGTTCACCGTTTCAAAATTGCTCTCAAGAATCAAAAAATAGTTTGCGCTTTCAAATTTGTTCTCAAGATTCAAAAAATGTTCGTGCTTTAAAAAATTGTTCACAAATTCCAAAAATGTTCATGTTTTCAAGAAATGTTTGGGTAATTCAATTTTTTTTCATTTTCATAAAATTTGTTCACATATTCAAAAACTGTTCATGTTTGAAAATTTGTACACGAATTCAAAAAAAATCCACATGTTCACAAATTTGTTCTGCTTTTTTCAATTTCTTGTTCACGTATTCAAAAAATTTCCTCACTCCAAAAATTTGTTCAGAAATTCAAAAATCCTTCGACATTTTCAAAATAGACACTTTTATAAAAACGTTCACTATATTCCTACTCGCTACAGTAGGCCGGTCGGATTTAGTTCTTAAAGTTATGCGTTGCTTTAGTATCAACGAACCTAGTGTAGTGGACTGATTACGTGCGTGCGATCGTAAGCAGTTGGTCGGCTATTCAAATCCAATAATCGTGCTGCCTCTTTTTTTGCCATGTTTTTCAATCAGCTGATGAGGACATGACTACCTTGGATACGACCAAAAATATTGCATACATGTATATTTGTGAGGTGATTTCTAATGCAAACTATGCAACAATTTATTTATGTTATCCAGAACAAAAATACTTCACAGACTTTTGTGCCATGTCTAATTCCAGGTGCATGGGACATTTGTACAATTCACATATGAAGATAAGGGAAAAAGAGAAGTTTAGGGGCTGTTCAAAAAGTTCTCTCACGTCACTTTTGGGCCAAGAGAAGATAGAGTCCAAGTCTCTCACGTTCTGCATCCAGATTCGGACTGCACAGACATACCTGACTCAAAACGGCAAGAACTCCTTCATACGGACTCCGAATTGGGTGATTCTTTTTTGTTGGAAACTAGATTTCATACACTTTCCAACCCAATTGGAATCATCTTCAAATTCGTCCGGAGCATTGAGATCTCGACAAAACAATCTGACGCTGCAGCAGAATCCAAGTCAAACTACAAGTCCAAAGGTGTTACATCACCTCCACTTGGGCCCATGAGCCTTGTACGACCTAGGGTTAGTTTTAGGCTGCCTTGGGACGTCCTTCCACCTACTTGGCCGCCACCCCTTGCTCCTATATAAGTAGATCCATCTAGTAGCTTTTTCTTTTAGGGATTTGTTTAGTCAAAAGTTAGCCATTGCAACTTCGTGTACTTTGTTTGTGTCCAACGACCAGACAAAGACCACTTACGGATCCCCACCTTTATCAATTCTTCATCTATATTTGCAATATTCAGATTGCTTTATCATATTCTTGCTTGTTCTTCGATTGCATGCAGGAATAGACCTTCGTGGTCAGGCTGATCGTGCTTCTGGCATCGTCAGTAACCCCTGGAGATTGGTTTAGCGATTGCTAAGGCGCAACGTCGTGCACGTTCGTAGTCGGATCGTCAAAGTCGACTCCACCAAATCGATAGTTATCATCTCATCGAAAGATCGGGCCCCTCGCCTCTATCATCAGCGGTACTGCTTGATGAGCCGGTCCAGTCGGGCTGCCTCCTGTGCGTGCGGACGCCAATTTGACGCAAAGAGCGGCGACTAGGAGCTTTCGCCGAAGGTCACACAAACTCACAACCAAACCTGCCCAGATGGGCTGGCACGCCCGTCCTGGCCTAAACGCACCGGCACCGGCCTCTTACGGCACGCTTGCTACACAGGCCGTGGCATGCCGGCCCACATGCCTCGCACCCTCCCCCAGGAACCCCTGTTAAGTTTATAAACTAACAAAATAATATACATGTAAAAAAGTTAATTAACAAATAATACAGAAAAGAGTAAATACTCGCCCGTGAAATTCTTATTGAATTAGAATATTTTACCGAGATTTAATAAGAGTAAAAAAAAGAATGTTTTTTTAGAAGAATTAGATTATCTACAAATATACTCCTTCGTCCCATAATGTAAGACGTTTTTGATACTATACTAGAGTCAAAAAACGTCTTACATTATGTGACGGAGGGAGTAGATACTACAAATAATACAGAAAAGTTAATTAACAAATAATACAGAAAAGAGTAAATACTCGCCCGCGAAATTCTTATTGAATTAGAATATTTTACCGAGATTCAATAAGAGCAAAAATAAGAATGTTTTTTAGAAGGATTAGATTATCTACAAATATACTCCCTATGTTCCATAATGTAAGACGTTTTTGATACTATACTAGACTCAAAAAACGTCTTACATTATGTGACGGAGGGAGTAGAATTTAGATAAACTAGATGAAACCCCGCGCGTCGCTGCGGGACTTCTAAATTATACTTTCTGCAAACAATTTGAAAGTAACACATCACAATACTTGAAACGGAAAGAAACAATGTTGTTGTTTCGTTTTGAAATGTTGAATGATACATAGATACATGATATGGAGCTGGACTCGGCACTAACATGGCATAGTCATGTATTTCTGTCCTTCGTAGTCGGATTGGTTTATAAGAGTAGTAAAACAATTGAAGTTCATAAAGGGTGTTGTTCTCTTACACCGAGTTCAAGAAAAAGGCTATATTTGTAACGAACGTCGTTTGTAAGCACACTGCTTAATATTTGTAAACACACTGCCAAAAGGGACGTTTACAAATATTTGTAAACCAACAATGTATTTACTATATTTGTAAACCACGTGCTTGCAAAGAGAAAAAGTCTATCTTACACATGGAGGAGAAGTTGCAGCAGTTTGAATCCAACGTCCCTCTAAGCTATTTACCTCTTAATAAAGTTGCAAAGGGGGCATGATATGAAACCTACATAACCTGCCAACTGAGATACTTATTTATTCCCGAAAGCATCAAATATAAATCACAATTAGCAAACAATGGAACTTGCTACGTATTCAAAATTCAGTTAGCGCATCCAAGATTATAATGGGGGTAATACTTCAGGTTTAGGATAGATAAAAAACAATTACCTGTTATTACTTGGGATGTGCTTGTCACCCTTGGAGAAAATTTAGGTGCGCACTGAAACTGAAATAAAAGTAAACATGGAAAGTAAAAAAAAGAGGGGATGTACCAACATGACACCGTAGGTAATTGAAATATTCATGTTCGCATTAGATACGAATTGCAACGGAACCCATAGTCTTTGATTCCTCTAGGAAGACGACAAACCTTCCTAAATGCAACAAACAAATAAAGAGAAATATGGATCAATCTTAATTATTGGTCTCAGTGTGAAAAATCATCTATGTGCACAAATGAAAAGTTATAAACTAAATCATGGAGAAATAAATGGCCTGACTCAAAATTATTCAAATATTTTGGTTCATAACCAATTAGCCTCTTCATCAATCAAGGTTACCAATGGGCATGTGGAGATGGCAACATCTCCGGGTGAAGCTATAGGCCATGGCAGCAAGGCAATAGGTAGTGCATGTGGGGTGATTAGCAGGCTTCAACCTGCAGGCTCATCGATAGTGGACGCATATTAGGACATAATATGGTGTATGCTTAATTACATAAACACATGAGGTTAAACTCGACAAAGCATAAATAAATCAAAGCAAACTACAAAATCAAGGGGGATATTGGTTGGCATACCGTATGTTGATGAGTTGATCAATACATCTTGTGGCATGGCTGCATGCGTATAGTACTGCCGTCATAGACACTGATGACTCCATGGTTGGCAGCTATGCAATGTCTATCTTCAGTGGTGGCAGACAATTAGGTCTACTTCCAGAGGCACGGATAAAAAATCAGATGAAGAAATTAAAATTTGATTATTGATCAGATGCAATCTATCAAATAGAACAACATCAATTGATGGAGACAAAACGTACAGTTCCATGAAGAACGTCGGAGGCACACCACAAATTTGCTCCTCCTACTCCTCACAAACCTCAAACAGAGTGCAAGTGATAGATCTGGTCGTCCTCCTTACTGATCTCAAAAAATCAAAACAAAACAGACAACACAATCTCACTCAAAACATTGTAGGAACATTCGATCGTCTCCGCCGCGTGCTTCAGTGGTCGGCTCAGCAGGCCCCCCACCGTAGACCATGGAAACGCCCAGAGTACCAGGTTGTCAAAGTAGTCCGGCGGGGCAGCCAGGCGCCGCCGCCCATCCACGAAGGTGCGGATGGTTGACAGGTAGAGGCTCACTGGAGCTGAGCCCACGCGCACGTCTCATGCTGCACGAGCATGCTCTCGGACCGGCTGAACGGCCAGCCACGCCCCATCGATGCCTTGGCACGCAGTCCGACGTTGAAGTCGTTGGTGAAGCGCCTTGTAGATGATCATATTGTTGGCACCGTGGTGCCCACCCCCGGTCTGCTTAAGGTTGCTGGATGACGGCCGGTAGTACTCGACGTCGTGGCGCTCGAACTTAACGACTAGCGGGCCGCCTATCCGGAAGAGGTTGGGGTGGTTGTGCGATGAAGAGCGGAGATGTCCAGAGTCCAAACCTTGTGCGGCGCAGCCCCATGCGAGGAGAAAGTCGCTGGTGACATGGCCGTCGGTGACCGCGTGATTGGTCATGAACCCAACGGCGAGCGCGCTACACGCAAAGCGCGTGAGCTGACCCCGTACTATCTCCTGCACGTCGCGCTCCAGGTCATGGTGCAACTGTAGCACGACTCCCGATGGCTTGTGCGGTGCGAAGTCGACTAGTGTGGCCTCGTCCACGCATGTTTCCACGAGCAACGCACCGTGGTCGTTGAGTATTCAGGAATGAAAGACGGAGACGAGGAAGAATCAATGTTAGGAAGAAGAGAAGATCGAAGATGAAGGGGCAACCAAATTAATTCTATGCAATGATAAGATTAAAGGGGTGAGGTGAAGTGCCTCGTGGGTAGGAAGAAGTAATGAAAAGATGTGAATGGGGTGATTATCACCATATTTTTTTAAAGGTGGAGCGACAGAGGAGCTGTTGGCCTTCGACTCTTCGGAAAAGATAAGTTTTTTTTTCTGAGGGAGAGATGCATGGGCCTTTTCTCTCCGTGGATGGGCTTTAATCAGCTGTCACGCCTGGTTATTAACTACATGCGGGAACATGTCCTTAATGTCTAAAAAATAAACACGTCCTTCAAAAAACTACTGGCGAGAATAGAGTTGCTCACATGGCACATGCACTGTGGTGGGATGATTACATGTCATGTGGATAGCTTGCATGTCAAGAGAAATAGGATAGTGGGGATGAACTATCTAGGTATTATAGATATACACACACATCTCAAAGAACTTCCCCCCTCCACTCCCCCGGGGTTACACGGGTCGTCCCATAGACATCTTAGGCACACTTGTTTTTTAATGCAATACGTGTCTTATCTATACATAATATTAAAGGATGATGTGTTTCTCTAATTTTTTGGTTCGTTCATCTACCGTAAGTTACCCATAAAGTTGAAGCAAATTACCCATCCTACCACCCGTAAATGAAAAAAAACTCTTCGTTATTTTTTTTCGCAAAAAAATCGCCTGTCATTGAAGCTGCCTCTAAAGTTGAAGTAAATTACCCATGCCACACTCGTAAGTGAAAAACTCACAGATAATTGTCTCTTTGAATTTTTTGTCTGCCATCGAAATAGTCCATAAAGTTGATCTAAATTACGCACCTTGATTTTGTCAAAAAAAAGAACACCCTGCCGCCTGTAAAAAGTGAAGAAAACGAGCGTTCCTCCGAATTATTCATACGTCATAGGGCCCTCCAGTTTTTCATATATTGTGAAACTGACCTTTTCTTTTCCTTCTCATACACGTCGAGGATGTACTAAAAAATACACGCATCAAGGGTCAATTCTATGGGTGTTAGTAAAACTGGGGTCTTACTTACCCAGTAAGAAAAAGTCTTGACGAAGGCAAAGATATTTTCTCCGTTTGGAGGATGTGCTTGGAGACCCTGATGGACCCGCCAGGCCATGGCCAGGGTTATTAGGAGACACTACAAGAGAAGGGTACAGGTCTCCTTCGGGAGGCTCTTCACGGGGCCTCTTCGGGAAGGAACTTTGACAAGTCATCGACCCGCCAGGAGAGATGGCTCGTGACTCCGGAGACCACACATAGGCATGTACCAAGAAACACTGCTACTGGCGTGAGGAAGTCTATTGTGGTTGAATGACTAGCCTTTGCACATGAGGTATCCGCAAGGACCCTTGCAGCTCAACTCATCAACAACGGGTACAGTAAGATTTGCCTACTACCAATGCCGCTACAGCGGCAGTACTACACCATCGCCCAACGAATACCGGAGGAGGCAGGTATCGTGGTATGCTCACGGCAGATACCATGGGTAGGCTTATCGAAGGTGGTTGGGGCCAGAGGATGTCGGTGGGTTCTGGATGCGAGATTGGGGACAAGAGGTGTGAGGCACATGATGTATTGTAACGACCTGAGACCGACGCTCCAGAAGCCTTTCAGTTATTTCGTTGTCGCGGCGTGATTTATTTGGCTTGTTGCATGGCATCATGCATGTTTTCTTAAAACTCGTAGTCGTTCGTAGTTGTTGCTTCTCTCTTTATCTTCGTTGAACTTTCGCCAGGCCTTTTGTCTTTGTCGACCTCTCTCAGACCCTCCTCGTGCGTGTCCGGAAACATACCCGAACCCGAACCGGGCTGTCGTTACTGATGGGTCCGGATCATCTCCAAACAACCCTAAAATATCTTCGGTTTCTTATTTGGACTCCCATTGCCTCTTTTCTCGACCGTCCGATCCAAATCGGAGGGACTGAATGATCCCTATCCAAACCCACCGGCTATATATATAATGAAACACTACCTAAACTAGACCAACCCTAAAACCTAGGGAGCATGTCCCTTCGCTGCACCCACCTACCTGTCTTCCTTGGGATCCCTTCATTCCTCCCCGATCCAATCCACTGGCCCTGAGCTCCCGTGTCTCCTAGACAAGTCCGGCCGCCCGCAACTGCCTTTGTCCGTGAGTCGCAGGAGCCCGCCACCGCAGCAAAGAGTGCAGTTTTCAAAGGCCGAGCTTCACGTGACCCTCTATCCTCACCATTAGTTTGGGCTTCTGTTGTATAGAGATACGAGCACATACCTCAAAATGTTGCAGAATAGCGTCAGTAAAGCTGGACATTGTTCACTGTTCACATGCAGCATCCAGCTCACGCAAATGGGTGAGCCAAAAATTTCAATGGGATCTTCTGTGGACCTTACTAAATATTGGGAGAGGAGCACATGAGAGGCCACATCATTCTGTGGAGAAGTAAATCCTGGTCTCAAAACTACTGCTGACTTTTATCCCCTGCTTCCTCCTTCCAAGAGAGTGTCTCTTTTTTTAATATGTAGAGTGTGCGTTTGTGTTTGCTAGAATAAAATGTGGGCATTTTATAATTTCCAGTACAGGAGGTGACGTTCGTAGGTAGAAATTTGATTGTTAACATGATTTTTTTTTCTCATTGCAATTTGCAACAAAATATTCAGCTGATAACTTAGTCCAACTACACGTACAAAAACATGAAGAAATGCGTGTGTGTTTTTTCCTTATACAGTGATATTATACTAGTTGCAACTTGCAGGTACGAAGCTTAATTCTGGATAGCAATTTTTTTTGCTGCTACAGGAAAGTTTCAGCTCACAGAACGTTGCATGTGGTCTCTCTCTCCCAAAGAATTCGTGGCGTCCTGCTGCCACCTTCTGACGTTGATGGATGCTCCTGTCCACCAACTGACTTGACAGATCGAGATGTCCTTGCTAACAGCTCTCCCAGCTGCACATATCGCGAGGCGAACCAACCATTCAGATAGAAGGTACCGTGTAGCTTGAGCTAGGAAAGAACTTTGTGCCGCAGCAAACCACCAACAGCGGCCTCGCATCCTGCGCCCGAGAGACCATGCCCGGCGAGCTTCCTCGTCCCCCAGTCCACCTCAATCTCCGAATACACCTTCGGCAGTCGCCGTCATCGACCCGCCGGCCTGCTACCTTGCCTCATCCTCCCGTCCTCTTCTTCATCTTCCCCTCTCTCTCCAATCGCTCTCTCTTATATTCACATGAGGATGACCATGCCATGTACGACCTGCAGCTTCGACCTCGCCGCCAAGCTCTGACCCTCCTAGATCGGTTCCCCAGGTCGCCGGACCTCCCTGCAAGCGTCGCCGCCGACAGCCATGGGTCCAGCGCCATGCCCCACCTCCTTCCCTCGTTATTCATCCTACCTCTGTATTCATCTCTCACAGGGCTCTCTCTGCCTTGGACAGGGAAATCCATGGCCTTCCTCGACGCCGTCTAGATCCGACGCCCTGGAGACCCGCGCCCCCGCCGAACCTTCTTCCTTCATCTCAGTTGCCGCGCCAGCCAATAGCATCGGCAAGTCCCAGCCGCCCGTGCATTTTTTTGAGACAATCACGCGAAGCTTTATTAACTTGTGCCAATGTTCAGAGGTACAAAAGAGAGATTCCCAGGGTTTCCTAACCACACATGGCGGCCTACCCCCAACTTCAAACTATGCTTCGCTAGATTGTGAGCCTCGATATTTGAGCTCCTAAACTCATGCACAAAACTGCAAGAAATAAACGAGTAGTTGTGATCTATGATTTCATGTAGAATAGCTCCATATGTAGTTGGCGATTTGCTCTTGATGTCGTCCACTACAACTTTACAGTCAGAGGCAACGTGAATTCTGCGAATATTGAGATCATCCGCGAGCGCTAAAGCCTCCCTGACTACTAATGCTTCGAGCGTTGATGGATCCTTGATTCCCCTGACCACGAGAGCAGAGGCTCCCTAAAAAGTGCCATCTTGACCATGGAATTTTGCAAGTGTGTTATGCTTAATTCCAAAGAAATGGAATATTTATTTATAATAGCTCCATAATACCAGGAGGATATGTTATAAAGAGAAGTCATCCTTCCCTCGATTTAAATGGACCGAAGGTCCACACGATTTATTTAAGTTGAGATGCAAAATTAAAGACATGATGGCATGATGACATGATGCAATGCAAAAATAAATAACACAAGCACAATGAAACACACGGGAGAACCCGGAACCTCTGGAATCTCCGGAATCTTCTGGGACGTCGGTCTTCGGGCGTCACATTCTGTCCCTCAAGTATTTGAAGGTACCCATTTTAGATTGACCAACGTCCGTGGGAATGCCCAAGTACCTTTCACTCAACGACTCGTTTGTGACATTCAGGATCTGTTTGACCTCGTCTTTCACCATTTGTGGGCATCTCTTACTGAAAAATATTGATGATTTTTCATTGTTTATCCTCTGACTTGAAGCATTACAATATGTCTCCAATAAGACTGAAACCCTCGCAACCCCCTCATCACTTGACTTGAAAAGCAACAGGCTATCGTCAGCAAAAAGGAGGTGGTTGATAGCCGGAGCTGTCGGTGCCACCTTAATCCCTTCCAAACTAGACGACTGAGAACTAGATCTTAAAAGGCACGAAAGGCCCTCTGCTGCAATCAAGAAAAGGTAAGGGGAAATTGGGTCCCCCTGTCGAATGCCTCTGGTGGGATTAAATTGTTCTAGCTTCTCACCATTAAAAAGAACTGAAAAGGATACAGATGGTACCATGTCCATCACTATATCAACCCAGGAATGTGCAAATCCCAGTTTCTCCATCATAGCTCGAAGGTATGGCCACTCCAATCTATCATAGGCTTTCGTCATGTCCAATTTCAGTGCACAGAAACTGTTTGATTTAGCTTTGCTTCTTTTCATGAAGTGCAGACACTCATATGCGCATATGATGTTATCTGTGATCAACCTGCCAGGCACAAAAGCTGATTGTTCATGAGATATGATGTCTGGGAGGATAACCTTGAGCCTGTTTGCAACTACTTTGGAAGCAATTTTATAGATTACATTGCACAAGCTTATAGGACGGAACTCGGAGAGTAAGGTAGGATTCAGTACCTTTGGACTAAGAACCAATATGGTATCGTTTACACGTGCATCACTTTCCTCCCCTCTGATTATTCTCAAGACGGCCTTGGTAACTTCATCCCCACAGATGTCCCAATGCCGTTGATAGAATTGGGCTGGGAACCCATCGTGTAATTCCCAGGATGGGACTATACCTCCTACGTGTCGAGGCACGACTTAAAGGTATAAGCCCATTCTGGAATGATCTCAAGTTCGGTATCTTTGCACGACTCATGTAAAAATAGGGATGAAATTGCAAAAGGATAGTTGGCTTACACTCGCCACGTCACACAATACATTACATAAGCAAATCGTCATCCAAATAACATCACAACCCGACTACGGGTGAAGATACAAATGAAAGATAACAAATACATAAAGCCACAGGTCCGAATCGCCCCTAGTAGAAACCATTACTGATCATCGGGATAGTGCACATAGTATCGGCTATGTTCTTCATCGTACTCCCAGTACAGCTCTGTGCCATCACCTGAGTAGTTCACCATGGTACCTGCATCTGGTGTGGTGTAGAACCTGTGAGCCACGGAGGACTCAGCAATCCCGTTCCCGGGTAGCAAAACTATCTAAGCCTTGGGTGAGGAACAAGGCTGAAGAAAGATAAAAGGTTGCAGCTGCACTAGCACTAGCTTACGTGTTTAGAGCGGGAAGAGAAGTGCCACCAGTGTCAAAGTGATCACGAAGTGATCCTATCTAAGCACGTCAATCATAACCCCACCGTGTTCACTTCCCGAACCCCTTTCGGAAAATGACCGTCACGGTTACTCACGCTGGTAGTGTGTTCTGAACATGGTGTCAAGTTTTCTACAACCGGATATTAACAAATTCCCATCTGCCACATAACCGCGGGCACGGCTTTCAAAAGTTCAAAACCCTGCAGGGGTGTCCCAACTTAGCCCATTACAAGCTAAAAATCTGTGGAGTCGCAACTCCAAGGTGGGAAGGTCCGAGTATTCTCGGAATCCCGTGCTCAAGATATTCCGACTAAGGTTAGACTAATCCAGCAAATCCTCCAGGCGTCCCGACACCCTGATAGTAGCCGCGCGTATCTCGTCTCAGGCCACGACCGGATAGGTCAGCCTACAGGAAAATACCAGCCCTCGGGTTCCCCCAAGGTGGCCCTGCAGTCCGCCCAATTTGGACCAACACTCAAATTGAGCACTGGCCCAGGGGGGTTGATTAATTATTCCTCGGGTTAATTACTCCCGCGGCAAGTTTTAGTTGTTAGGCAAATGGAGTACCAATGTTGGGACTTGCTGGAAAAGCCTTAGCGCTAAGCGGTTTATCGAGGGGGTCCCATAACCCCAACCGTGTGAGGAACGCAAAATCAAGGAACATAACACCGGTTTATACGGTTCCTAGGGCGGCATGAGTGGAACAAATCACCAAGCAAGAGGCTTAGCCTTCCACCCATTGCCAAGTATATATGTGATTTAATTAAAGAGTTTATATAGTGTGATATCCCAACAAGCTTCAACATGAAGCAAGAATCTTCAAATCTTCTCCTGCAACTAGCAATGCTATAAGAGGGGCTGGGCGAAGCCTACGTAGCCAAACAAAAGTTTTGCTAGGTTGGGTGGTTAGACAGATTCATGGTTACAATAGGAGGCTGACAAACAAACATGGGCATCGAGGCAATAAGCTAAAGAGCGAGACTTCTAGCAATAGACAAAGATAGTAATGATATCTGGGTCAGGTCATCTTGCCTGTCAAGTCGTCGATGGGATCGTAATACGGCTCCTCGTACTCAACCTCGGTAGTAACCTCGTTCTCGTTCTCGGTCTCGGCTTCCGGCTCTACTCAACACAAGAACACACGAGGCACGAAATCAAACAAGGTGCAATGCGCAAACTACATGATGCACGTATGATGCACTTAGGATGCACTGCAGATGCACTTAGGATGCATAACATGTCAAAGTAGGAAGCACACCAGAACAACACAAGAACAAGACAATATGCTCAAGCAAGTAGGATGCAAGACAAGTCTATTTAGGATGCAAAACATGGCAAGGTAGGAAGCACAGAGAAACAACACAAGAACATGACAATGTGCTCAAGCAAGTATGATGCAAGACAAGTCTATATATGATGCAAAACATGGCAAGGCAGGAAGCACAAAGAAACAACACAAGAACAACAAGTTTAAATGAGGCCGGAAACTACATAAAGCAAATCCGGTAAGTCCTCATATGCATATGTTGAAAATGGTCCAGATCTGAACAAACTTTAAGTTAGAGTTGTTAAACAGCAAGTTAACATGCATCATGATGATCTACATGAAATTCTAGTCAAGTTTCATATAAAGTATGTTTAATTCGGAGCTACGGACTAAAAGATATGATCAAAACAAGATAAGCATGGCAACGGTGCAAGATGCACCCAAACATCAAGCAAACATACTCCAAACATGTAAACAAGATGATATTATGATTCTACATGCAAAATCACACAACTTTCATATAGGTCACGCTCAAAACGGAGCAACGGTTCAACACATACACTCGAAACAAGAAACAATGCAAAGCTGAAATTAACAGCCACATAGCAACTTGGAAGCAAGATATATATACTCTACAACACTCAAACATGGTGACAAGAAGCATGAACATGAAGTAGACATATCCTACAGCAAACAACTCCATTGGAGCAACTCCATAGGAGGCATGGATCAATAGCAACAAGCTACAACATTTTGATCATGATGTTAAAAACCCGACAACAATATTTTATAGCAACTTGAGAGCAAGAATTAAATAAGCTAAAGCAAGCCATATGAGCAAGTAAGGGCATGAATGGATAGACAACGACATATACAGCAAGGAGTGATCAATGGCCACCCCAAAACTAACATGGATTTGCCTAGGGCATCAAACAAACATAACATCAAGATAAGACAGACTCCAGACTTAGTGAAATTTCACTAAGTGTTAAAACAATTAAGTTGGCATGGCATGTTTGCAAGCATGTTTAAGTCACCTCAAGGCATATCATGGTAAATGGTTTGCACCACAGCAAAGACCACATTATGGAGATTCTAAAACATCTAGGCATGTGACAAGGGGACAAACACATCAATAGCAACAAGCTCTTCAAATCAGCATCTCATTACATGTTACAAAACTTAAAAGCCACATGCACTTTTGCAACAGAGATTAACATGGCATTAAGAACCCTAACATGCATGATACAGCACCCAACATGTAGAGCATCTCATGATGAACATTTTTGCATCTCATGATGAACATTTTTACATCTCATTTGCTTCATTTGGATAAACATGCACCAAGTTATCACATCTCAAACATGGCATGAAAATAACAAGTAGCAGCAGTTTATATCAAGTAGCACTCTTGTCACGAAGATTAAGACATCTAGAAGGACTCAAACAAGCATGTCACAATGGAACAAAACGTAGTATACATCACCACGGTCATTTTGACATATCATAAGCACAATTTGGACATACACACAAAAAGTTATCGCCATCACAATAAGCCATCAGACAACAAAAATCAAAAAGGACTTAGAGGAAAAAGTCAACCTCAGATCTGGATCGGCTTAGTGGATCGGGCCGGAGGCGGATCGGGTGCGGATCCGACCTGAACCCGTTAGGGTTCGAGCCCGCACGGCGGATCGGGCGACGGGACGGCGGTCTCGCTCCGGCGATGGAGCTGCGGGGCTCGGCGGCGAGGTGGCCGGCGGGGGCTCGGAGGAAGGCGGCGGGGCGGCGAGCTCGTGGCGACGGGGACGCGAGGGGCGACGAGCTCGCGGTAGGCGGCGGCGGCGGATCTGGCGACGGCGACCGACGGGGCAGCGGCCGGCGGCGACCTGGCGGCGGGGCGGCGACCGGAGGCGGCGGGGATGAGGCGCTGCGGCGCGGGGCGCGTGGAGGCGGACGGGCCAGATCGGCGGCGGTGGCGGCGGGCCCGCGTCGGGCCTCGCGGGCCGGCGCGGTGGGGCGGCGGCTGTGGCCATGTTGCAGGCGCAGATTGGTCCGGCGCTGCCGCGCGGACGTGTCCGGTCCGTCCGGACGTGTCCGACGGCGGTGGAGGGTTGGATCTAGGGTTTTGGATGAAAAAAATGACATGGGGGGACGTTTTTATAGGCACAAGGAACTAGGAGACTCCAAATGGGGAGCGGTTTTCGGCCATGCGATCACAATTCGACGACCGAGATGATGGGAAGGGTTGTGCTGGGTTAGTGGGCTGTTGTGGAGGGGGTCTTGGGCCTCAAAGAAGAGGTTCTTTTAGCCCACTAGGTTAACCGTTTGAGTACCAAACGAACTCCAAACGCGGCGAAACTTGACAGGCGGCCTACACGTACCAAAACAACATTGCACGACAAGTCTCACGTCATTCCGGAACCGTTACACGGCCGCACACGAAATAAGGACTCGGGGATGCCACGGGCACGTGTGAGAGCGTCGGAACTCGAAACGGACAACGGGAAGAGACGAGTGGGACCGGATGCAAGTGACAACACAAATACAATGCAATGCACATGACAACATGACATGGATGAAATGCACACACGCACACAACAAAACGACGAAACCCGAAAAGAAGAAGAACCCGGAAAGGAAATGATGAAGCCAAAGTTTATATTGCCATATTGGGAAAGTGTTACATCTGGGGCATTACAAACTCTCCTCTACTACAAAAAGATCTCGTCCCGAGATCTAGGACTGGAAGAAGGAAGGGTACTCGAAATGAAGGTGATCTTCTCGTTCCCACGTAGCTTCTCGGTCGGTATGGTGTGACCACTTGACTTTCAATAACTTGATTGACTCGTTGCGGGTCTTGCGCTCAGTTTCTTCAAGAATAGCAACGGGGTGCTCACGATAAGACAAGTCTTGTTGAAGATCAATCTCCTCGAACGGAATGGTGCATTCAGGAGTCTTGAAGCACTTGCGGAGTTGAGACACGTGAAACACATCATGAACATTTGCAAAGTTGGAAGGGAGCTCAAGTTGATAGGCTAGATCGCCTCTTTTTCCAAGGATCTTAAAAGGGCCCACGTATCTAGGAGCAAGCTTCCCTTTGATACCGAATCTTTGGGTTCCTTTCATAGGAGAAACACGGAGATAGACATGATCCCCAATGTTGAAGGCCAAATCACGATGCTTGCCGTCATAGTAGCTCTTCTGACGCGACTGAGCGGCCTTGAGATTCTCACGTATGACTTTGCACATTTCTTCGGCTTCTGAGATCAAGTCATTGCCAAGAAGTTGACGTTCACCAGTCTCGGACCAGTTGAGAGGAGTACGGCACCATCTGCCATAGAGGATTTCAAACGGAGCTTTGCCGGCACTTGCTTGGAAGCTGTTTTTGTAAGAGAACTCGGCAAACGGAAGGCAATCTTCCCACTTCATGCCCAAAGAGATGACACAAGCTCTGAGCATGTCTTTGAGGATCTGGTTCACTCTTTCGACTTGACCACTAGTCTGAGGGTGAAACGCAGTGCTGAAACGGATCTTAGTGCCCATGGCAGACTGGAAGGAGTCCCAGAACTTGGATGTGAATAAACTTCCACGGTCTGAGGAGATAACTTGAGGAATGCCATGTAAGGACACAATTCTGGAAGTGTACAACTCTGCCAGCTGAGCTGCATTGATGGATTCTTTGACTGGAAGGAAGTGAGCTACTTTGATTAGCTTGTCAATCACCACAAAGATAGAATCATTCCCCTTCTTGGACTTGGGAAAGCCAGTGACGAAATCCATTTCAATGTGGTCGAATTTCCACTCGGGAATAGGAAGAGGTTGGAGGAGACCGGCTGGACGTTGATGCTCTGCCTTCACTCTTCTGCAGACATCACATTCATTCACGAATTGGGCAATCTCCCTTTTCATGCGAGTCCACCAGTAAGATTGCTTGAGGTCTTGGTACATCTTGGAACTTCCAGGATGAATCGAGAGGAGGGAGTCATGTACTTCGTTCATTATGAGCTTCCTGAGATCACCCTTGGGAACCACAAGTCTGTCCTCAAAAAACAAGGTATCTCTCTCATCAACGCGATAGCACTTGTATTTGGGAGTACCCTTTGCAATACCATGTTTCACTTTCTGCACAATAGCATCACTGAGTTGGGCCTCACGGATCTGATCTTCCAAGGTAGGAGCAACTTGAAGATTTGCAAGAAAGCCTTGCGGAACAACTTGGAGGTTGAGCTTCCTGAATGCTTCACAAAGCTCAGGCTGAAACGGCTTGATAAGGAGACTGTTGCAATATGCCTTTCTGCTCAAGGCATCTGCAATGACATTGGCCTTGCCAGGTGTGTATTCGATGCTTGGATCATACTCTTGGATCATTTCAACCCAACGAGTCTGGCGAAGGTTCAGGTTCGGCTGCGTGAAGATGTACTTCAAGCTCTTGTGATCGGTGAAGATGTCGACTTTTCTGCCCAACAGAAGGTGTCTCCACGTGATCAAGGCATGTACCACAGCTGGTAGCTCGAGATCATGTGTGGGGTAGTTATTCTCACTTGGCTTCAATTGACGAGAAGTGTATGCCACAATTATCTTGTCCTGCATTAGAACACCACCAAGTCCTTGAAGAGAAGCATCACAGAATACTTCGTAGGGCTTGGACTCATCTGGAGGAGTAAGAACCGGAGCAGAGATGAGCTTTTCTTTGAGAGTTTTGAATGCCACATCACAATCCGGAGACCAGTTGTACTTGACATTCTTCTGTAGCAAGTTGGAGAGAGGCTTGGCAATCCTGGAGAAGTTCTCAACGAACCTTCTGCAATAGCTAGCAAGACCAAGGAAGCTTCGGAGTTGCTTGACGTTCTGAGGAGGTTCCCAGTTGACAATCGCTTCAACTTTCTCGGGGTTGACAGCAATACCGTCAGCAGAGATGATATGGCCCAGATATAAGACCTTATCGAGCCAGAATTCGCACTTGGAGAACTTGGCATAGAACTTATGTTCACGGAGTCTGTCGAGAACCAGACGGAGGTGCTTTTCGTGATCTTCTTCATTCTTGGAGAATACCAAGATGTCATCCAGATAAACAAGCACAAATTCGTTGGTGTAGGGGTTGAATATGTAGTGCATCATTCTCGAGAAGGTGGGTGGAGCATTATCGAGGCCAAAAGACATGACTGTATATTCATAGGAGCCGTAGCTTGTTCTGAATGCAGTCTTGTGAATATCTTCTTCACGGATGCGGATCTGGTGATAACCCATCCGGAGATCGAGCTTAGAGAACACTTTTGCTCCTTTGAGCTGCTCGAACAATTCATTGATGTTGGGGAGCGGATACTTGTTCTTTATTGTCTTCTTGTTCAATGGCCGGTAATCAACGCAAAGGCGCTCCGTGCCATCCTTCTTCTTGACAAATAAGACACCACAGCCCCAAGGAGAAGTGCTAGGCCTGATTAGACCCATACACTCTTGCTTATCGAGCTGTTTCTTCAACTCCTTCAACTCTTCAGGGGAAAGCTTGTACGGACGCCGGCATGCTGGCTCGGTACCGGGCTCGAGTTCAATGACGAATTCAACTTGACGATGCGGAGGCATGCCTGGAAGCTCTTCAGGGAAAACATCTTCATATTCATTGACCTCCGGAATTTGAGAGATGGCATTAATCTCGCCCTTGTCATTGAGAGAGAATAGCCTGATTGTGTTATCTCGAGAGGCGAAGATAATCACGTCTTCGTTGGAATGAGTAAGCTTGACTTCCTTATTTGCACAATCAATGTGAGCATCATGCTGAGAAAGCCAATCCATCCCAAGAAGAAGATCAATGTCGGAGTTGCCGAGAACAACCGGAGAAGCCAGAAAGCGGTAATCACCCATACGAATAGATACATTCGGAGCATACAATCTAGAATTCATGTGCTTGCCTGGAGAAATAATTGATAACTCCTTGTCCAAGGGTGCCGAAATGAAATCATGCTTGGTAAAGAATGGTCTTGACATGAAGCAAAGTGATGCACCAGAATCAAACAATACTTTAGCATGAATAGAGTTAACTGAGAGGTTACCCAATATCACATCAGAAGAATTCTCCGCTTGAGCTGCATTCATCAGATTCACTCTTGCATGCTTGGGATTGTGCTTGACAATAGCAGTGCTGACAGGTGGAGGAGGCGGAAGGCGCCTTGGGTTGGGGCACTTGTTAGCATAATGACCCTTCCGAGAGCACTTGTTGCAAACCACTTCTGAGAGAGGATGGTGATAAGGAGCACTTGACTTTGAAGCTTGAAAATGATTCTTTGACTGATTGCTTGGGTTGGGTGGGTGGGAGAAAACATGGCCACCAGAATTCCTGTTGTTGTTGTTGGGAGCTCGGATCACTGGAGGAGGTGGAAGCCAAAACTTCTGTTGCTTTGCGACCACTTGGAAAGAAGAGGAGGAGTGAACAGCGTCTCTGATCCTCTTTTTGGAAGCTTCCATCTTGAGCCAGGCTGCCTCTTGCTTAAGTGCCATGTTATAGAATTGATCAAACTCATCAGGCTCGAACAAGGTGAGAGCTAGTTGGAGTTCATCCTTCAGACCACCACGGAACTGATAGATCTTGCTCTTGGCATCTGGGATGTCTTTCTTGGCATAGCGGGCAAGGTTCTAGAACTTGACATTATATTGGTAGACAGTCATTGAGCCTTGCTTTAGGTTGCGGAATTGCTCACGCATACCCTCGATGACACTTGTTGGAATGTGGTGAGAGCGAAAGTCCTTGCAAAAGTCATCCCAGGAGATTACACGTCCCTCTCTGGAATCTTTGTACTGCTGCCACCAATCAGCGGCTTGGTCCTTGAGTTGGAAGGCTGCAAACTTCACATAGTCCTCGGGCCTGACATTACTGCACTCGAAATGCTTCTTGATATCTGTTATCCAGTCTTCAGCATCTAGAGGGTCCACACAGTAACTGAATGCCTTTGGTTGGTTTGCCAGAAACTGGTTGAGCGTAGCAAAGTGAGGATGGTTGAACAAAGAGCACCCTAATTTGCTTGATTTGCTTGAATATTCTGCATCATTTGCAAAAGCATCTGGGTGTTTTGGTTCGTCGCTTGCATAATTGCTCTCCAGGCCTCAGACGGAGGAGGAGGGGAAGGAGGACGATTAGGAACCTCTTCACCCTCTGGGTTAGCGTTGGGAACCCTTTTAGGAGCCATCCTGAATGAGATGACAACTATTAGCCATTGATTGAAAGAATATATAAGCTGAATCAACGTCTAGAATTGCAACATAGTCTTCACAAGAACATTCGAACAAGATGAACGAATGTAATCCACAGTTTAATAGTAACAACAATCTTCACGAGAAGCCACTTGGGAGAACAAAAGGTAAATAAAAACAACAAGGAGCAGATAGAAGAAATACAAGATAGAAGCTTCATTCGACATATTCGTGCTGAAAGCTTATGGAACGTGTTACAAAAGGGTTTTGGAATCCCCGAATCAGCATAGCCAAGGACCCTTTAAGATGCAACTCCCGAACGGAACAAACGCCCATAAAACTACTTCACTCAATATAGAACCCCGAACTCCATATCATGCATTCGTTGTAAGAATGCCTACGAATACTAGATGAACCCACCTATTAATTTCCGAAAGTTTCCAGTTATGCAATCAGGTGTTGGGGATATAGGGGAAGCATCGCGCACTCAACTCTAATCCTACATCCAGCTGTATCCATCCTTCAACACATAACCAGTTATTTCCGGAAACCGTCTACCTCGGCCTTTGAAACGCATCTACTATACAAGCTATGACAATACTCCTGAAATACCTCCCCAGTACTGGGTGATGTCGGGGTTATCTTGCCACTAACCGCATAGGAGAGTTTTCGATGTCGGCCGTCTTAAGTATTCCAGAACTGCTACGATATATTTGTGACGACAACACCTCGGAGCTCAACTCCCCGGGACACTGCCACAACCCTAAATGACAGGAGGCATCGAGAACAATGTTCTCGTCACAAATACATCGAAACAATCCAAACAATACCCGCGTGATCCTAAATTTTTTTTGGTGAATTTTGAGAGTAGAAGAGACAAGAGTAATCGTCAGGAGACCTCACCAGAGTGAAAAGAGATGAGGAGCAAAAGAAATCCTACTCTCCGATATATATATAGGACTCAAAACATTTTCAAGTGTGTGCCTATACTCAACCGTCAACGATTCGATCAATCAGTGGGGGCTTCTAGGTCGGAGAAGGCTCTGAATACCAACTTGTAATGCCCAGGATGGGACTATACCTCCTACGTGTCGAGGCACGACTTAAAGGTATAAGCCCATTCTGGAATGATCTCAAGTTCGGTATCTTTGCACGACTCATGTAAAAATAGGGATGAAATTGCAAAAGGATAGTTGGCTTACACTCGCCATGTCACACAATACATTACATAAGCAAATCGTCATCCAAATAACATCACAACCCGACTACGGGTGAAGATCCAAATGAAAGATACCAAATACATAAAGCCACAGGTCCGAATCGCCCCTAGTAGAAACCACTACTGATCATCGGGATATTGCACATAGTATCAGCTACTTTCTTCATCGTACTCCCAGTACAACTCCATGCCGTCACCTGAGTAGTTCACCATGGTACATGCATCCGGTGTGGTGTAGAACCTGTGAGCCACGAAGGACTCAGCAATCCCGTTCCCGGGTAGCAAAACTATCTAAGCCTTGGGTCACTACTAGGAAAAGGGCTATAGATGGAATTGATACTAATGGCGCACGAGACAGGCAGTGCGCCATTAGTATATAGTAATGGCGCACCAGCAACAGATACGCCATTAGAGTTCGAAGTACTAATGGCGCACCTTGCCCGGAGTGCGCCATTAGTATCAAGAAGTTTTTTTTAACTAGCGTGCCTGTCCAAACATACTAATGGCGCATCCATGCATAGTGCGCCATTACTAGTTGTAACTAGTAATGGCACACCTGTAGTAAAGTGCGCCATTAATGCTCTTTTTTTATGATATTTTTTTTTTTTTTTTTTACAAAACTACTAATGGCGCACTGTCCCAGAGTGCGCCATTACTAGTTTGAACTAGTAATGGCGCACTATGCGACAGTGCGCCATTAGTATGTTTTTTTTGCAAAACTTGTAATGGCGCACCAACTATAAATGCGCCATTAGTAACCTTGATTACTAATGGCGCATTTATAGTTGGTGCGCCA